>ML675745.1:5965940-6111613 GCA_007922155.1 Mesoclemmys tuberculata
GCAAAATTCCTTATAATGGGCAGTCACACAGAAGACAGGGAGTTTTGTGAACTCGATGATTGCAGGGTCAGCCTCTTTAAATCATTAGTGTCTGCTGGCAGCAATTCATCCAAAAGGCCCTGCATTAAAATTCTTGGCTTTATTTAAACTATACTCAGCTCACGGCCAAACACTGCACTGTTCTGTAAAATGAATTGCATTTTGGGAAGGCATGACATTTCCTTTTCTTTAAGCCTATGCTGTTTTCCACTCCCCCTCACAAACGCTCTAAATCAGAAATTGTGCATTATAAAGACATCTGAAAAGCAAGACGGACATTAAACACACACACACCATCACCAAGACTTCAACCAGCGCTATAATGGGTCTAGCACAATACACTAAGTGTCCACAAAGGAGCACTTCCGTGGCCAAATTGAAAAAAAAGAATCTCCTAAAATCCATCAGTTTCTGTTACTAGTCTATGGTTTGTGCTGGAATATCTGGTATTCATCACCAGAGTTCTGTTATGCTTGTAACCGTAGTGGGCTGGTAACGATGGGTCCTGGGGTGAAACCTAGCAAAGCAATACATTGTAATCATGCCTGTGCTGGACAGAAATGAAGTATGATAGCCCAGCAACTACACAAGACCTTCCAGAGGGGTAGCTGTGTTAGTCTGCATACAGCAAAAATAATGAGAGTCCTGTAGCACCTTAAAGACTAACAAATTTCTGCGGGCATAAGTTTTCATGGGCTGCAACCCTGCAACCTGACGAATTGGGTTGCAGCCCAGGAAAGCTTATGCCTGCAGAAATTTGTTTGTCTTTAAAGTGCTACAGGACTCTCATTGTTTTTACACAAGGAGTGAGTTACGGGACAGCATGTGTCCCAGTGATTAGGGAACAGGACTGGACATCCGGAGACCTGGCTTCCACTGAAGTCAGTGGATTTACACCAAGGATGAACCTTGCTCTGTGTGTTTAATGTTGAATGTACTCAAATTATAGGCACAGGGGCCAAATAGCCCCATTAAAATCAAAGAGGCTGCAAGTCAGAGCAGAATTTGGTCCACATGTAGATATAAGGGCTAGATTCAGTCTTAACAGAAGCAGACACATCTGACTATGGCTTCAATAGGGGCTGTTCTGGGGTCACTGAGCACTAACTGGTTGATCCGTTACCATTTGTAGTATACTGGGGGTGGGGGAAGGGGGGAAGCCCTGCAAGATTGGCCCAGTATAGCACGGAAGAGCACTGCATATACAAGCCTGAGGTGAGCAGGACCAGCTGTGCAGGGAACCTATTCCGGCAATCACAAGGGCGCTGAGCCTGCACCACCATGTTACTACAGCCCCACCACAGGAGGCTGAAGAGGTGAGAGAAATAGAGTCACACCCCTGTTCTCTTCAGACAAAACCATTCTTCATCCCACAGCCCACTCCAGGGTTACCCTGTCCTCCTTAAAGCACGAGATCGAGTGTCCTGCATCTCTAGGCACTTATACAACTTTCACCCCTATAGTAATGGAGCGCCTGTCTCTCATGCATTAACAATTGGGGGACCTGAGGCTCACAACTGCTCAGTGCAGAAGATCTCCATTCTTTCCATTCTCTCACAAGCACCCCATAGGCTTACCCCAGGACCTGACGGATCAAGCACTATGTAAGTGATGTGCTGCAACTTAGGGGGACAGGGATCAGCGTTCACGTCACACATTCCCCGTCCGTACCTGGCCCAAGCCCGAGAAACTAATGCTCCAATGGTGGACCAAATTTGGTGATGAATCTGGTCATGGGCCACCTGAGGCACATTGCACATACGCTAAGGTGGCTGCGGCTTAATAGAAGCAGTAACTCTACTACTTCAGACCAAAAGATATCAGTGATCACTTGCACTGTAACAGAGCTTAGCCTTAAAAACACTCTGGGTCCAATTCTTGATTGCTTCCAAGTGACTTAGGAGCCTAATTCCCACTAACTTTCACTTAGGTGCTTTAGAAGAGTTTACCCCATAAACCTGATTTTATTTGCATTTGCACTTTTTTTTCTAACCCCGTTACTTCACACTGGTGTACGACTTGTCTATGCAAAATAGATGCTTCGATATACATGTAAACTGATGTAGTTACGCTGCTTATGTGACAACACAGTTGCAAGCCTGAGAATTCCAGTGAAATTATTTGCCAGGCCAGGGCTTTATATTTATATGATGCCTTAATCTCCTTTTACAACAATTGCATCCCCTTGTGACTCCACGGACTTCCATGCAGCTATGCCTGACCTACACCAGTCTGAGGAAGAAGAAAATCAGACCCACGGTAACCCCACCAGCCTTGCTTCACCCACTAAATACCAAACTAATTTGCAATATTTGCAAGGGAAGAGGTGGGAAATCTGAAGGTGCCCAGGCCAGCCACAGCACAGCATTCCCCCTCCCTGGCAGAGTGTGAGAAGGTCACCTCCTGCGGCTCTAAGCAAACATTCCCAATGTGTGTTACAGGTGAGGACTTCTGGCTAAACTGTTGAACAGATTGGATAGGAAGTCTCTGGCAGGCCACCCAGTTTGAATGCATTCTAAACTTTTGGACAGCAAGCAATGGATCCTAATCTGCTCTGCAGAAGCAAGGGATAGGGGTTAGAGAGCCTGGTGCAGGGGCACTGTTGGAATAATACTGTTAGGCTCCTATTGCTTCATAAATCTTTCCAAATTGCTTTTCTTGGGCAATAAGAGGATAATGAGTCTGAGTTATTATTGGAGCTACTGAAGCTCTCCAAGGATGTAATTCCTGTTACAAAACCGACTGCCGGGGATCAGGGGGAAAAAAAATCAGTGTAAACAGTTTAGAGACGTTGAACGGAAAGAAAGTTAAAAGCGGGATCATTATCTGTCTATAAGGGTTTCATGCTGCCTCTCAGTGTCTTATCGGAGTGCCTTCCCTGCAAAAGTCAATAGCAATAGTGCAGTCCCTCATGGATTTCATTGCACCCCTTACTTTTTAGCGTAAATGCTCTCCTTAGGGCAGAGGTTTTGTTTTGGGATTTTGTGGGTTGTTAAGGGTATAGGGATAGAAGGAGAAGTCAGAGGTGTGAACGTCATTCTTGTGGGGGAAAAGGGGACGGTGATATCTGAGACTACTTGCATATACCTCAGACTAACTATTCAGAGCCAGTTCCTCAGTGTATGCAAATCAGCATAATTCCACCAAAGTCAATGGAGTCATATTGATTTTCAACAACTGAGGATCTAGACCTCAGGGCCAAATTCTGTTCTCAAAGGGGCGCCTCCCACGGAAGTCAATGGGAGCCAAGCAGAATTTTAGACCATCATCCATGATGGTTTTACATCAATATTCTTGTAACATTTGTTACTTAACCAGAGTCGAATGGGCCAAATTCATCTCTGGGCTAACTCCAGTGAAGTTAAGGAAATAACAGGTGGAGATTAATTTGATTCTGTGAATTTAACTAAAGATTTGCTCCTCACGATACTGAACTCCTCCCTGTAGTTGGGGTCACATAATGGCCAAAAGAACTAATCGTGAGCACACCCCAAGCTGACAAGTTTGAGAGTGGTGGCATGTTTGTGTCTTAAAGCAAGGAGGATTACGCAAGAGGGTTGAATGAGGGATTGCAAGTACACAAAGGACAATGTCAGGGCCTGCTTGAGAAATTTTCATTGAGAAAAGAAAGGCATCCAGCTCTTTTCCCCATTCTGACCACTGCCAGCTGCTTTAGGTGTTTATCTCCAGGTAATCCTACAAGCATGGAGGATTAATATCCCTCGCCAGCATGAAAAATGGATACCATCAATCAGAGTTTAAGTTGATGTAAGAGGTCCCGCCTTCCCCGCACCTTGGCTCTGCCACTGACTGTCTGGGTAACCCGAAGACCTCAGAGCTCAGTCTCTCCTACAAAAAAACCACCATGAGCTCCTTAATAACCACAGTGAATCAGGACCTCGGTTTTATTTCTTTCCCAAAAGATTCTATAATGTTCATATAGCCCACAGAAAAATAGTACTCATTGTTAAACACCTATAAAAAGGACTACATATTCTGGGTGGGATGATTTAGTTGGGTTTGGTCCTGCTTTGAGTAGGGGGTTGGACTAGATGACCTCCTGAGATCCCTTCCAACCCTAATCTATTATTCTAATACCAAACTACTATAAATAAGAATTATAAATGGTAGCCATCGTCTTGTGATTTTATTGCAAGAAGTCATATATTTGGTATTTTTCTGAAAGCCCCAGCTCCTGGAGTCAGACGATTTCATGAGCAGCTCAGCTTTCAAAAAAAATAAAAGTATGTTTCTAGCCTTCATATTTACAGAAAAAACCCATAAACATGAAGGCAGTGGCAGATTAAAAACCAAAATTTATTATTTCTAACATATCCTATTTTGAGAGACTGAATCTTGATTTTTCTATGCTTGGTGTTGATTCTGCTTTCCTCCTCTCTAGTGCCTTAAAGGCACCGATCTTGCAGAACAACATGAAAGAATTAAACCTCAACTTCCTTTATAGATGTGGAAGCTAAATTGTTTCGTCTAAATAAACTAAAGATCATCCTGAATCTTTCCCTGAACCCTCTGCCCTTTACCTTAATTTTGGCTCTGGAATAACTCGGTCCAGGTATCTCAGCATTAATGTAAAATATTATTATGAGAGCTGAGGGAAAACATTTCTATGCAAATACCTTGTTATTGAAAAACCAAACGTTTTTCAGGGTGTTTGTTTATTTGCTTGTTTGATAGATTAAATCGTTCTCAGTTTGGGGTTTCCCAATGAAAATCCAACAAATGACACAAAACAATTTAGATGAAAAAACAAACCTCATTTGTTTTCTTCCAAACCACTCCAGGAGAAATAAAAACACTTTGTCCAGAGAGCTCTAGTAATAAATACTAACAACCCTTTCTGATGTCAATCGTGGACATTACTAACCACAGAGAGGTCACGGGCTTGGCGGGGGTAGGAAGACAGGTCCAATCCAGATCATCTTTAGAAAATGCTGCAAAATCTTCCTGCTTGAAAAGGCCTTTCCACCTGACAACGGACGCTACCTTCTCCCCCCCGCCCCCCAGCACTGACACTGCTGGTTGCCCTAAAAGCAGAGGGAGAGATGCCAGAGACTCCACCAGGGACTTTGAAGCTGAGGGCACTCGGATGCCAAGGTGATGGGCAGCTGCAGCATAGAGCCTTATGATTACAGATGAGGATTACATTACATACCGAGACAGAGACAGAGGAGTTAGAAAGCCCCCATGACTCCAGCAAGCGAGGAGCAGCAGGGACATGGACGTTTCCCTCGAGGTTGGGAACATACCAAGGAGGAAACTCAGCATGTAGGAGCTGGGGGAGCCAAGGAAGCTACTCAAGGGCGTTCACCAGTGCCCCTGGCACCAATCACACACAGGAGGCCTGGCTGGCTGGCTTATAAATGCAAAGCAGGGAGCGTCGCAAAGCGAAAGTGCCTGTGGGCTAGTTCCCGGGGGGAGCTGAGGGAAGGCAGGGGAGGGAGAGAGGCGCTCCCGGGCACTCCCTCCAGGAAAGCAGAAGGGCCGAGGCGGCGGCGGCAACGAGGCCGCCAGGAGGAGCCTCGCCCAGGGCGCCCGGCAGACCATGCCCCTCTCCTCCAAGCCTCTCACATCCTTCCTCATCCAAGACATTCTGCGGGACGGGGCCGGCCGCGGAGCGCAGGGCAAAGGGAGCCAGAAGCGGGGATGCTGCGCTGCGGCTGGGCCGGGGCCCGCAGGAGCCGCGCAGGGCAGTGAAGGCTCCGCTAGTCGGCTCCCAGCGGAGAGATCCCGCCCCGCAGGGGTCCCCCCGCCCCGGGAGAGAGCAGGCGAGCCCGCCGCAGGTAAGCGGGCCCGGGAGACGCGCTTCTGCGCTTGCAAGGCTGTCCCCCCACGCCGCGCCCTATTCCGAGCCTCGTCCAAGTCCCCTTGGCCTTTGAGCGCTGACCCGGCATCCCCGGGTGGCAGCCCCTCAGCGCAGGGTAAAAAGCAATAGCCGCTGGCTGCACAGATGGTGCCAGAAGAGCCGGGCTCCCCTTGAGGCACTTCAGCAAGTTGCGGGTGCCCAAGCCCCGCGCAAATGTGCGCCCTGAGCCTTTCGGGGGGGGGGGGGGAGATGAGCCTGGCACTGAATCCATGGGAGAGCGGAGAAAGAAAGCCACCCCCTCTAATCCAGCTGGCCCGAAACGAGTGAGTGCCACAGCTGCGTGTTTAAAGGGCTGCCGGAGAGAAAGCTCCCTTTCTTTTTATGCCCGCCTGGTAACTTTGCTGCGTTCAAGATCATGGATTATTTTAATCTAATGTGAGGTCTTAAAATCCCGTTCGCTGATCATTGGGACAGAGGCTGTCTTTTGGTTCCGTGTCTGTCCAGCACCTGAGGGGGTCCATGACTGGGGCTCCCAGCCACTACCACAAAACACACGATTAATGATAATTTATCATGAAATATGGTCTTGATTCACTTTAATAGGCAGCTTATTGTTCATGCACCTGCGGATCAATCCTTTTTAAGATGGTGTGTTTCTGGGACCTGCATTTCCAGGTTGGGGCAATAAAGCAGGAAAGGTTGCAAATCACTGCCTTAGCAGTGACTTTAAAGGGAATGCTTTCAAGATAGTTTGGGAGCTTTCTTTAAAGAATGGTTACATCATTTAAATATCAACAAGATTCTCTAGTCTGTACCTGCATGACTGAGGGAGGGGGTAAGAGACAGAAGCAGCTATAAGTTTAATACAATTTTACAACAGTTGGTGTTGTGGTAGCTTACCACTGCGCTCTCTAGGGAATCCTAAAGTCTCTCCATTGTGGTTTTGATACACAGAAGGGGGAAAAAATCGAACACATGTAAGCTCTTTGGGGGAAAGGATTGATGTATTTTATGTCTGTACAGCACCTAGCACAATCAAGCTGCAATCCAGTTTAAGGTATTCAGGCACTACTATAATATTAATAACAATACAATATACTTTAAGGAATCACTTTCTTGTTAAAAGGGATATTTCCCAGTAAAATTTGGCCCCAAAGTCTAGGTTATATTCAAACAAGTTTTTACAAAACCAATGACGGAGAGAAATGTTTCAAGGCTTTGCTTTTTGAAGGATTCCCTAGGAAATTTGCTTTAAAAAAAATCCCTTACATCCCTCCACCCACTTCAGTAGAGCAGTTTGCACCAGATGAGAAATGGGGCCTGTTGATTCCATCCCAGACATTTCAACATGGCCTTTGGGAATGAGAACCTGAAAGGAAAATTTACTAAGAAATTACTAGAAACAAGAGGGAACCGGGCCTATTGCCATTGTCCATGCAGAGTGAAACAAAGAAAAAAGAAAAAAGCAAGCAACCAACTGCATAAATAGTGAAAAGTTCATTTGATTTGAAGGTTCTCTCAGTTTTAATAACTGTAAGTGTCATTTAGTACAAGGAAGGACATTTCTGTTCTTATTTTTAACCTCATGCTGTTTCTCTACGAAACCTTTCCACTGTGGTTATAGTTAGGGAGGTCTTGATCCTGAGAAGTGCAGAGCACTCCCACCTCCCATTGTCTTTGATCAGAGTTATGGGTGCTCAGCACCTGTCTGCATCAAGGGTGAAGTGACTGAATGATTTATTCTATTGGAAATAAGATTAAGGTAAAGTGTCTGGTTACTACCTCTGAGCTGTGATTGCTGTCCACGATGCCTAATTCCCTAGCTCGGCTCTCCTGTCACATTAAAACTAGCACATCCTTCACATGACAGGTGTCATCTTTATCCCTCTAAACTTATTCTGCAATGGCACAGCCAAAAAAAAGCAGCATTCAAGGAGACACTTCTGATCTCATTAGCCTGGATATATCAAAAGTTCAGCCTTCCAGCAGGAAAACTCCCACCTGAACTGGTAATTTATGTGGGGATCCAAATCCTGTTCTTATAGCTTTGCTATTCACTGGAATGAGGGTAGGATTGAATCCTAGAGCTCAAATTCTCAAACCGGGGGGTCTTCAATAAGGTCCTAAGGGACTGATCCTCCAATGAATTAAAGCAGTGGAAACCAAGAGCACCTCTAAGGAAGTGAGTGAAATGTGTGGGGGAAAGAGAACTGGGCCCCTAATTTAGGTGCCTAACTCCCAGTGAAATCAATGGCAGCGAAGTGCTGAAATACACCTTTAAAAATCTGGGCCAGGGTGAACACTGTATCAAAATTCATGGGCTGGGGGAAAGCTTTCTGAATTTTTAACTCGCGTAAAAATGTCTCCAGGATGATAATGGAATGTTGTGCTGTCTGGAGAGAAAATGCCTGAGAACGAGCTCTTCCGATTCCTTCCCGGTGTGTAACTCCCCTCTTCCTTCCCCCAGAAGCACATCTGGAGACCTACCTATCGGATTGTGAAACCCCTCTGAAATCCTTACCGAGCAACCAAAGGGCCCCGAAGCAACAAAAGCGCTCGCGGGCAGCCTTCTCCCACACTCAGGTCATCGAATTAGAAAGGAAGTTCAGTCATCAGAAGTACCTGTCTGCCCCGGAGCGAGCCCACCTGGCCAAGAGCCTGAAGCTCACCGAGACTCAAGTGAAAATCTGGTTCCAGAACAGAAGGTATAAAACCAAAAGGAAGCAGCTAGCCTCAGAGCTCAGTGGACTCGACAAGAGCTCTGTTCTCCCAGTCCTTAGAAAGGATGATGTCTCCAGGGCCTCTCTGATTTCTGTGTATAGCAGCTACCAGTACTATCCATACCTATACTGCTTGAATGGCTGGAGTCCCTCTTTGTGGTAACTACAGTTAAAGAGAGTTTTAAAAAAATTGAACTTTTATTTTTACCGTTTTGCTTTTTCTAGTGCTAAGGAGAGGGAATAAGCACATCTGAACAGATTTTCAGTGAAGTTGAGCACCCTGCATGCCCTTTTCCCTTCCAGGGGACCTGCAAGGTTCTGGCACCGCTACAAATCTAGGATAACATTTGCCATAGTACCTAACAACAATAATACCATGCTCTTGTTTAACACAATGCTTTAGAAAGGATCACAATCCCCATTCTACAGATGGGGAAACTGAGGCACGGTGATTTGTCCAAGGCTACCCAATGGCAAAGCCAGGAATGGAACCCACCCGGGTCCCCAAGTTACAGCCCAGCACTCTATCCACTAGACAGTACTGCCTGCCCTTTTCGCTCATTGAACGTCAGTGGGACTTCAACTTCCACATGCTTAAGTCTCTTTTGAAACTGGGACTTGGTTGTTTCAGAAAACGTTAGCCCGAGCCATGATCAGTGTGTGAAAACTAAATAATGACAATGGTTTTACACACCAATTGTTCAGTGTGTTCATCTAGGCCACTAACTAACTATGTGACACTATATGATATATTTAAATGCCTGGTTTTCTCAAACAGAACATAGGTAGGGCACTGAATGGAAAACATGGAGTCTGCATATTTTTTTATTAAATGGGAATGAAGAAACATGTAGTCCTAGGGTGAACACTGTGATATATCAGTCAACATCACAAACCCCATTTAAACTACTGTCATGCACTGGTCAATGCATATGTGCACCACTGTCCTGTACTAGATAGAATTAGAACTGCAAAACTGTGTCACAGCACCTATACTGCTAGTTAAAGCAGAGTTTCCTCTAGCTCAAGTGGTAAAGACCTGTAGTTTTGAAGCAGAAAGGCTGCAGTTCTATCCCTGCTTTGTCATGAAAGGAATGTGTTGCCATGATGCACTGCATAGTAGCAAACACAAAATACCAGGTGTCCACAAATTTGTTACCTTACGCAATAAACATTGTGGGCTGGATACTCAGCTGGTATAAATCAACATAGATTCTCTGATTCTGATGGAACTGTGCTGATTTACACCTGCTTAGGATCCACAGTCTACGCACCAATGCATACCTCCACGAACTTAGCAGCACATGAGAAACCAAACCAGAAGAGAGCAAGAAAGTCAATATCACGACAGATGTTTTGCATTGACACTGAACATTAACATATAGACTATTTAATACAATTCTGAGTTTTCAGCCTTCCTAACAGTTTAAAGAGAAGCAATTCTGTTTGTAAAACTAGATGAGACAAAGCAGCCTACTGGTTTAGAAGAGGCGCACTGGCTCAGTATTGCCATAAAGTTTTCTTATGATCCCAAGGTTAAATAATCTTATTTTTCACACTCACCATTTGAAGAGACTAACGGAGGTGACTCCTGCTTCAGTTTGATTCATGCTGTACTCATGATGCACTTTGCAGTATCCTGTCATACAAAAGTAACATGGGATAAAACTTTCATGCCTGGTGGTGAAGTGAATATCAATATTTGGGATTAGCAAAATAGCAGTGATGGATTTTAGGAGCAAAGGAAATGCATGCCTATACATAAAGTTTAAGGCAACATCTCTATTGTGGAGGTAAGAAATGGTTTAAAATAGAAATGCAATAAAAATTGGGGGGTGGGGGGGAGAATTACCTTAGATCATTTATAGTTTCAGTGGGCCAAATTCTCAGCTAGTGTCCAAGTCTTTATAATGGTGCCCATCATCATAGTATCTGAGCACCTCCTAAAGAGAATTAGCACCTCCGTCCCCACAACAAAGCCAAAGGCTTAATTTTCATCCCTTCTCTTCCTGGCAGTTGGGGCTGCATATTGTTTGAGTAATTGTGCTCAGAATGGGAATTGTAGTAGTTTCTTTTCAGAAATATACAGAGACAAGGGGGGGTGAGGTAATATATTTTATTACACTAGCTTCTGTTGGTGAGAGAGACAAGCTTCCTAGAGCTCTTCTCAGGTCTGGGGAATTTTTAGAAATTTGTTATCTGTAATGAAAATATATTTGAAAACTGCTTTTTTGTCCCCCCCTCCCCAACACGGTAGATATGGATCCTGCAAACCACACACTCACAAATACCTGTTTTACTTACATGAGTAAGGGAAGTCCATGAGACTCATGTCATGAGCAACAATTACTTATGGTACTAAGAGTTTGCAGAATCAAACCCATTAAGGCGAACGATTGACCAACAAATGTATGGTCACTGCCTCTATGTAAGTTATTTGAAATGCATGGCAGGGTAACTGCCTGTGTTCTAACTAGTCGGAATGTAACTTCTAGTATCTCTAGATAACACTTTTTTTTCCAGCTTGTTCTTTATTTAGAACCTATTCATTCTGAAAAGATTCAGCCCTTTCTCTCAGTCAGCATTAAGAGTAGAAGGTCATCTCTGGCTGTTACAATATGTTTCAAACTCAAGCACGCTGCTTATCCACTTTCCAAAAGAAGTGAGCGTACAATACTTAGAACAAAAGATTCCTTAGGGCCCTATCCTGGGGCCTGACTCACTTGAGGAGCCTCATCCTCACCTGGTCCTTGAAGGGGATAAGCATAAGTGCCATTGTGTGTCTCACCCACTGTGCACAGGTGTAAATGACAACAGGGCAGTGGAGAATCGGTCCCCATCTGCAGGGCAACAATGGATTTGATCCATTGTTCTTTAGTAGTATAGTAACTGAACATCCACTTGGATATTTCATTTATGTCCCAGTTGCTTTTCTAGTCTTGATTTGTAACCTATAACAAAACCTTCTTGGCCACTCTGTCTCTTAATTGCCCACACTTTGTATTATTATGAAATCAAACCACTGCAAATGGTGGTTGTTTTTGTATATAGATTTTGATACTCTTTTTCCAATGTGTGTACTGTACTTTGGAATAAAAAGTTAAAGGTCTGTATTAGAAACATGCCTCTGTGGGGTTCAGGGTTTGGGATTTTTGTTTTTAAATCTCCCATATCTGTGTTTCAGCTTCATGTAGTGGGGGCCAGAATCTGGCTACAGCCAGGCTAGCACGCCAAGCCAGGGTATGTGTGGAAACTCAAATCCCTTACTCCCTTCCCTAGTGCACCGTTACTGGAAGTAGCAATGGGGCTCACTCATGTGCCATGAATGCAAGGGAGGAAGGCAAGCAGCCATCATGACTCAATGCTCGGAAACAGGAGCGGATCTGGGAGGTTAAGGGTCATGGCTGGCGGCCAGCTCCTCTTTCACACCTACCAGTGCTTAAAGGCTGTACCCTTAGGGCCTGATGGGAGTCTATCCACAACACTCAATGGGCTTTGGCTCAGGATCCAAGGGAGCTCTTACTGCATCCTTAAGTTGCAGAGCTCCACCTAAGCATCCTTCACACAGTCTTTCACAGGTATACCACCTTCCCTAGCATGGTGCTGCTGTGTCCTATTCCACAAACTTGATTGGCTCTCAAAGCCATGATTTTGCTCTTATTCCTACAATACCTTACTCCTATGAGTAGCACTTCCATATATGAGAAGCCCTGCTGAAGTCAATGGGGAGGCTGCCATGAATAGAGATTGCTCCCATGTGTCAGTATGGCAGGATAAAGCCTAGTGTGAGCTGCACAGAATAAATGGTCATAAGCAGCAGGTGCAACAGTTCTGCAGGTACCCCATCATCACCCATCCCTGTTAAGAGTAGGTTAACACTTCATTCTACCAACGTCTCTTACAACCCGACTGTTAAAAGGACAGCGGGTCCAATCCGGCCACGGAATTGCACATCCTGACAAGGGTTGAACAGCCTCAGCTCTCATTTACTGAGAAACCAGCATACCTGGCAGGAATGAGAACAATTTCCCTCATTCCCTCCCCACCCCCATTTATTTACTACTCAAGACTGATATTAAAGCTGGTGCCATTCACCTTATTAGCAGCAAATAGGTGGCTCTCTAGCAAATAGCCATTTAGATAGTGAGGTGCTTATTCTAGCTGAAATGTATAGTTTCCAGTTTTCTCCATACTGGACTATATGCAGAGAGGCATCTAAATGCTTTCGATTTGGGTTCATCCTGTAAACTGCTCCCAATGCACTCACCCCTCTTTCCAGAGCCGAGACACACAGCTCTTATTTTTATACCCACAGGCCCCATGCGACACACCTTTGCGCATATCAGTAGTTGCATGAACTCAGTGGGTCTACTCAAATGTTTAAATTTACCCATGTGTGCGTTTGCAAGTTTGGGGCCTTTGGATGGAATTCATCCACGTAGAGGGCCACAACAAGGGCTATTCACCACGGACGTCCCACATCGGCCTTACTTGGAAGGCTGACGTGAGGCTTTGTGCAGGTTCTCTGCACAGGGGTGAACGCTACCCTTAAAACTCAGAAATAAGTTCTATGCTTTTCAGCTTTTTGATCAGGTATTTTGCATGCTCCAGTCTGCAGTACTTTCATCAGAACAGAAAAGAAAAATTGCAGAACCATACAGAAACCTCTTTCTATCATGAATTCCACAGTTAGGCAGTAATTATTTCTTTAAAATGAGTCACCTTCACCATCCATATTCCACTAGGGAAGCTTATTCCAAACTCACAAGAAAGCAAAATGGGCCACTTGCACCCACTAATGTCAGTGAAGTCATTAGACATCCAAAATAAATTTGGGCCAATTTTTTTCAACATTTGGATTAAAAAAAAAAAAAAAAACACGACAAAAACCTGTTCATACCACAGAGCAGTTCAGCCATCCAGAGCCTATTTCTCCATGGCCCTGCACTTCATATCTTCAATTATTAGGGTGGCCAAGTGCCATGTTTTTGACTGGAAAGTCGGGTTGAAAAGGGGATCTGACAGATCTACTGAGCAAACAAACTAAATACAATTACTGCAGGCAGGGGAGGCATTGGGTCACCACCCTACTCAGCTGGGGCCAGCTCCTATCTCAGTCAGGCAGCTGCAGCTCCCAGCCCCAGCTCTGCACGTGAGTCCTTACCAACCTGGGCAGAGTGGAGAGGATGGGGAACAAGGGAAGAGCAGCGAGCATACAGGAAAAGGGGAAGAAGCAGGGTGTCCTGCTGGAGTGTCCGGTTTTTAAATATTACAAAGTTGGCAACCCATATGCCATTGCAAAGTATGTGTAAATTGCTCCTCTTCTGATTGAGTAGCATTTTACACCCACTTTGTGCAATTGTAAACAACAGCACCAGGTGCCAGACAGTGAAGAATCAGGCTTATGGGATTTGGCTCTGAGCTGGTGTCAGGTTTACACGGGTGTAACTCCATTGATTTCTCTGGAACAGATTCCCGATTTACAGGAGTGTAAGCAAGAGCAGAAGCATGTCTAGGATAGCTACACCTTGTAGTGGTTTGTGCATACACAGCTGAACTGAGGTGTTAATCTTCCCTCAAAATACTTTTATTGTTGTTAATTTAGCGGATTTAGATTTCTGTAAGGAAATAGCCATAAAGCCATGAACCCAGCCCACGCACACGCTCCTTTCAAGCCATGTATGGCCCTGCTGTGTTGCCTGTAGGGCACATTTTCAAAACAGTGATTTTAACTGGTTGTGCAAAGTGCATGAATGATAGCCTTCAAGTCCTATATCCCTGGAACAGGTACAATGGGGAAAATTCTGCTCTCAGCTGCACTGGAGTAAATTGACAGAGAAACGTCCTGGACTTCAATGGATTTGAGGGTACGACTGAGGATAGAATTTGGCCTTATAGGGCCAAAAAAATCATTACGTTACTTTACAATACGATATTGCGCTCCAGTCTCAAGTATCTTCTTCAGGAAAAATTTGTAAAAACATAAGAGAACCTTTGTGAAACTGTTGGTTTCAATGGGACAAGTTTAGCCCTCACGTCCTGCTGCTTCTGCATATAGCCAGAGGTGAGAAAGCAGTTTAGAATTCATTCAGCTTTGCTGAGACATCATCCTTCTATGGCTATTTGTGGGGGTCGTTTTTTCTGGCCAGTAATAGGAACTGGCCTGAAATCACCATCCCCATTTTCACCTAAGCCACCAAACCAGCCAATAAGATGGCAAAATTTCATCAAGGGGGACCACCTTCTAGTGCTGAAAGGGTAGTTCTTTCTCCACACCCATTTAAATCTTCAGCCCCAGTGCAGAAAGAACCAACAAGGAGACAAAACACTGATTAGATAGATAGATGTTGCAATGCTGAACTTGCAGTTAAATTGATGGAGACCATCATTAATTTCACACATGCTACCATTTGACACTCGCTAGTAACAACTTCTGGTCGCCATTGCCCTGGGATGCTTTAGAACCAGTGGCCTAAAAGTGAAAGGCTCCTCACCGTACTATTAATCCCTTAAATAAGCCAATCCATTTTACAAGAGCCATCCTACTTGCCATTCTTGTCTGAGAATTTCTTTTGCAAACCTCAAATCCGCCACATGTATTGGATTGACTTGCTTTGTGTACAAGCAAGTTACAGAAGTGAGCCTACCTAATCACTTGAGCGGAGGATTAGAGGTCATGGGACCAGATTTTAAAAAGTATTTAGGCACCTAAAGATGCAGATAGATGCTAAAGGGGCCTAGGCACTTTTGTAAATCTCATTCGATGCTTATCTGCATTGTTAGGCATCTAAATACCTTTAAAAATCTGGTCCCAGATACCTGGATCTATTCCCTGCTTTGCCAATGACTCACTTGGTGACTGTGGGCAAGTCATTTTGCCTCTGTGCCTCAATTTCCTCATCTGTTCAATGGTCATACAAAAGCTTTGGGATTCCGAGATAAAAGGTGGACTTACACTTCTCAAGTACTGCCATTATTACCCGTCCGAGGAGCTGGATTTTTGCCATTGTTCCAAGCAGCACGCATGCACACGTACCTGGCGCCAGTACTTCTGCAAAAAGCTGATGTTGGGAACGCAACTAACATCTCAGACACCATGACCACATTCAGAGATGCAACTTGCAATGCTAACATTTCAACTTGACTAGGCAAGGAACCCACAGATTATTTTGCAGCACTTGCCATTTAAGAGTTTGTTGGCTGACTCCTACCTAAAGAACTTTGGGTTTTCTTTAATCGTTTTTCCTCCTTTGCAACTCTTTTCTTTTGAATCCCCCTAGTGCTTTTCTACAGAGGACAGCAAGGCTCCCAGCTGATATTTTAGCACAAAGCACGACACAGAGAAAAAAAAAGAGCAGTAATAATCCAGTGTTAAAGCATTAATGATGAAAGCAAACTTTTGCTGTGATAAGTGTGTGATAAATTTCCTCTTGATTAATACAAAAAAGAAAATTCCACACAGACTATAGAGCCATGGCGTTTTAATCAGCCTTAACAAAGCAGAACCCCTGTTTGTTGCACTACTAGATACAGAAGGCATCATTTAACATCAGTCAATTAGTGTCATGCTCCACTGCCAACGTATCAGGATTAAATAGCGTCTAATGCTGACATAACATTTACGCTTGTTTCTGCCAAACCATTTCTTTAACGCTACCAAAAAAGGGGGGGGGGGCCTGCCACTGGATAACGTAACTGTTGACTAACATTTGCATGCAATAAACCACATACTTGGCAAGCACCCGCAGGAAGGGAGCCAAGAAAACATTCTGTTTGACCTAAACAACATTTGCAAAGCAGAGTGACAGGAACAAGCTAATTCATTTGGGCTAACATTCAGGGGGGGTAACGAATACAAAGACATCAGAATTGCCATCATAGATCCAATCAGTGCTCCATATAATGCAATATGAACGTAATCAGTATCAGCTGTGTCAGAGGAAGGTTAACCTACTGTGGTGTGGTGACCCCCCCGAATCTCACCTATTGGCAACAGTCTCCTCTATCAGTGGGGCCTGAAGTAACTCTGCCCCCACTCTGGACAAGCCTTTTATCCCTTCCCCTCGGCACGTTTCTCAGGGAGTGTTTGGTGTGTCCTAACTTCAGGCCTGAGAAGTAGTCTCCCGGGAGGGCAGGTAGTCTCAGCCCCTGCATGTGCCCCAGAGCCCAGGAAAGTACCTTGCTGTGGCTCCTTCTGGCCAGCAGGGGCCAAGAGTTTTCTCCTCTTCTACTCCTTTGGCTGCAGAGAAGCACCATCTCCTAGTCTGGGGGGGGGGCAGTTTCTCCTCCAGCTGTCACAAACCTTCTAGCAGCTTCCTCCTCCTTTGCTCCCCTCCCCCCTTTAGGGAAGGCAGGGTTTAAGTACACCTGGAGCAGCCCTTCATTGGGTCCAGGTGTCTCTGATTGACCTGCAGTAACCTCTCCTTTGCCTGCAAGAAAAATGGCCTTTAACATTCTAAGGCTCACATACCAGCCTTGGTATCCCATTTGGTAGCCATCTGGCCTGACTTTACCACACTGCCTTATGGAAAGTTGGCTTTGACCCCCAAAAGTTAGAAGCTGGTTTAAGTCCTGACACATGAGGGTTTCAACCTTTTCTAAAACACCTTGCCACGGACTTCAGCGGAGCCAGGATTTCACCCTATTACTAGACTGCTGGATCAACCAGAAGAACCGGATGGGATGAACAGCAAAGGGCAGCTAACAGGTTTGGTGTCCAAATACCTAGGCTGTGATTTTGAGGGGTACTGAGCACCCACCACTCCAGCTGAAGTCCATGGGAGCGGTGTGTGCTCAGCAACTGGGAGCTGAAGCCAGGTCTCCTAAATCCCAGACTAATGGGCAATCCTAGTGAGTGTCTTGACAGCAACAGCCTTTATAGGTTATTCATCAGGACAGCTGAAGGGAACAGTGTTGATGTAATACACTTACACTTTTGTAAGGCCTTTGATTTTGGAACACGTGACATGTTGATTAAAAAACTAGACTATAAAAAGAACATGCTCATGTTAAATGGATTAAAAGCTAGCTAACTGATAGGTTTTGAAATGTAATTTTAAATGGGGAATTGTCATCAAGAGGGTGTTGCCAGTGTAGTCCCACAGGGATGGGTTCTTGGCCCTACTCTTTTTAACATTTTTATTAATAACCTGGAAGCAAACATAAAAATCATCACTGATGAAGTTGGCAGGTGACACAAAAATTGGGGGCCTGATAAATAATAAAGAGGACAATCTAGTTAGCTTAATGAAGAGAAGGTTAAAGGGTGACTTGATCAGACTATAAGTACCTACATGAGGAACAAATATTTAATAATGGGCTCTTCAATCCAGCAGAGATAGATCTAACAGAGTCTAATGGCTGAAAGCTGAAGCTAGACAAATACAGACTGGAAATAAGGTGACAGAAATTAACCATTGCAACAGTTTACCAAGGGTCATGGAGGATTCCCCATCATTTACCATTTTTAAAACAAAGTTGGATTTTTTCTGAAAGAGATGCTCTAGGGTTTATTTCAGGGAAATGTTATGACCTATATTGTACAGGAGGTCAGACTAGATGATCACAGTAGTCCCTTCCAGCCTGGGAATCGGTGAATGTAAATGCTGCATGCTCCAGCCACAATCCTTAAATTAAGACTGTTAGGGACAACACAGGGCAATTCCGTGCTACCTGGGACAGTGGTTCTCAACCAGGGATATGCGTGCCCCCGGCTGTACACACAGATCTTCCAGGGGCGACATCAACTCATCTAAATATTTGCCTAGTTTTACAACAGGCTACATAAAAAGCACTAACAAAGTCAGTACAAACTAAAAATTCATACAGATAACGAATGACTTGTTTATACTGCTATACTCTGAAATGTAAGTCCAATATTTATATTCCAATTGATTTATTTTATCATTTTATGGTAAAAATGAGAAAGTAAGCTATTTTTCAGTAACAGTAGGCTATGACACTTTTGTATCTTTATATCTGATTATGTAAGCAAGTAGTTTTTAAGTGAGGGGAAACTTGGGGGTACGCAAGACAAAGCAGACTCCTGAAAGGGGTACAGTCGCCTGGAAAGATTGAGAGGCACTGACCAAGGAAACCCCCCTACACCAATGAAATTCCCTTCTACACACACCAGGGGGCTCAGGCACAACAGAGGATCAGGGTCATAAATACCCTGCCCTAATAACACAGAGGGTGATAATTCGGGAACACATTAACTCTGTTGGGCTAACTTTATTCAGAGAAATGCAGAGAGATACAAAATGCCATAATGGATGAGACCAGCATGTTCACCCAGTGGATAGAGCACTGGACTAGGATTCGGAAGTCCTGGGTTCTATTTCTGGCTCCAGCCCCTGGGCTGCTGAATGACCTCGAGCAAATCACTTCCTTGCTTTGTGCTTCAGTTTCTCCATCTGTAAAATGGGATGACACTGACCCACTTTGCAAGCACTGTGAGATCTGCTGATGAAAAGTGCTATATAAGGACGAGGCATTAATATCATCCTCTAGTCCCGTGCCCTTATGAACAGCACGAGGAAAGCCTTTTTAGCTCGCCAGGCGAGTGCAGATATATCCAAATTAGAAAGAAGCCTACAGCTCACACACGCAGTATCCAGGCAATGAAGCAATATCAGCAAAACCAAAAAGTTACAAGCCCCAAACAATGCAATCTGCACAGCACAGCAATGGAACCGAACCAAGAGCTACAATATACAAAATTACCCTGGACAAAAAAATGTGCTCCAGTTCTAAGTAACTTATTTTGATTACAGCTTATGTTCTGATGACACAATCAGCAGCCAACAGTCCCTGAAGTTCAGCCTCTTACAATGACACAGTGTTCTCCCGTCGGTAAAGGAGAAGCAACCTAGTAACAAATATAAATGATAACTATGCTGGGAGATGAGGTCGGAGGTTACTGGTGCTACAGCTGTTGTTATTGCCTTGTTCCTTTCTAGCTCGGGGAGTATTGTGGAGCTGTGGACCAGATTTACAAAAGAGTTAAGCACCATTTAGGCACCTAAATAAAGGCCAGATTATCCTAAATCCTCTGCACCCACAACAGGCACCAGATTTTCAGACAAGTTTTGTTGTTAACATGCTGAGCTCTTTTGGGAGTCCAGCTTCATTTGTAGGTGCTTCACTCTTGTAAATCTGAATTATGAAGATTGAAGCCCACATCCCATCCAGTCTCCCTTCTCCCTCTTCCTCATCTGGATGCTTTTTCTTGGATACTGCTGTCTTCAAAAAAGTATCAGGATTTAAGCAGATTGCTGAAGCTCTTGGGTACCTGGCACAAGGGTAAAACATACGCCTATGCCAGGTGAACCATCTTCCGTGAAAAACTGCAGGTTTCAGAACACTATGGAGTCCTGCAGTAGGAACTGATAGCCAAGCGGTTAACGTGAGCCTGCTAAATACAGCTCAGGTGGAGGCACCAAAGGCCCTCTGTTGCTGCCCTTGGGGAGAACTGAAGGTCTCATTTGAAAAGGGCTTGTCTACATGGGGAAATTGACTGGCATAGCGAGAGCAGAATAATTACTCATGTAAATAAGCCTTGAGACAAGGGTGAGAGCTCCTGCAATGTTGGGATGGAGACCTCCTGGGATTCTATCGTTCTCAGCTTCAAAGAGCAATCATGGCAGTTGATTTGAAATTTCTATAGTTTCCTTTATCTGAGGGTCTCAAAGTTTCACAAATATCCCCCCAAGACTTCCCATATATATAATTTGTGCAGGGGGCTGCCCCCAGTCAGTGTGGAGCTGACATAAATGTTCTCCACCAGCTCTGTTCCCAGCCCCTGTGTAGGGGATGAATTGGGGACATAGCCAGGTGCACTGCACTTTTCTATGGCTAGTGTCTATTTTCCAGGGGACATGGGAAGCAGAGCATAAATTAGAGCAGCCCTGAGGCTGCTATAGGTTACATCAGGAGCTAAGCAGGCCCCTTCACAATGCCAGAATACGAGAAGCACACAAGTGTCTAAAAAGGGAAGAGGGAACAGTGAATCAGACCCAAAGTATTAGTCAAGATCACATAAAGTCAGGAGCAGAACCCAAGAGTCCTTGACTCCTAGCTTCTAGCTGTAACCACTAGTCTACAGACAATGGATTATCAAACTTCAGAAGGAGACACTCCTAATTCGAGTGAATGGTGCACTTCAATGCAGGAAACAATGCCAGACTTTCCCCTTGAGCAATTTTTTTTCCAACACAGTTTGAAACAAACAGAATGTGCGATTATCAGGCCCTTTACGCCAGCAAGATAATATTAATCCTTTTTAGAGACTTAGATGGCTGAAGCTGTCAGGATCCATGCCAATATGTATCTTATTTGTTTTCTTCTAGGTGTTGCCATGTACAAGGAGTGGGGAATGTGGAATCCTCATTTCAAAGATGAATGTTCTTGTTGAAATAGAGTTTCTGACATGTATTGTACTGTACTGTCACCTGTCTCTCAGTTCAGATGTTCATGCTATTGACAGCCATTAGGTACGTGCAGTGGACTGAAGCTTGTCTGATTTTTCCAACAGAGCAACTGAGAAATATCACCTGGTGCCATTCAACCAAAGGTCTGAATTTAAGCTTTACAGCACCTCCTCTTCTCCACATGGAGGTAGAAAAATGTAATTACCCCATTTTACCGAAGGTCCATAGGGGAATTTGGGCACAGAGAGGTAAGGTGGCTTGCTGCAGGCTACACACTGCTTCCACAGCAGATCCAGGAAGATAACTCGGGTCCTTTATACCCTATTCTCCTGCTCTAACCAGTAGCCCACAATTCTCTGCTTCCCATCAACACTGTTCAATAGATAGAAATTGGTTTAAGATAAGCTGCTATATATTCCATAATGGTTCAGGCTTCATTATCATTTCTACTTAACTAATCAGGATCAAGAACTGACATTAATGATATGAGAGCCTTTGAACATGTGTAGCACTATATAAAGGCTAAATATTATTATTCTCCTCCTTCCATTTAAATCAGTGGCAAAATTCCCATTGATTTCAGTGGCAGAAGAATTAAACCCTACATGCACTTCTTTGTCTCTGAAAAGTCTGAAACATTACTCTCTTTCTGCAGCCCAGCTAGCAGGCAAATGAGCTTGTTTGATTAAAGAAATTCAGCTCAACCAGAAAAATGTTTACTGTTCAGTCCTCCTGCCAATGCTATCAATAAGAGTAGGGTCAGGCCTTTTATTTGCATCCTTGACCATTTCTGGGGCGATCTCTAAGGGACAATGCATCAGGACCTTGTACTGACCTCTCCTACGTGGGAATGACTCAGCTACAGATCTGTACCAATTGGCAAGCTAAGAACCAATCATGATTCCTTTTGGAGACCATTCCCTTGGATATGATCAGCAGCTCTAAAAGCCGATGCTCTTTGTTGGTCAATGCCATGATGCAGGCAGAAAACCCGCCCACAAAAACAGTCAAAGACCAAGCCATCCCGGCAGGTACCAGATCATTAACATGTAGTGATCTGGAGCACAGACAAGGGCTGACATCCAGAGAACTAGAGGATTTGTCAGGGGAAAGAGAGTGAGGTCTGCTCCTTTAGGAACTCTGGAGATTTCTTACCCGCTGGGCCAAGTACAGCCCAGATGGGGCAGGAGAGAGACAAAGGGCATCGCCCCCTCCCAGAAGAAAGAAACAGTGTGTCGTGGAGCCATCACAGAAATGTAGGGCTGGAAGGGACCTCAGGAGGTCATTTCAGCAATCCTCATACACTTAGGCAGGAAAAAGAATACCTTATAAGTACAGCTGGTGATGGCTTGCGCTACCTTGACCTTGGGAATGCTGTAGGAGCCTAAACACGGAAGACAAATCTAGATCCAAACACCCACATTGTTCACGTACAGTGCTATGATGGCCCACGGCACTATAACAAACGCTGACTATCAATAACCCAGTTAGAACTAAAGTGAAAATGAAGCGAGAGAACTTTCAGGAGGTGACTTTCATTTGATGCATCTTATCTGCATAGGTGCTGGAACTAGGGGGGCTGCTGCCCTCCCCCCCTGCTTGAAGTATGAATAACAACCCAAATATATGGTTTCTGCCTTTCACATCCCCACTGTTAAAATTGTTCCAGCGCCCCCGCTTATCCATATCTCAATGGACGTGATACAAAACAGCTCTGACGCTTTTGTTGTGGGAACAGCGGTTATTGGCTGTTGAGCCATGCTACAAGCAGCAGTGAATAGGGAAGGTTAACTCAGATGAAGCTTCCGCTAACCCTCCCTTCCTCAGACAGGCATATTTCTGTACTTTGTCAGAGCCCAGAGCTAGCAATTCACCTTGGACAAATAAAATTCACGTCGACAGAATCAGTCAGGAACCAAAGCAGCGGGACTCATCTTCATCTGAATCTAAACCTTGTCTCTTTCACCAACAAAAGTTGGCCAAATAAAAGATATTACTCCTCATCCATTTTCTCTCTCTAAAGCAACAATCTGATAGGTTCACATAGAAAGGAAGAGACAAGGGGTAAATGAGCCGTTTGCTACTCAGCAGTACACATTTAAAGGCAACATGGCCTATTGGATAGGGTATTGGACTCCTGACTCTGGCAGCGACCGGCTGTGTGACCTTGGGCAAATCATTTCCCCTTCCTTGTGTCTCCTTCTGCATTTGAAAAATGGGGGTAATAATCCTGACAGGTCATTGTAACGTGCTTTAAAATCTAAGAGCTTTTTATTTATTTTGTTATTTAAAGTCCATTCCACAAATGGAGACAGAGTTCAAAACATAAGGAATTCATCTTTCAGGATCGATTTTTCAATCAAAGCCACCATATACACAAGTTTAGAGTCAGTCCTGCTATGTCCACTCAGCAGGACCAGAATTCTGATTTTGGATAATGTATTTAAAATATCAAAGTGTAAAATCCCCAAAATTCTTTAGGGCTGGGACCCTAAGAAAGTTTAGGATTTCCTTAACCCTCTTCTCTGACATTCTGCCTCCCTGCCACACTGAAGCTGACATGGGCTGTAGCTTCTGCCATGTCAGGTCACATCATTAGGCCAATGCCAGAAGGGATCACTGTTGTCATCTAGTCTGTTCTCCTGTGTAACGCGGACAAGAGACCTCCCCCAAAATAATTCCTAGAGCAGAGCTTTTAGAAAAATACCCAATTTGGATTTAAAAACTGTTAGTGATGGAGAATCCACCATGGCCCTTGGTACATGTTAAGAATTTACACCTTATTTCCAGCCTGAACATGTTTAGCTTCAATATCCAGCCATTGGATCCGGTTATACTTTTCTCAGTTAGACTGAAGAGCCCATTATTAAATATTTATTTCCCATGCAGGTATTTATAGACTAATCAAGTCACCCCTTAACCTTCTTTTTGTTAAAATAAATAGATTGAACTCTTTGAGTATCACTGAACAGCATGTTTTCTAACCCTTTAATCATTCTCATGGCTCTTCTCTGAACTCACTCCAATTTATCAACATCCTCCTTGAACTGTGGACACCAGAAGTGGACACGGTATTCCACCAGTGTCAAGTACAGCAGTATTGTGGTTACAAGTTCATCAGAGCTTCAGCTTAGAACAAGCACACAGTCTTATGAGGCCTCAGAAGGTTAAATCCTTCCCATTGTCCCCTAAGAATTGAGACCTTTCATGAACCAAAGGGCTTGTCCATTTGCTGGACCAGGAGGAAGGCCGTGAGGCTTCTTTGTCTGTGGGTCTCTGGAGAATCCAGTTTGAACTACTATATCCACACCTCTCCATAGCGGGGATGGCTTCAAAGAACTGCTAATAGAGGAAGTACCTGGGAAAGATAATCTGAGTGTCACAGCTAAATACAAAGTGGAACAGATTGTTAAGCATAAGGAGTTAACGTGTTTCAAGAAATTGTTCAAAATGAAGTTGGCAATTAAGGCCTCTGCAGTCATAATACAAAGGTGAGTTAGTGGGTTACAGACTGTAGTAATGAGACATAAAACACGTTTGAGTCCTGTTGAGGACTCTCTGTTGAGTTCATGGTTTTTGGTGTCTAGCGGAGTTACTTATTTAAGCGCCCAGGCTCATCTTTTGAAGATGTTGTTCATCTTTGAGGATGAGGACTGAAAGATCAGATATTGAGTGTTCGTTCTGTGAAAAGTGATAAAAGACAAAAACACACTCTCATCCATGGGCGCACAATGCTTAATAATCTGTTCCACCGTGTATATAGCCGTAATACTCTGATTACCTTCCCAGACCAAAAGAAGAGCTCTGTAGAGTTTGAAAGCTTGTCTCTTCCATCAACAGAAGTCAGTTCAATAAAAGATATCACTTCACCCACTTTATCTCATATCTAGGGACCAACAAGACTACAATAACATTGTATCCACTTGTTGTCTCTTATTTTATACTTAGAATGTAATCTCCTCGGGGATGGGGTCCCAGTTTTTTGTTCTGTGTTAGTACAGCACCTAGCACCATCAGGTCCTAGAGTATGGCTAGCGATCCTAGGTGCTACAGTGATACAACTAATAATAAACAAACAAATCAGATCAGACCATTGTGCCATCTAGGCCAGTATCTTGCCTCTCCAAGTAGCCAAAGCCTTATGCTTTAGAAAAAAAGGCAAACAAATCATATCTTGTACGCTGCTTCCTCAAGGGAGTAATTCCTTCCTGACCCTTATAAGTGATCCATTTTTTGCCCAGAATCTCAGATCAGAAGGGGATAAACTCATGGGAACATTTTTGCCTTACCTAGTATTGCTACAGACATTCTTTCCATTCACATATATATCACCAGAGACCTCTGCCATTATTTGGTGAGCTAACCGGATTCTACCCCTCCCTTGCCTTTTGCTGGGTATTAACAGTACGTCAAACCTCCTTGCCTTCTATTTGTTCTAGTGAAAGGAGGAATTACCGTCGTATTTATCTAATAAAATTTCTTTCACCAGGTGACAGTTCGTCTCATTTGCAAGGCAGACCCAGGGGCACAGATCAGCATACACTCCTCTACATACAGCTTGTTAAAGAGATCCTTGGAAAAGGAGATTTTTACAAGCATATAATAGAAAAAAAGCATTCCGGCTGCTGCACAAATAACCACTTGGATTAGATCTCCTTGTGGCTTTCAGTTTCTCAGGGGGAAGGACAGGAACTCTGAGCATTCCTCTGCTTGATCAATTTCCTGCAGGCTGCTAGAAGAAGCTTTCTTCACAGCTGCCAGTAAACTGTAGAAACCAAAAGTAAACACCGTAGGCAAAACTCAGGCCCCACGTAGAAATGCCTCTTAGGATATGTCTACACAGCAAAAAGTGGGCACAGGCAAGCCTACTTGAGCCACCTTAGGTAACAAGAGCAGTAAAGACAGCACAGCACGGATTAGATAGCCAAGTACATACCCAGGGTCCATGCCAGGCTGTGCTATCTTCACGACTATTGTTACCCGCGCTAGCTAGACTCAAGCTAGCTCAGGCAGGTCAGCCCATGCCCAGCTTTTGCTGTAAGGACACGCCAAGAGGTGATCCCTCAATGGATTCTAGGCCAAGTACTCCCTGGTGTAGTAGACTGAAATCAATGGGATTAAACGAGGTATAGAATCTGACACTTCCATCTTCTCCTCTCAGACCCACGAGACAGACCCATAGGGCCAGATTCTGATCTCATCATTGTAAGTGTATTTAGAGTGGTATCTGAGCACTGAATGCAGTCACCAGCCAGGCTTAGGATATAAATAGAGACGGTACATTTCAATGATCATCATTAAGCATCCATATCAGCACTCTGTTGGGATGAATGGGGCACAGTCAAGGTTATTGTTTCAGGCTGCCTGCACCCACAGGCCTACATCACCACATCAGTTACATTCAGTTCACGTTTCCAAGGTTATCTTCACAACTGTAAGCACTAGGGATTTCCTGGGAAGCAAGATGGGAATCAATAAAAAAAAAAACGTTTCTGATCTGCAACTCAGTCCAATCTGAGCCCTGACGACAATACTTAAGATTGCAAAATGTGTCTAGAAAATTCTGTTCTCCACTTCCCCCGCGTTCTGCAGCTTTGGTTTGTTTTTTCCTTCTGCCCTTCCCCAGTGACACTCCTCTTTGGACCAACTGCATTGGATCGACTGTGGATTTACATCCACGTAACTCCAAACACAATCCTGCCCAAAGGCCTTATTAGCACTGAACCCAATTTCAAAATAGTCCTTGCTTCATCCTCCCCTGACTCACATCCATTCTTGTTACCTCTCACAAGGGCCCCTTCTGCAAAAACAATCCCACTCTATGGAACAATCCCACTCTTTTGCTTTCACTAGCGCAAATCAGAGATCATAGCACTCTGCAGACAGCAGAGCTAAACTAAGATAAAACTGGTGTAAGCCAGCACTCTGCTGAGTCTCCTAGATGTTGCTAATTGGGGGGCTACAATTTAGTGAAATAGAAGCTAGAGTCAGCTAGAAACAATAAGACCATCACCTACCAAAGATAAGGTACTCCGTCAACAAACCTCCATCTTCTCACAGGGTGAAATTCAACCCCATGCAGATATTCAGTATAAAGCCTATGCACCATTTATGTCTCCCCCAAGAATGATGCACAGGTTTTTGTGTTGGTCTTCTGCACAGGAGTGAGTTTCACCTTTGTTGAGTTATTTCCAACTTCTTTCAAGAAAAGCATCCCTGATACCTCCCTCCCATGTTCTGACACGTTGCTTGTCAGCCTACCCAGAATGTCAGATGCACAGTGGAGTTACTCCAGATTTATACTGGCTTAACTGGGAGCAGCATCTGGCCCTTTGTGCCATTTTGTTGTTCTACAGCCTGAGCCTCTGTCTTGTAAAGAACAGAAATCTGCACAGCTAAATACATTTTCATTCTCTCTGATGACAGAATAAGATAGCAGGTTGCAGGTGTGGTTGGAAAACTTTTCACACTCTGAATGCAGTATCTTGTCATCCAAGGTAAACACGCAGCTTAATGAAATTTCGAGAGGGGGAAAGATGAGATATTTGCCTTTATGCTCAATTCCTTTTAATGCCAGAATAATATTTGAGGAGAAACAAAGAATGGAACAAACTAGATGATAATCACATGCGGTGAACAAATACTGCTCAGATCCTGGATTAATCAAATGACAAAATAATAAAAATCCAATTGATAGAACTTTGGCTGTACATGTCCATTAACTGGTACAACACGTAGCTATTTGATCAGTCATGGGTGGATGACATTTCTTTTGCAGCAAGTGTACATGGATCTCTTACTGCCCTTGCCTTCTGGCTCCATTCAGTTCTATACTGCATTCTCTTATTAGCAAGGACAGAATAATGATAATAATAGCTGACTCTCTGTTGCCCTGCATCTTATACAATACAATTAGCATGGCAGCATCTTGCACATCTGCTGCCCGGGTGTACTGAGAGCTGGCCAGGGATTCTCAGACAAAGCATTTTTTCCCCTGGAAAATGCCAATTTATGGAAAACAAAACTGTTTGTAGGAAAGGGCCGGTTTCAACAAAACTTCTGATTTAAACCATTTTTGAAAACTAAATTGACACTTTCAAAATGAAAAGTTGAGTTTTGTGGGCCAAACGACTTTTCTTTCAGAAATTTTTATTTATACTTCAGAAGGTAAGAAACATTTAAAAGTCAATGGGATACGTTTCAAAATCATGCAAAGGAAAGGTTTTGATTGCCCTGAACCCCTAAACAACTGTCTGACAAGTAGTGCCACCCCTAGAAATGTCAAAGAATCAGACTAACGGCACTAGAAAAGCTAAAATGTAAAAGAGAGAGAGCTGTGTTTAACTATGTGCAAAGAGACTTGTTAAAGGAAAGGGATATCTGTAAATCTAAAGGTTAATAAACACACAACATGTTTTCCCACATGTATAATTAGAGTGCCGCCTAACCAAGTCCCTTTTAACTCCCCAAAACCCACTCTCACTTAGGGAAGGAAGCCAGCAGGACCTGGTGCATGGCCCAGAACCCCTAAATCAACGCTTGAGATGTAGTAGCACCCATAAAAATGGAAAAGAAACACAGCAAAAACGTGAAAAAAGTGAAGTCCCTTTGTGGATGTGGGTCTAAGCGCTCTGGCAACATCACCATCCAGTTTTGCCATATATAGAACAGTGATTTCAGCCTTCGCTTGTGCAAATGGATTGTATTGGACTTGTGGGCTTTGAGCTATTGGTAATCATTTGTTTTACTCTTTAAACTTTTTCCTCCTATCTATCCTAGGTACTGTTATATCTCATTGCCTCACAGTCTAATATATTTACCCTCACAACCCTCCCTGTGAGATAGGGCAGCGATATTATCCCCATTTTTCAGAGGCAAAACCAAAAGACTAAGTCCCAGAATTTAGGAGCGTAAATACCTTTGAGGATCTGGGTCTAAGTGACTTGCCCACAGTCACACAGGAAATCTGGGGCAGAACAGGGAATTGAATTTCAGTCTTCCAAGTCCTAGGCTGGTGCCCTAACCACTGGACCATCATACATGGTCTCTTAGATGCATTTTCTCCTCTGCCTTTTTTAACTAGGTCATGTGAATTTTGTGCTGGTGGACATGCCAGACTGACAGCCCTGGTGACTGAAACCAGTGCAGCTCTGTCTTTGAGGCATCTGGGACACAGAGGAAAATAAAATCCAAGTAAAATTAATACAGCTTCAACACAGTTCTCAACACCATTCATGACTATTCATTGAACAGAACAGCTATTCCACATGAAAGGTCGCAGTCTCTCTAGTGCCCCAAGTGGTTCCAGGCCAAGGCACTCTGCTACAGAAGTCGGACTTCATTGAACAGTCCCAGTTTAGCACCGATGGGCACTATAATAATGATCAGGCAATATAATGAGGCAAGATACAATGCTGCACCCAGAACACTGACCCACCAGCTAGACAATCTTGATTTCTAGATGGAACACATTCCGAATGGACAATAGCAATACATACTTCCCCCACACTGCTCTGTCAACATTCCCCAATGCTGTCCTGGAAGGGCCACCTCTAGGAGTGAGAGAGGAGCTCACTCCTTGACCCCAATCCTATCCATGTCCTCTCTGCTGATGCAGTAAGCAAGGAGACCAAAAAAATGCTAATTTCCATGGTGGGGGGGAGGTTTGAGATGTGGACTTCAGCCCAATGGAAAACATACCAACCAGGAAGCATATTGTATGTGCAGAGCACTGTATAAGGGAGTTTATTTTCTGCTAAAAGCCCCTGATATCTTCACAATGAAAGAACACTAAATAGAGACGATATTAACCCAATACCCTACTGATTTATATTGAAGGAGATCCTGGTCGTTGAAGGAGCTTCTCCAGTCTATTAGGCAAATCAGGTGCATTTAAAAATACCTTAGAAAGATATTTACACAATAATCTGTAATGGTTCCAAAGGAGCCATTAGTGTCAGTGGGTAAATAAATGCTTTTGGGAACATGCAGTCGTTGCAAGGGGGCAGGGGAAGAATTTTCTTATAAACACCTGGTGGGCATTTTGACAGTAGATTGTACCACTTGTCAGATAAAGAATTTGATACAGCACCTCCGGGAAAGTTTGTTGATTTTATTTATAAATTATTTTCTTCACATCATCCTTTCTCCCCTCCTCTCCCCCCCCCTTCCAAAACAGAATGATCAGTAAAATGAGCTGAAATTTAGCAGTGTGCAGGGTGGGGGCAGCACCAGATTTGAGTGTGACAGTTCAATCTTTGGTTATGAACAGGGACTGCCAGAGACCATGATGAACCTCAACACCTTGAGCTAACAGATGTTGGAGCTGTAACATTTATAGCCTCTGTGGATCAAGTGCAGAGAGGGACATGTAATAGGCAGAGGGTTAAACGTATCAAGAAGTCCTGAAGTAGGCACTTATGGGATAACCTGCCTCCAAGGAAAGTTTCTTAGAATCATAGAATATTAGAGTTGGAAGGGACATCAGGAGGTCATCTAGTCCAAGCCTCTGCCCAAAGCAGGACTATCCTCAGCTAAATCATCCCGGCGAGTGTTTTGTCAAGCCTCAGCTTAAAAACCTCTAAAGATGGAGATGCCACCACCTCCCTAGGTAACCCATTCCAATGCTTCACCACTCTCCTAGTGAAAAAGTTTTCCTAATGTCCAACCTAGACCTCCCCCACAGCAACTTGAGGCCATTGCTCCTTGTTCTGTCATCTGCCATCACTGAAAACAGCCTAGCTCCATCCTCTCTGGAACCCCCTTTCACGTAGTTAAAGGCTGCTTTCAAATCCCTCCTCATTCTTCTCTTCTGCAGACTAAACAGGCCTAGTTCTTTCAGCCTCTCCTCATAAGTCTTGTGCTCCAGCCCCCTAATCATTTTTGTTGCCCTCCGCTGGACTCTCTCCAACTTATCCACATCCTTTTTGTAGTGGGGGGCCCAAAACTGGACACAATACTCCAAATGCGGCCTCACCAATGCCAAATAGAGGGGAATAATCACTTCCCGCGATCTGCTGGCAATGCGCTTACTAATGCAGCCCAATATGCCATTAGCCTTCTTGGCAACCAGGGCACACTGCTGACTCATATCCAGCTTCTTATCCACTGTAACCCCCAGATCCTTTTCTGCAGAACTGCTGCCTAGCTCGTCAGTCCCAAGTCTGTAGCTGTGCATGGGATTCTTCCATCCTAAGTGCAGGACTCTGCACTTGTCCTTGTTGAACCTCATCAGATTTCTTTTGGCCCAATCCTCCAATTTGTTTAGGTCCTTCTGTTTCCTATCCCTCCCTTCCTCGGTATCTACCACTCCCCGCATTTTAGTGTCATCTGCAAACTTGCTGAGGGTGCAATCTACCCCCTCTTCCAGATCATTAATGAAGAGGTTGAACAAAACCAGCCCCAGGACTGACCCCTGGGGCACTCCACTTGTGACCGGCTGCCAGCTAGACATGGAGCCATTGATCACTACTCATTGAGCCCTTTGCTCTAGCCAATTCTCTACCTATTTTGTAGTCCATTCATCCAACCCATACTTTTTTAACTTGCTGATCAGAATACCGTGGGAGACCGTATCAAAAGCTTTGCTAACGTCAAGGTATATCACGTCCACCGCTTTCCCCTCATCCACAGAACCAGTCACCTCTTCACAGAAAGCAATCAGGTTGGTTAGGCATGACTTTCCCTTGGTGAATCCATGTTGACTGCTCCTGATCACCTTCCTCTCTTTTAAGTGCCTTAAAATGGATTCCTTGAGGACCTGCTCCATGATTTTTCCAGGGATTGAGGTGAGGCTGACCGGCCTATAGTTCCCTGGATCCTCTTTCTTCCCTCTCTTGAAGATGGGCACTATATTTGCCTTTTTCCAGTCATCTGGGACCTCCCCCTGTTGCCACGAGCTTTCAAAGATAATAGCCAATGGCTCTGAAATCACATCAGCTAACTCCCTCAGCACCCTCGGGTGCATTGCATCTGGTTCCATGGACTTGTGTATGTCCAATCTTTCTAAATAGTCCTGGACCTGTTCCTTCAGCACTTCCTCACTCCCAGTAAATAGAGGTTATCTGAAACGCTGAAGCATGAGGATTTCTAACCCCACTGGCACTCTTTTTCATTTTTTTAAATGTTTGCTATTATAACTCCAGATATTTTTATGATCTATATAGATGTCCAATCCTGTTTATCAGGATCTAGTATAGCCATGCTACCATCTGGAGGAATTTACAATCTACACATAACATTCTGATTAACAATCCAGATTGACGCCAGGAAAATGTGACTTTTTCAGGATTATCTAAGTATCTTTTTGGCAAAAATAAAAATGAGTGGCTTCCAGTCACAGGGAGAGAGAGCACCTGCTAATTAGAGACACTGTAAATAGATTTTATGAGCAACAATTATACATTCCCAGCATATCAGTGCTATTCACACAGACCCTTCAAAACTGGGCTAGAAAAAAGCACAGGAGACAACGTACTATACGAAGCAATCTTGCACAGATTCTTGCACAGCAGAATGGATCTGAGAACTTAAGCAGCAATTCAGGGTTTGTCTACACAAACATTTAGTTGGCAGCAAGCGAGGCTGTGAATCTACTCTGCACTGGCCTGCCATGTACTAACTGTCCAAGTGGATCCTACTGGTGCATGCTCTTTGATCGTACTCCCACTTCAAAACAGGAAAGATCAAAGCGCACTACAGAATTAATGCAGGTCCGCAAGGTGCACACAGCCCGTTAGGGCGTGGCAGGCTAGTGAAGGGTTAATTCACACCTCAACTAAATATTAGTGTGCACAAGCCCTCAGTTTTTGTTTTCAGGATAAAACAGAATGCTAATACAAGGGGAATTTTGTCACTAGCTGACTTGCACATATCCCATGGCAAAGACTGAATGACAACATTCCACGTGCCCAAGGGTGAAATTCACCCATGTGTGGAGGGCAGCATAGGCTCTCCACTTAAGTCTTACAAACAGGGTGTAAGTAGAACATTGATGCTGTGTTGAACAGAAAAAAGATAAATTCAACTCAAACGCCACACTATAGCAATGCAATTCTTCTCTCCATATGCAACATGACTGGATTATTGCTGGAAAAGAAACATATCAATCCTCCTCCATAACTTTCATTTTTAAAAAACTAAAACCACATTTTCTAATGTTAAAAGCAAAGCATCAGTTTCTGAGGATGTTAAAGCTCACAGTATTTTAACTTAGCTCCCTTGAGTGGCTAGACAGAAGGCTTTGACCTGCAGGACTAGTCATCTTCTACATCCAGCAACAACATTTTTAAAATAAGGGCATTTATCACTTCTCTCCTGTGTGTTGCTCTAAAGCTACTAGTGACAGTCAGAATTGCTCTTTGGTTTGCTTGGTGCTGTCAAGACTCATTATCACATGAGCACGTTGCAAAGACATACCACCTTCATAGGAAGGAGAGAGAAGGGAAAATATAACAGAAACCAAAATCACTCACCAACTACATGGAAAGCTGACGCACTCTACGACTCCCAAATGCAAAATGGCCATATTAGGGCTGCAGCCACTTCTCTCTCCTAGCATTAAAGGAGTAGCTGCCCAAAAAGCATGCTGTGAAAAGGCTTCTGTCAAAAGGTGCCTTGCAATAAGCTTGAATCTCTTCTCGTGCTAGTTTTACCCTGGTGTAACACTGTTCAGCAGTGTGGAGTTACTCCTGGTTTGTAGAGGTCAGCCTGAGATCAGGCTTAGAGTCAGTTAATGTTCTGGACATGCTGCAAGCCCTATCTGTTTGCTTGAGACTTTTGAGGGAGGAGAAGGCTAGGAGGATGTTTGTAAATCTAAGCATAAAACCTTAATATTTTATACTGAGCTAGGGACCAAACATGCACACAATTACTACTATCTGGATCATTGCTCTTTCTAGGTGAAATTCACCTATCTGCATACTTAGGATTAATTTATATTCACAAAGTTAGTCTTAAGTGGGTCTTAATTGGCATATAGGCCCTGTCCTGGGGTGAATTTTACCCATGCATAGTTCCCTTGGGCCTGATTCTGTGATCAGTTACAGCAGGGTCTATCAAGAGGAATTCTGTTGTCATTAGGCTGATGTGCATCAGCCCCACTGACATCAGCCATGCAGCTACTGACAATTTGTCTTTGTTTTTTGCAGTGTTGTTGTCCCATACATGCATCGAGGGCAAATGGAGGAGCACATTTTAAAACCACAAAAGAATAACATTGTTCTTGCTCTCTCTGATGTATATTTAGGCTGATACAAAGTTTAAAAGGGAACACTGAATCAAGATGCTGGACGCCCTTGTTATTAATTCCAAAACCAAATAAAATTATACTGCCAACAGAATCCAAAACTCCCCTCTTATGTACGTCTATATTAATAGATATAGATATTAATTAGAGCAGAATTAAGTAATTAATTAATTAATTTTTATATATTTATTAGAGAAGAGGCACTTCTCTTTCTTACTATGAAATTTTATATGCCATGGATGTGTTGAAGCGTCTAAAGATAAGCTGCCAGACTTTTTATATGGAAAGTGTTAAGTAACTTAAATGTAAGAATTGTTTCCAGCTCCCCCTGTGTGAGAAAGCTAGATAATTTTGTATTAAAATATTCAGGTTTGAATTGTGATTTATACTTTAAAAATGGGGCCCCTCCAAAGACCATTAGTATGAGGAAATTCAGACTCTCTCCACCCACTGATCTGCAGATAAACAATCTACGTCGCCTTCCAATACGTCTCCAGCTTTCAGAACTGCACACACATTTGCTACAAGGGGGCGGAAGGGGGCAAAGATTAAATATTTATTCTATGATGAAAACTAAAATAGAAACCTGTTCAGGACATTTTACTGAACATAAATAATACTTTATCATTGAATCTTCTTTTGGTAAACACATCAGTCAAACAAACTGATCTCTTCTAGATCTCAGAACAGTGGTGTGCTGGCGCATCTTCCTGGCTTTTCACTAAAAGTGAAATTCACCCCTCAGACACAGGGGCCAGCAAAAAAACTTGTGGACCACTTAAAATATCATAGCTGGCCTTATGCACTTAATTCATCAGGACAAGCACAAGTCTGATGTGTCATATAACTCTTATTTGGAAGGCTTAAGCAGTGCACAGTCCTTGAGCTACCCCTCCGCATAGGGTGACTTTAGACGCTAAGTTCGTTGGGGCAGGGACCATCGATTTGTTCTGGGTTTGTACAGTGCCTAGCACAACAAGGTCCTGGTCCATGGCTGGGACTCCTAGGCTCTACCACAAAACAAATACATTGATAATAATACAGAGTCATAATAAAGACTTGGTATCTTAATACCTTTCACTTTACACCTTGCCCTGGGCTTGTGATCAGCTTGGGCTTGTGATCAGCTGTCATTCCCAAGAAGGCTGGGAGCAAGACTTCCTCAAGGATCCTCAGCCAAGGAAACTTTCTGCCGAATGGTTTTAGGGCATGATGAAAGGCCTATTTTCTTTGGCAGGGCTATGTGCCTATGTCCATGGCCCCCTCATCATAGTATCTAAGTGCCTTACCAACACTACAGAGTGTAGACTTGCTACCCCTCTGGAAGCTAGGGAACTGTTTTATCCCTGATATACAGATGTGGAAATGAAGCTCAAGAGAGGTCACAAAATTTGTTTAAGCTCCCATAGTAAGTCACTGAGAGAGCGAGAGCTGAATCCTGCAAGAGGTCAGACCAGGTGATCATAGCCCTTTCGAACCTTAAAATCTAAGGGTGAAGTCCTGGCCCCGTTGAAGTCAATGGGATTATTACTATTGACTTCAACTGGGCCAGGATTTCACCCTATAAATCTCCTGAGAACCCGTCGAGTGCTTAATCACAGGACCATTTCTCCTTGTTTTTCATATTTGCTACCCCTACCCCACTCTTGCTGCTATTTTTGCTATTAATTAGGGAGCAATTCATATTTAACTGGTGCGGAGGAAGGGGGGAAGGCTTGTCAGAGGGCCTTGGGAATTGCCCTTTGTCCAGACCGTTTAGTTTAGGCTGGTTCTTCCACTACTCGGAACTTAATGTTTTGTATCCATTTATTGTGTGGGCAAATAGAGCCTCAAGTCAGGAAAATATTCCAATACAAGACAGTGCTTAAGGATATGCTTAACTTTAAGCACGTATTTGAGTCCAATTGATGCCACTGAGATTTAAGAATAAGCTTAAAGTGCATACATGCTGTCGGGAATAGAGAGGGATTTAAACCCGTGTATAAGTGCTCTCCTGAACTGAGGCCTCGTGCCTATTGACAGGCATCGTTTAAATCCATGTCTCACACTCACAGAAAGCAGTATCCAGTGAGGCTGTGTTGCCTAGTAGATAGCCAAGTGGTTTACAGTTCAGGCGATCCTGGTTCTACCACCAGCCTGCTGTGTGACTTTAGCCAAGTCAGCTCTCTGCCTCAGTTTCTCCAGCTGTAAAATGGGCATAATGATACTGACTTCTTTGTAAAGATCTCCTGATGAAAAAGGCTCTGTGATTATTTTAGACAGCCAAGCTCCACCTGGCTCCCCACTATCCCTTCCTGTTACTAGTTTTAGGAGTGGATCGTGGTGGCTCTGTGTTAGAGCCACATTTTCTCCACCTGCACTAAAGCTTGGCTGGCAATCCCCACCCAGGACCCAGACACTGAATGGATACCTCTCCTTCTCCCTGCTTCCTTCCTTCTCGACATGTGCTAACTGGGAGGCTGGCCTGTGTCATTCATTCATCACCTTCTGCTTGCGAAAGTTCCATTGTGTTGTCCATTCATTCAGCTTTGCCAAGCTGTGCTAAATCCCCTGGTGGAGGCTGGCCAGCATGCCATGTCTACTGTAGATTCTTTATTGACTTTTGATGCAAGAAATTTACATCAGAACATTTTTGGGACACCTTGCCCCACAGGGCATAAGGTTACCCTCTGTAACAATAAATTATTGCTTCTCATTCAAAGGTCTCCAAGCTCTTTACAGAGGAGGGCCAGTATCATCCCCATCTCTCGGGGGTGGGGGTGGGGGAAGTGACATGAGCAAAGTCATACAGGAAGTGAATGACAGACCCAAGGGAAGGACCCAAGTCTCCTGGGTCCAGTGCCCTATCCATGAGGCCATGCTCCCTCCCAAGTGATGCACGGCATCTTTAAACACAAGACCTTTGAGAATGTTAAAACCATTGTCGTCTCTCTACGAGGGGCACATGGCGCTAAAACTGGCACTTCCACATCCTTTCCGGGAAGCAGCCATTTTCTGCAGGTGGGGCGCAGGCATTCCAAGTTGCTTGCCAGCCCTGCTCTCACAAGCACAGCAATGAACACTAGCACCTTTCATCTGTAACGCTCTTGGCTGAAGATTGCCTAGTTAGTACAAGAGAGGCTATGCCCTACACATTCCACTGCATGACTTTGGGTTAATGCCCTAGAGATTGTGAATCTTAGAGATGGAAGGACAGCGCATGTGCGAAAGGTGAAGTGAGAGTCCAGAGACCAGAAGTTCTCCTTAGCTCATCACAGACCGTCAGGGGAGCTGCATTCTATTTCAGTTCTGTCCTTAACTGGAGCAAGGCCCTTCCCCTTCTCTCACTTTCCCCCTCTGTGCAACCGTGGAGACGTTTACCTACATGACAGTTCAGGCTAACTTCAATAACGGGCCAGATACTCAGCTGGTGTCAATCAACATCCATCACTGACCTCAAAGGAAATGGGCCAAATATTTAAGTGCTTTGGGATTCTGAGATGAGAAGGACAAAGGATTGTTAGAGCAGCAATTATTCTCAGGAGACAAATATTTGTTTTAATCCTTCATCTAGCCTCTTGCTGGAGAGGCAGTGTTGCCTAGTGGACAGAGCACTTATCTGGGCTGTAGAGGGCCTGGGTTCTAGTCCTAGTTCTGCCTCTGGCCTGCTTGGGCAAATCACTGCCCTGCTCTGTGCCTCAGTTTCCCCATCTGTAAAACAGGGACAATGATATTCGCTTCCTTTGTAAAATGCTTTGAGAGCCTCTGACAAAAAGAGCTAGGTGTCCTTTTATCTTTCCCAGAGATGAGGCTCATTAACAGGAAAGCCTCCTTACAGTGCTCTTATATTTATTCCCACTTTAAAGCCCCTTTCCATTACCAGAGCTGCACAAGGGGGCCTTGGTATAAATGAGAATCAAACCCATGGACTTTAAGGCCAGAAGGGATCATTATGATCAGTTACTCTGAATTCCTGAAAAACAGAGGCCAGAGAATTTCCCCCAGCGACTCCTGCAGCGTAGAAATAATGCTATGTTACCAATCCTATTGTGTGCAGTGCCAGTTAGCTCTGGGAAATGTTGGGGACATAAACCAAGAGTACTAGATTATGGGTAGATGCTAACTTCCATGTGTTTGTGCATGGATTTCAGGTTATAAATCTGACTCCAGGTGATTATATTTAGTCACAGCAGGCAAACTAGTTTGATCTTGTGATAATTGGCACTTAATTCTTCTACTGATAGCCATCAAACCATGCATGTTTGCTCACACACCATATCCAGTGGCATTTAGCTCCTAACGCGTTTAACAGTAGATAACAACAGGAAAAAAATTCTTGCCAGCTCAACTCGCTTGCCAATAACATTCATGAAACCAAACGTAATCAGGGGTGCAAATACAATGAATGCAAATTAGTTTAAAGATGTGGCCAAACATCACTAGAAAATGTTTTTCAGAACTCGCACGGCTCTCATTCTAACCCTCATCATCGTGAAGCACAGACACAGGGATAGAAAGAAGAAAAGGAAGGTCCAACTCCAGAAAAACCATCATTCTAACCCTGGAATTTACTGAGCTGAGGAACAGCCTCCCATAGGAAAGGTTGGAAGCCTTTTTACAGGAGTGACATAGAACTAGGCAAGACAAAAGAATGGTGTAGGGCACACATCTCCACTGGCCCCTCTGGAAATGGGTTGAGGTAGCTTTTCCAGCACTAATTTCTATGGGTACTGCAGCTGCAAGGTGTGATTTCCCACCTGTGTAGACAGACTCCTGCTAACTCAGCTCAAGCAAGAGCACTCGAAATAGTAGTGCAGATACTGAGGCACTGTGACAACCGCTCAGGCTAGCACTGGTGCTGCAACATTCAGGCTGCTATTTTAGCACACGAGCTCCAGCAGAACTAGAGCAAGCCTGTTTGTCTACCCTAGGAATTGCACCTCCCAGCTGCAGTCACTTGCCAGTGTTTTGATCACTCTCTTCCCCACCCACAAGCTGATGAGATCACCAACACTTGCTGGCAACTGATGGATCTTTCTTAGTGGTTTATATTAGAGCTCATTGCCACAGTATCTAAGTACCTTCACCACAGAATCAATAGCAATACAAAAGGCTTAGAAAACTTCCTGGAGTCTCTAGCACTTCTCTTGTTTGGGGGTAAAAAAAATGCTTGGGATGGGGGTAGGGAGGTTTCAAAATTTTATTAATTTATTTTCAGGGAATTTTTGTTCTGTTTTTGGTTGTTGCTGTTGGCTGATTTCTGTCCACATTGTCTTGTTTGGTTGGTTTGTCTGGAGTTCACAAGGCAGAAAGGGATTGTCAGTGCTTATGGCCATTCTGATCTCAGAAAGGCCTAGTCGAAAAGGTACTTTTTGCAGCAGTCCAAAAACAGAGTCAGACTCTATGCACCTGATCCCCTCTGGGAGTTGGTTCTATAATTGGATCCCCTTGGCCAAGAAATGCTTCATGTCCAGTTCTCATGTGCTATCCCCAAGAAGTGCAGCTTCTGTGGTGGCTCTCAGATTAAAATTCAGCCTTTAATATAGCTAGGGATCAAGAAAAGAAATCAAACCCTCCCTTCCACCCCCCTCCCAGCCAGGGCTTGAAAGGCTAAAAGATAATAGTAATCTTCACACTGGACAGCCTCTACATTGACAGAACAATAGTCAACTACGCACATCAAAACTAAAGTCCAAAACTGACTAGGTTCTTCTTCTTTTTTTTTTAGCATTACAACTTGACACATTAGGTGGGAAGGAAAGAATTAGTGTCTTTCAAGGAACTCTACATACGACAAAAAATTAATCTTTAAGTTTTGGGTATATCTCCTAATTGCAGCACAGTGCACCTTGAAATTAACATCTTGGATCACTGGAATGTGCATAGCCTCTGGATTAGCATCCATTTCGAACCTGTCATTTCCTCTGAAAGGAAACAAATTACCCTGGATCTCTTTGTCAGAATTATAGGAGATGGTTCCCAGGTGAATCCTGCAGAAACACTAAGCTGTAGCTCTTAAGGCTGGAGCTCCTGCTTACACTAAAGAACGCACAGCCCCTGCTGTGAAGGAAGATTGATGTGTTTAAAATTTATCTCAAGGTAAGTCTAGAGTTAACTTATTTTTCTTACTACATTTGAAGCAAGGTCTTTGCAACCCTGCCAAGCTAGACTTTGCTAGAGAAGATGGACAGAAGCACTCAAAGTTAAAAATACCAGGTGCCACTGACAATGCAGCAAGAATGTTGGGCTTCAGAGCCCGAGACACAATTTGGACAGGCCATGAGGGTTACTTTTGCAAAACATGCCACAGCTGGTTTTAGGTCTCATTTGAAGGCAGTTCCTCCAGCAGACCAGCAGGGCACCACATTTAGTCATCATTTCAAAAATGAACCAGAGGATCAAGTGTTTCCCTTACTAAGTCACCAACACCCTTTACTGAAGCACAGGGGTGGTTGTTGGTTTCCCAGCCAACTGGTGGCCCACTCCATTAAAATGGAACGAGGCAAATTTAAAACCACAAAAAGGGAGCTCTGGCTGATGCAGTGCACAATTTGCACAGCTCATTTGTCAATGTCAGAGACAGGAGGCTAGACTTGGGTTTGATCCAGGATGGTCATTCCTATGTTCTGCTACGAGCATAGTTAGCTTGCAACATCTGATGAAATGATACAAGCAGCCAGAACACTAAACCCAGTTCATACGTTCTTAGAGTTCTCGATTATCCTTGATCTGTAAACACAAATCTCTATCAATAGGTGTGGTGTCTATGAAGCACACATTTCCAATAGATTCTGAAATAGCTTCAGGACCACAGACAAAGCTGCATTCGTGTCCAAATGGATTTTGTATCTCATCTGTTTATTTGTAATTTCCATTTTACAATAGCCTCACCCCACATTCAGTGCATGTCTAAAAATTAGTGCAGTCCATGGCTACTTAAACTCATTCTGCCTTCCCACAGTCCTAGAAGCAAGGTATAAGCCAAAATCACAGCCTCAGACACCTTGGGGGGTTGAGCTAAGCTCAGTTGACAAGAGTGAGCTAGGATACATTACACATACCTTGCTTAAAATATTTCTAAGGACAAGAATGATCCTGAGGCTTATTTGGGGAGGAAGACAAAAAACCAAGTTTGCCTAGCTGTTCAGACAGCCTTGGCCAAGGCAGAAGAGCTGTGCAGAGGGCTTATGAGCAGGGTTCAATTCCTGGATCTGTCCCAGACTCGCTACCACCCAGCTATCTGAAGGTTTCCCTGCACATCCAAAATATGCTTTGCTATTATTCCAGCTTGGATGCAAAAATATGCCAGGCCAAAGGGAATTTTCATCTCATACCACTGAGGAAGATGTGTTGAAGGGCACCCACAGCAGTGTGTCGCCTACTAGCAGTGTAAAATGCTAGTCCCCCCATTGATTGTCAGACTATCACATCAGAAAGCTCTGAAGAAAGCTTTGGCAAAGTCTGGCAGCAAGAGGCAGCACTGCTTCTCAAGCCAAATTGATCCTACAATGTCAGAGAGAACAGGTGAGTGAGGGCATCTCTCCAATTGGCCCTATTTCTATTAGTGGAACAGACCACCTTCAACTTGAGCTCTGTGTAGCTTGAAGGTTGCCTCGTTCACCACCAGAAGTTGGTCCAAAAGACGGTATGACCACACCCACCTTGTGTCTCTAAGGAAGTTTGAGACTGAACTACTCTCTTTAGATGTTTAAGCAGTTTGAAACCAAGAATGACAGCAAGATGCCACCTTGTGGCAAGCAATAGGAGCTTAAAAGCTCCTGTCCCTTAGTTAGAGGAACAGCAAGTCACAGTGTAGGTTTAATAAGAGTCTTAATTTTAGAGTGTTGGAGCCTTGTGAGGACTGCTGGGTCTTTTTTCCCCCCTAAAAGCTGCAGCTCTTGAACAGATGCAAATATAAGAAAATCCCAGCTTTCATTTTAAAGGAGGTTTTTAACTTGGTGTGGCAAAGAAAAGCTTACTCAGAAATCAGAAGGCAAAAACCTCCAAGATGCGTGGTTTTGTTTTTGTTTTTTTATGCCTTACTTTCGGGCATCTTGACTCATTTTTGGGCAGCTGCAGCTAGCAATATTTCTGTTTTAATTCCAAAACCATGGTCAAACAATCCATTTCTACTAGCATTATATAGTTCAAAGTTTACCACAATGCTAGGACAATAGAATTTGCTAATCTGTCTGAACAGATTAGGGACAGAATCCTGTTTCACTTAACTTCAAATTTGATAAATCAACCTGGTTGAGAAGTTTAACTCTAAGTATTATTGGCATTACTTTGAGAAGGGCGAGGAGGAAATCCTATGAAGAATGGAGTGGAGCATGAAGCAAGAAGGTAGACCTGGGGAGTAATTCTCATGGAAAAAGATAATCTGTGCGCCTCATTCATTAATGTCCTGCATCTTGTGTGGTTTTCTCTCCCAGGGTAAACGGTGTAAAGGGCTGCCCACTCAAACTAGCAGTTTTGTCTGTTTCATTCTGCAGGAAAAAGGAGAAGTTCCAACAATGTCAAATCATACTATTGCAACGTTTTCCAAATGAAGTTTCATTTTGAAAAATCGAAACTTCATTTCTAAAATTGTCAATACAGAATAAGTCAAAATAGAAACCAAGTGTTTCAAGCAACAAAGTTTTGGAGTTTTCATTTCTAATGAAAATGAGATGAGATTTTATGTCAAAATCTTCCATATAATAGAATTTGTGTTCTGTGCAGTGCCTATATGACAGACTTCCTTTTAGCTAGGGAAGGATTTTAATTTCAGCATGGGAGGGGAGGAAGGAATTTTGCTACAGGAACAAACAAGCCAAAAATTCTGGAGCTTTTGAGTTTGTGAATCTCAAACTAATCCATTCCTAGCAAGAATGGATCATCAAATGCTTCCTGACTAGAAGTAGCCACTGAAATGGTGGCCCTGGATTTGCATTAGAGGTCTACAAATGCTCATGACTGAACTCTTAGATACCATGACAAAGTGGTGTTTTGTTTTGTTTTTTTTTAAAAACCACTTGAGGGTTTTAGAGGAGAAACACTAGCCAGGTGAAATCTTGACCTTCCCCTCCGAGCCTTGCCTCTTTCCTTTGAGGCCCTTCCCACTATCTTCTCTACGCCTCCTGTTCCAACAAGGCACCATCCCTCCAGGGCAGAAAACACTCTCTTGCTACTTTGCTATCTCTCAACTTCTCCCTGCTGCAGACAGATGGCAGGAAGAGGTTTCTTCATTTCACTATTAGCCACAATCTGTCCCTGCCTTGCTTCCACTTGTTCCCACCCAGGACAAGTTACGGGGCGTATGTAGATCAGTGATCCAAGCAGGCAGTGCATGTTAGGACTGACTCACACGCCCTGCCTTCTCCTCTTCTTTCAGCAGCCAACTCCCATCTATCCATCTCTCTTCCCAAAGAGCCTCCCGTACTCTAAGTCCTTAAGAGGCTGGGTACCTAAGGGTTACTATACATGTTCCTCAAATGTCTTCTTCGATAACAGCAAGTTCTTTTTTACCCAACAGCTGGTCTATGCCAACTCATCCTGTCAGTTACTTCTCTGCCTCAGCTCATGCAGGTGACATCTTGTTTTAGACTATAGGCCTTTGTCTATGGCCCTTTTCCAACTTCCATTACTTTATCATCAGATCCCCTTACAATCTTCGATCTATTTATTCTTAACACTCCTGTAAGGGAGGAAAAGGCCATTAAGACTCTTTTACAGATATGGAATGGAGGCAGAGAAGGTGAATGACTTGGCTAAGGGTCACAAACCAAGTCTGTGGCAGAGAAGGGAGCTGACCCTGGTTCTCTTAAGTCAGAGGTCAGCACCCCAACCACTGTTGCAGGCAGAAACTGCCATTTACTGTTTGCCTAGTGCCTAGTACAGCAAGCTGTTGGTTTCCAGGTGCTACCCCCATACAGAAGTTAAAATAAAACAAAATCAAGCATGAGTCTGACATGGACAAAGTTCAAACACTTTTTATTTCCTTGAGCTCCAGTGTTATAACTGTAGCAGCATTTCAGAAACCAAACTTTCTGCATTATTAAATATAGGTGTGTTCTCTTAAAAAAATTTACAATGTTGAATTAAAAAAGCAGAAATGCAATTTTAAAACATCAACTTTAAAAAAATCTTCACTTATTCTCCCTTAAAAATGTGCGTTTGTTGCAGCCACAAAGCAGCAGTACATCTGTTTCATGTTGAAACAAACTTTGTATCCATCAACAGAACATTATTGGCAGAATAAAAAATATTGAATGCATTTTTTATTTTTTTTAAATTGCAGCCTACACGAGATGCAACTCAGCATGGCTTTGGTGGTGATCCTTTAAACTGGAGATGCAGCACGTAAACGTTGGAGCTGATAAACAAGGTTACATTTTAATAAAGTCCTGCAAGAAGAGAAACTGGGCAAGGTTCTAAGATGCCTCCCTCTCAAGTTAAAGTTATCAGTCCATGTTTGATTACATAACCCTGGGCAAAATTCTGTATTAAAGGGCTATGTTTTCAAATGCTCACTCCCATCCAAACAAGTCCAATATAAGTTTCTAAGTAAGTGGCCAGATTTTCTTAAGCACTCAGCAATTGGGAGCTCCCACTAAAACAGTCAGATTTTCTGCAGAGATCAGCTGCTGTGCAAGCTCTTAAAAAAAACCTCACTGCTTCCTAAACAGAAGCTGAACTCTTCTGAAAGTTTGGCACCAACTATAGACACTGACCCCTGAGGACAGTGGAAGTTTTTCCCTTGGCCTGCAAGTACATGGGATCAGGCTCTGCCTGGAGCTTGTCCAGGGTGAAGTCACCACAAGGGTTGAAGCTGAGAAGTTGACAGAAAGGAAATGTTTGCCACAGAGTTTAAGAAGTTGACTTCAGACATTAAAGAAAAGTTTATGCGGAAAACAGGCTGTTCTATCAGGTCTTATTCTAAAGAAAGCAACTTTATTTAGCATCACCTCACTGCATCCCTCTCTGCAATGATAGCAATACTGAAAGGTTGACCAAATAACGGATTAGATGCAAATCCCCCCTTATTCTGTTGAACAATGTGGTGATGCTTGAAATTTTTCAAGGGCCTGAACAAGACAAGTACCCCCCTCCATTTGAATCTGGATACCCAAACACCATCAACATTTACCTCATAACAGGGATTAATTTTTTGCAACTGCAAGATATGGAAAGGAAGATCCTTGGACTATAGTTTACTTCCTTCTATAGCACGATAGAAATATTACTGCAATTTAAAAACTTTACTAGTTTCTAAATACCAGACACCAATAACTTTCAAGTGCTAAGAAAGGAGGAATACCTCTCAAATGTTGCTTGCACATTAAACGATCTATCAAAATTAATGCAAACAAAAAAAAAAGTCTTCTCATTGAAGCCTGGTCTAACCAAACTTACAAGCCTTCACTGAAGCCTGAAGCCTACATTTCAGAAAGTTTACCACCTCTGTTCTTTGGCTGGTTTAAGTTCAACACATATGCTGAGTACAAATCAGATATTTTTAACAAGATTCTTCCATACATTCAGCATGCCCTCGGCTCCACTCACTTTTCATTAAAGAAGTTAGGGATGGAATTTTTCAAAGCTGCCTAAATAGACTTTCAAATTCTTTGAAAATCTCAAGCTAAAAAACCCTTCCAAGCTTGCACCTGTTTTCACACTAAGAGCTCTTGGTCCAAAGATGATCCCGAATGCTTTCTAGGGTCAATACCATACTCCCAATAGCCTGAGGTTACACATTCTACACTCCAAAAAGCTAAATAAAAACTAAGCTTGGCAATATAGGAAAACTGAATAGACAAAAAGAATGTTTCCCAATCCTTATTTGTAAAAAAAAAGGAAAAAACTTACACAAGTTGCATGTACATTCACTAGAGAAGTGTTTCTTACAATGATTTAACTTCCCCAAATAAATATTGGTCAACCAATGTAATTAGCCAAATTTAGTGTAATGCAAGAGTAAGATCACATGAAAGCCACCTTACAGTGAAGGACCTGACTGCCAGTTTGTCTCACTCAAACCTTAGTGAAATTCCCTAATTCTATGGTGACTTCCTTGTTGAAATTCACCATTTCTGGTGACTTTTCATTGTATGGTACAGACAACTGTACTTTAAATGAGAAACTGCACATTAAGAAAGTAAATACAAAGGTTAGACATGGTAAAGTTTTTTACCTTTATCAGGTGAACAGAAAAACCTAAGTAATCGGTACAAAATGTATGATCAAGACTTAATTTGAGGTTAAGGAATGCCAACTTCAAATCTAGTCATGTTGAAAAAGTAGCTTCAGATCCTATATGTTCTCCTAGGCCCTCAGCTAGCTTTTGTGGGTTTATTATGTTTTCCTTTTAAAAGGATTCTTCCGTATGTTTATGGGAAAAACCCATACAAAATACCAGGGAAACAGCAAAAGTGATGATATACAAAGTTGTCAAATGTAAAAAATAAGCAAATAGAAATATTATCTTCTGTAATATCAGTTTTAGGAGTATTTTAATGTTTGTTGTTTCACTCATAGGTCAACGGTTTTTGGGTAGAAGCAACCTTTTCACACTGGTGTCCCCGTTTCAAAGGGGTTACTGCTCACATTTCTAAAACTACAAAAATCCTGCTAGGATTTTCATCGAGTGTTAGCCACTTAGTCCCATTTCTAGGTAGCCCTCTGACTATTAATTAATAAATTCAGCATCTATAATTCAGCAACTAATTTATTTTTTTCCTCTTTAGGCACTCAAAACATTTTCATGCTCTGCAATATTATTGCACTGAATTTAGGTAACTTGGACCAAATATTAGACATTTAAAATTCAGATCCTCTACTTAAGATGTTGGTCAGTTTAATTTGGGAAAAGCAGTCAATGTTTTCCTAGCCTCAAGCGCAGGAGCCACACTCGAAACAAGGGATTGAACATTATTTTGTAAGGCAATGAGGTGTGGAAGCTAAGTGGAGTCATCCACAAATCTAGCTCGCAAAAAAGCCCACAAAAAAACAGAGGGTCTGATGTGCTTTTTTGAATGCAGAGTTCTTTTCTACAGAAGTACAAAACAAAGGATAGGATTTCATAGCAGCAAAGTCCCCAAAGCACTAAAATCCACTAAACTTCAGGTTTTCGGAGACTTTTTATACATATCAATTGGACAACAACAAAAGCTGGTGTTTGTTGGCTTTGATTTACAAAAGGTTTTGATTTTGCTGCTCTCCTGTTTAAGGTTTCACTTTCCAAGTCTTTTTTTTTTTTTTTTGCACAGTGATTGACAGTTTCCTTGTGGTCAGTATGCAACTCTTACAATCCAAGCTGAGTTGTTTTACACAACTGTAAACTGATACTCTGCCCCTGCACTCGTTCATGCAGGAGAGTAACATTCTGCATGTAAGTGAATGAGAGTCCTGCACAACGTCACTCAGCTGCAAGCAGGATCCCTAGTGGAAAATAAGATTATGAATAAATAAAAGTAATGAAACCTACTAGCCATTAAAACGCCATAAAATGTACCTTTAAAATAAGTTTGCCAAAAAAACTCATCTGTAAAGTATAAGATTAAATCAGCTACTGGTGTAAAAGTTACATCAAGATTTTTCAAGAGCAACCCATCATTTTGGGGGCCCAACTTGAGACCCCTTCAACAGATAATTTTCAGAAAGCATATGCTCAGCACTTTCTAAAAGTCAGGCCCCTTTAAGATATCAAGTGGACATCATAAAGTTGTAGACAGCTGACACATGTACACATGAAAATCCTGGTCAGAGTTTTTGGGGTAAATGCTATGATTAAAGCCATTCTGGCTGTAAAAAAAATAAATGCTTTGGTTCTTTCTTACAGCTCATGATGGAAGAATTCAGTTGTTTGTTTTTTCCCTCCATTAAAAACAGCTCAACTTCCAGCTGTAATAGTATTAAAAGAAAATTCCTACATAGAAAAATAAAGGATAAACATTATCCATCTATTTTATATTATGTCATATATAAAAGTTTGTTCAGTGACAGGATATTTAATTTCTTGGTTGTAAAATATCCCCACAATACTATTTTTCCCCCTATGCAGTCTAAGTTTTCTGGTGAAGTGGTTATACTACATTTTAGAGCTAATCCAGAGGCAAAAATATCTTTTAGTAATTTCACTTCTCCAAAGCGATCAATATATACTGTAAGAAGTCTTTAGACAATTTGATTCTAGCAAAGAGGGTGCCAAATTTCTTCAATGACCACTTAATTCCCTTCCCCACCAAAGACAGAAAAGTGAAATTCACTTGTGAATCCACTAGATATCTTGCATGGTTTCACAACATCAGAGAATCCCAGAGTTCACACAAATGTCGTCCGAACCTTAGGCTCACTCTAGTCAAGTCCTTCAATAAGAAGCTCTTTTTTCCAGCTTGTGCTTTGTGAGGAAGTACTTAAAGAATTCATACACTGACCAGGCAATGGCAGTTGAAGGCATCTGGTAAATAACACGAGCTTGCACCCCTCGGAAATACCCAGGGATACCGCCCAGCTGATAAACTGTCCTGAAAGCGTTGGCCATTCCTGAGAGGTGCCCACTTATGTTCACCGAACTCAAGGCCATATTTTCTTGAGTGTTGAGCAACGTCTTGCACACATCAAGGGGTGTGGTGGCAGCTGCAGCCATGGCCCCCGCAATGGCACCAGAGAGGATGTGTGAGCGGGGGTTGTATTCCCGGCGTGGGTTGATCTGTTCCTGCATGAACTCATAAGTGATGAAGTGAATGGCTTGGAAGGGGACATTCATGGTGAGCTGCGTGGTATAACTCCGGTAGAAGGCACCCAATCCTTCAGTCTTATGCACTGTTCGTATGCACTCCAAGACTGTTTTGTAAGGGGAGTTGTACATCTGCATCCGCTGCTTCACCACTGATTCAGTAGTAGCCGCAGGAAGTCACGTGGCACCAGACGGGATGGATAGGCAGCCAAAGGGATGAAAGAAAAAAGTTAGACCAGTTCTTTCGTAATTAACATCGCAACTTTTAGCTACGCTCCCAATTCACATGCACTGCAAACCACCCCTTCACCGGTGGGAAGGGCCATAAATACATAATGCAGCAGATAAAAAAATACAACAGATGCTTCTAAGTGATAATCATTCTACTCGTGTTTTTAAAAATATAAGGCTACACACTTCACCGTTCCATAGAACTTTCACACACCAGATAGAACCCTCAATTCCTCAGTAAGGTAAAGATAATTTTAGAGCTAACAGAGACAAGAAGAAAGCTATTCCTGCTTCTTTAGAAGTCAGTGGCAAAATTCACCATAGCAATACCCTTGCTATGCCAATGGAAGTATGACTGTGTGTTAAGTGACTTAGTCAGAGGCTGTACACACGCCACAGCTCAGCTAGGACTGCAACTCACAAGTGATTGGCTTGTGGTCTCATGCTCTAAACAGCCACTATGATGTTGCCTGCTCACAGAATGTTTTTCAGCTGAAAATAAGGAAGTTCTAAAAATTTCTAGTTTGGGAAAAAACTGAAAAACTCATGAGTTTTTGCAAGATTCCCAGAACCTTTTTCTTTGAAGTGTACAGTAAGAAACCTCACATTTTGAAGTGCTTTATGGAAAAATGATGGAACAGATAAAAGCAACAGCATATCAAGACCATTCACTAATGTGTATTTTTTCATGTATTGCTGCTGAAGAATAAGCGAAGCCAGACAGAGTGAGAAGGAGCTGCTGGGATACTTAAATGTATAATGTTTGCTGGCTTTCACATCCAGAATGCATTTTTCATGCAACACTGCAAATTATGGACTCCAACGTTTAATGACTCTGCAGGTGATTTATTGTGCAGATGGGATGCTCAGAAGACTCTCGAAGCCTGGGGTGACGACATGGCCCATTGACCCCAATGGAGCTAGAATTTCAATGCAGGAGTCTTTCTACCAATTTAAGAAGGATGCACACAAAGAAGCAATACCCAGAAACCAACAAGAGTTTACTCAACTATATATACACCGTGCTCAGCGCCACAGTATGAGGGCTTTAAATATCAAGTACCATGCTTCGAGAATAAATAATTATCTTGAATTTTCTTACGATTTCCCCAATGTGCCTTCATGACATTTGCAGCACACATTGGTTTTTATTTTCCTAGTCTCTGGCTACACAGACACTATAGAGTTAGGCTTTTTTTTGAAGACCAACAATAGCTAGAAATGCCTTCAGAAATGCTCTTCAATAGTTGGCTTAGAGCATGTAAAGCTGTAGATGGAGGATCTATTTTTTTCATCAATTTAAATTAGGACAAAATGTGCTCAGATTCCACACAAATGAGAAGTTCAATCAATTTCAACTGAAGTGATCAGCATTTCTTTAAACAAGCTTACCATGGTCATTAGCCCACAGTCAGTGAGAAGAGTAGTCGTCACACACTTCTCAACTGTGTAGTTTCTAAGCAATTTACTTGCTTCTTGGTCTAGGTTGGATAGTAGGAAAAAAACTTTGTCACTAGGAGGGTGGTGAAGCACTGGAATGGGTTACCTAGGGAGGTGGTAGAATCTCCATCTTTAGAGGTCTTTAAAGTGCAGCTTGACAAAGCCCTGGCTGGGATGGGTCCTGCTTTGAGTAGGGGGTTGGACTAGATTACTGTTGAAGTCCCTTCCAATCCTCATCTTTTATGTTTCTCCCATGCCCTTGCCCCAATTCAACTGCACTTCCACAAATAGTAAAAGACATTACCTTCAGCTGGATTCATTACTGCATCATGGAGCAATGTGGCCATGCTCCCGGCTATTCCTGAAAAATAGAAGAGTTCACATCACAATACAGTTCTTAACAGGTGCTATAGGTTCGCCAAGATCAGTGTGAAACCACTAGTCTAGACAAGCAGTGCATAAAGTTACGCAACAGCCTCAAGTCCCACAGCATATTCTTAATGTTATATTGCAATGGTTAGCCTTAACAAAGCAAAGTTCTGCAATACCAATTAATGTTAGTTAGCAGCTGGATTATCCAAGCAGCTCAGCAATTATATAAAGCCCCAAAAGAAAGGGCCAGCTTTTCAAGAAGAGCTTGGTATGGTGGAGGCAGAGCACTTGCGAAAGCCTGGCTCTCAGTGTCATAATGGAAATGGCTGACTGCCAAGCACTTAAACCTGGAAGCAGGTTTGCATCTCATACCTCCCCCCGACAAACACACACGAACATGTACATTTCAAAGATCCGTGCAAGACCAGGCTGAATGCAACAAATAAAGTCTTGTCAAGTTTCCCCCAAAGCTCTTTCAGGAGCACAAGAGTAGACCCAGGGATGCCAGATAAAAGCATGAAGCAGGCAACAGACAGGTGACTAATTGCCAACAGTTGCAAAAATACCATTGGCCAGGTGGCTATTTCTTCCATGGTGAATAATGTCACTTAAAGTCCTTTTCATTTTTTCATAGCAGGCAAAGTACATTGCATGGGCAGGGCCAGCCCCCAGCATAGTGACGTTAATTCCTCGTAAAGGCCTCCAGAAGCCTTCAGTGTGAATCATCTTCTTCAGGGCTTCGTACACACTCTTGTACTGGGCTTTGGGGTCTGGCTGCAAACTCTGCATTCGGGTCTGTAAGAAGAGGAAAGTGCTTTAATTATCTGTCTTTAAAAGAAAGAGGTGTGCTCATCATTCTACACCACTGCAAGGCCCTTGCAAGTCAACATGCGCTTCCCTGGTTAGAAATGTGAAGAATTCTATTCCACAGAGCTCCAGCATCTCCAGATTGTGCCATATTAATCCTCATCCTACTACTGAGAGAACTTAAAACATTATTCAGAGTGTATCACAGATGCGGTCAGAGCCATGTAGTGGCTGCCAAGTCCAGTTTAGAAAAACTCAGAAGACACACACTCCAGTTGGTGTCTCAATCCAGCACTGACACTTAAAGATTCCAGAAAATACCAGGCCATTGCTAAACTAACCTCCAGACAAGGACTTCTCTGCTAAGTCATTAGCAGCTGCAGCTTGTTGAAGAACTGCAATTCCCAAGGGTAACAGACACAGGTTCCCCATCTCCACCCTGGCTTGCTTGTGGGATAAGTAACTGAGGCAGGCAGCAAATTTCTGCCGATGAAGGGCACCAAACTAATCATTTGTGCAATGCATGTCAACGCAGACATTCCAACAGCATACCAGCAGGGGCTGCTACAACCTAAACCACTGGGGCTCTTTCACAAAATTAAAAAAGCACCTACCTTGGCCCAGAGCCCAGGAACCAGTCTCTTCAAGTTATAGGACAATGGAAGCTGTTAAGACTAGTAGGCCCAGCTAGACTGTACTGCATTACGTCCACAACTCCATAGTGATAGCAAAGTGTTTAAAATATGCTTGGCATGACTAAGGCAGGAGGTTATAATTCAGTGGTCATATATTCAAAGCATGAATGTACACATGGGGTAAATGAGGAGACGACAAGTTTGTGAACTTCATGCCTTGCTTAACCCAAATTCCCTTAGTGAGGAAGGGCTGGGCTTTTAATTTGTTCAACCATTTCCCCATTCTACCCCTCAGCTGGTTTTTAGTGATTGTTTGGTCATTTCCTGACAGATGCCATTTACAAGACAATTAAAACTCATCTCAAGAGTCATGTGCAACACAAATTATTAAGAATAAGTTCTCCAGCCGAGTGGAGGAAAACAGAGAGACTGCCGAGTTTGTGCAACCCTTTAAGCAATCCAATAGAGCGTGTTAACATACCATATTGCCTGCTTATCTGACCCTGCAAAAAATTCTACATTTTCCTCTCTTCCGCTGCAGTGAGGACTTCTTGTATACAGAAGTGCTCACAAAAGTATTTCAACATTGACTGCCACCTACAACAGTTAAGAGCACTTTATAATTAGTGACAAAGAACAAGCCAGTAACATTCCATGCTTCTAAACCGTCACATTTGTTAGCCCCAAAAATGTAATTTGAGAAGGTTGTCAAAAGGTGAGGCCACCTGGAAGAATGAGCGAAGAGGCTTTTAATTTTGTAAGCAGATGTCTAAAGCAGCCCAATTTATCTATATAAGAAGTGCTCGATAAGCAGTGCTACACAGCTGCACAAGAAAACAGAACTGTTGCCCTCCGTGATCCATTTTTGGGCCACTTAATGAGGCGGTTCTATAGAAGTTCCAGGGAAAGTTTACCCATGTTTCCTAACCTCAGACAGCAGATGTCGTATCTCCTTAATCTCACTTGCAGGGTTTTCTGCTGCTGCTGCTTTCCCCTGACAGAACATTTAATAGGACAAGATAGCACAGTGTCTGTTTTGATTAGAGCACATGGGATCTGAATGTGGAGGAGTGACTTCGAACACTTCATGGAAAGTATTATAGCAATAGGTAACTGCTTCGCAACTCTGTATAGTCTGAAAGTAGAAGGTTTTCTGATTGTACCTAAAGCAGAATGTTCAGAAAGTGTACTTACAAGATGCTTATACCATGCCAAGAAAGCTTTCCTGCTCAGTACCGTTTAAGTATTGTCAGCATGGAAACCACTGATAAGTAAAAGCTGACTATTAAAAAAACCTTCTATATACCGTATCCATAAGATCCAGAAAAAGCAGCTTCTAGCTTGGACATTTTCAGCCACTACTGATAAGCACGCCTCTGCCACCTTTTACTCCTGTATGTGAATACTTTACACAATCTAACATACTTTTATCTACCTCACACATGAGGGGATGTGACAGTTGCTCTGTCAAAGCAACTGAGTCAGGAAGAAAACCCAGGCATCCCAATTCTCAGTCCTCTGTTCTAACCACTGAAGAACAGTCCTTCAAATCCACTGGCAAGGGCCATCAAGGGCATTATCATCAGAGCTCCTTTAACAATTTAAATGCATCTCTTTGCCTCACATTACATCTAGCTGCTAAGTGTTAGACTGCATGAGCCATTCAGGTCCCTGCTTGCCCATATAATACCCAAATAAAATTTCAGGCTGTAAATCTGCTTTTTAATACACTAAATCCCAACTAGACATAACTACCAACTGAAGAAAGATACAAGGCACACGAAGCTACTTCCCAGCACATTGTTTTATTTGCAGTAAATTCATTCACACACTCAACACAGGAATTATATTTATTACTGGAGAGAGGCCAATTTACAGCTGGGGAATTGCAACTGTTGGCCCTATTAAGTGAATCTAGTAGGTCTAAGTTCAGCACCCATGGATCAACCCATCAACACCAGTGACCACCCCGTTAACACGCTGGGGGAACTACCAAAGACATGATTGTGATTTTAGTAATTGCCCCTTCCAGTAACTGTCTTTTCTGCACACCACAGAGAAGATGGGTGTATCTAAGTATTTCTATAGCCTCTACGGCAGTGGTAGCTAAGTGTCTCAATCATTAAAGTGTTTGTCTTCACACCACCCTGGAGACATGGAAGTGTTATCTCCATTTTACTGGTAGGGAACCAGAGCAGAGAAAACCAAATGCCTTGTGGAAGACTGCACTGGGAGTCTGTGGCAGAGCTAGGAATTAAATATAGATCTCTCAAATACCTTTACCCAAAGTCTATGCTTCCTCCCCAGGCATCTGTCATATGCTCTAAAGCAGTCACACTGGGAACAGAGGACCTAATAAAAATCAGAGATTAGGCAGCCGGCCTTTAATGATACCATAAAACATGCCTGTATTATATAAACAAACACTCTGCACCATGTTTAATCGAATCCAATACTAAAGAAAGAAGGACTTAAGCGTCTAGTTACAAAGCATGTCACAACTTCTCCTGCTTCCTGCAGAAGTATATCTAGAATTCAGCTAGCCCTTCGCTGGTTATAAAACAATGGTTACTTTGCCTTCTCTGATTCACTTGACACAGGAAGGTGCTAATTCTATCAAGTGGAAAGCCTAAATTCCTGAATGAACTCCAAAAGAGAAAGTTTGACTAAAGTAAAAATACAAAAACAAAACAAAAAAACCAAAAAAAACAAGTGGCAATTTATGACTCAGAGAGTTTAGTGTAGGATCATGAACCGAAGCACTGTAAGCATTACACAATCTTCCAATCCCCAGACTAATCTCTGAAGTTTAATCAAGTTCCTTTGAACAACCCAATGCCCATCCGCATCGACAGCTCTCTAATCGAAAAATGCAGAGCTATTTCTTCTTTTAAAGGGGGGACGACGACAATTAAGGCCTTAAGACACGACAGGGAAGGTCAAATAAATTAACTCGCTCCTTACAGGATGGAAAAAAAAAATCAGTTCTATTAAACAGGCTACATGCCACCATTAACTTCACACTGGGATAGGAACAGCCACTCTCCCGTTTACATCTGGAATGATGTTAGTTGGTTTGAAAAACATATGTTTGACAAATCACATAAAGGGCCATCTATATAAAAGGACACTAGGAGGCACTTCCTCTCTAATTGTGAAACACAGAACTGGACACAAGACTCTCTGGTTATACTCCCAAACTCACTGTGTTACCTTGGGAAAACAGATTTCCCTTCCCGGTGCCTGTTTTCAAATACCCATCTTAAATATGTTTAGTTGCCTTTGTAAAAATAACTATGTTCCAAGATGTAAGAGAAATGTCACCAAAACTAATCTAGTATTGATAGAAATTCTTTAAAAAATTGATTTAAAAAAACCCAAACTAATAAATTAAAACTTCCCCTGAAGTTTATGCAACCCAAACATTGCTCCACAGGGCTAGCATACTACTGCCAGTAGAGTCGACATATAACAATGCCAGGAACAGAAAGTGAAAATGCATCAGTTCTTCAACATCCACACAAGTTCAAAAGGAAAGCCAGAAGCCAAATTGGTAAGATGCCCTTTTTTAAAAATTTAGTTTCGGAAACAACGGAATTAACAGACCAAGTAATTTATTCAAAATCTCCAACAGTTTTACCCCTCCCACTGCCACATTGCTGAGTTTTAATTGCTGTGATTGTCAATGCATAAAATGCCACTTAAGGCCCCCAATCCCGCATGTTAATTTGACTCAGGCCAGCTCTTCACTTAAAAATGTCACTAGTACAGCAAAGTCTGTTAGGAGTGTGATTTTTTGTGACCATTTAATAACAGCAAAGCCCTAGTGTGGACAGTTATATCCTTGAAAAAAGCATTTTTCCAGCTTATTTTGTTTGGGGAACGGATACCAGCAAGAGTTCTTTTGCTGTTATATCTACAGTAGGAGGGTTTGCTGGAACAGCTACATCAGTGAACCTTTTGTAATGCACACTAGGCCTCACATGCAGTCCTCATGCTTGCCTACTTGGGAAAACCGACCAAAACTGCTAATGCAGAATAAACTAGCTCAGAAGAGTTTCCCATGTGAACACTATTCCAGAACCAAAGTGATTTTATTCCAGAACTACTCTACTTTGTGAGTGAATCAATTATTCCAGAATAAAGTCCATCTGGGGAGCTATTTTGGAATACCTATTCTGCAATAGCACATTCCACAATAGCTGTTCTGTGGAATTTCCCCATTTAGAGAAGCCCTCAATGAAGTCAGTGGGCATAATTACATATTTCATGTGAAGTATGCACACAAGCTTTGTTCGATTAGAGCCTTAGGCCCAGTCTACACTAGCACTTATTCCAGCAAAACTTTTGTCACTCAGTGACAGTGACCTAAGTTTTGCCAGTGTAATGCTTATGCGGACAGCATTACATCCATCAGAGACGCTCTTCTGCCGACATAACTACTGCCACTCATTCAGGTGGTTTTATTATGTTGGCGGGAGAGCTCACCCACCCCCAATGATAATGCAGCTGCACAAGCACTCTTACTCTGACACAGCTGTACTGACACAGCTGTGCTGCTGCAAGTTTTAAGTATAGACTAGCCCATGCACCCCAGCTATTACTGATGTCAAACTTGGCCAATACTCTAGCTTTGCTATTATCTTTACAGCTCAAGTCAGAATATGGCATAAGATGCCTAACGTAGGTTGCAGAGAAAAACCTATTGCCCCTTTTCACTGAACTATCTGTAATAAGGAAAGCAAAACTTTAAACCCAACTTAAACAAATTGCTTTGATATTCACTGGGCCATATTTGTTCTATAATTTTAGAACACAAACAGATCATCCAGAGTATACGATTCTTGGCTGAAAACCAGGGAAGCCTGATTAGGTAAACCCCACATGCCAAAGAAAAGCTTGGAAAGACAGCTCAGTTTTCAAAGGCAACCAATCACAGGCACCGATGAAAACATGTGACTGCATGCACAGCCCCAAAGGAATTGGGATGTTTTTTAAATACTTCTGTGCCACACCCTTTTTCCCTCATGCAGGTTCACAAGCATGCAGCTCCTGTCCACCCTTTTCGCACAGACGAGAACACGTTTTGGTCCAATCCAGAGCAATCTGATTTAAAAAGGAATTCATATTTTTACTGATGATTGTGTGTGCTCGATCCTTCCAAGGCAGGAAGTGTCAAACATTGCAAAAAAGGGCTTGACCCTGTGAGATGCCAAGCATCTTATCATAAACCGATCTAGAAGAAGGCAACAGCAGCCATGAATAACATATATGCAAAGGATAGTGCACTGGATTAGGGCTCAGGAGACCCTGTGTTCTATTCTCAGCTCTGCTACTGGCCTGTTGGGTGACCATGGACAGTCACCTGCCTCAATTTCCCCATTACTCTCCTTTGTGAAGTGCTTTCAGATCTTATGATCAGCCTTCTTTTCTTGAAAGATTTAATTTTCCCCACCCCACAGAAAGAGTCCTTCACTGTTTTGGAGCAGAAGACTGGCGTGTTATTTCATTCTCAGTTTATTTGTTTTATTGTAGCAACTGAAGTCCCCAATCAAGTTAAGGAACCCACTGTGCTAGGTGCTGTACATACAGTAAGCTTCTCTTTGCAGGAGCTACCTTATAATCTGAGTAGACAAGACAACAAATGGGAGAAAAATACCAATATCCCCATTTTACAGACAGGTAAACTGAGGTACAAAATTAAGGATATGTTTACATAGCAAAAAAAGAGACCCATGGCAGCAAGTCAAAGCTCAGGTCAGCTGACTCAGGCCCACACTGCAAGGCTAAAAAGAAGCATGAAGATATTCCCCATCAGGCTGAAACCCAGGTTCTGAAACCCGGCATGGGGGAAGGGTCTTTCAGCCCAGGCTCCAGCACAAGCATCAATGTCTACACTGATATTTCTAGCCCTGCAGCACAAACCCAAGTCAATTGACCAAATCTCTGAGACTCACTACTGCACGGGTTTGGTTTTTTTGGGGGTGTAGATGTAATCTAAGTAACTTGCTGAAGCCTATAGCAAAGCCAGGAATCTGAGCCCAAGTTTCAAAAGCCCCATGTTTGGGCCCTATCTGCAAGACCATCATTCCTCATTAGTTAGGCAGCACAGACAAGCACTTGATGGGTAAGACTTAGCAACATGGGCTCACAGTTACCTAATCAATGCTTCCTGCTTTTCTTCTCCAAGCACCACAGCAGTACTTTAAAAATATTAATTAACTGTGCACTGCAGTTGACAGCAATCCCACGACCCTCGTGCTTAAATAAAAACGGTATGAAACAAAGATGTAAAAATAGGATTAGACAGTTTTAAGTGAAGGTGCAACAAACCTCACCGAATAGGCTTGGAACAGAATTACAGCAGGACTTAAATCAACTTAACAGGTAGGGATGCACTTGCCAGCCCTATAGTAAATGGTTATCACTGTCTATCACGAATATAACTTGAACAACACACACCACATTTCTCCAAGTCCTTGCTGAACCTCCATGCTGACTGCAAAATCCAAAATCAATGATAGATCCTGAACATGCAAAAAGGTTTGAATACCCAAACACACCCCAGTTATTTAAATAAAGTCTAAACCAGGACCTTGACTAGAAACAACCCAGGTTTGATTAAAACCTAAAATTGCCAAGATGCAGGGAATGAGGTGGCATGAGTATCTAACACCCCTAGCCTTTCAACATCTGGAGATTTAGCTTCATCTTTAGAGCACGTCTACATGGCAGGAGGTGTCATGCCCAGCTCAGCTACACGAAGGCGTGCTAGTTCAGATCAAGCTAGCATGCTAACAAGAGCAGTGCAGCAGCAGGGGCAGCATCTTGGACTAGCTGCCCCAGTATCAAGGATCTCATATGGGATTATACTCTGGCTCCCAATCCAAGCCACCTCCCAGCATGGCCACTCCGCTTTTTTTGGCATGCTGATTCAATCAAAAGTAATATCCCTGTACGTCTATCCGAGCTAAGAATTACACCTCCCAGCAGCAGGATAGATGCATCCCCAAATCTTCACAACTGACATGAGTTAACTGATCCCCTAGTCCCTACTATCCAAGCATCTCACAGCCAGCACCATTTAGTACACTCTGGCTTCATCTGCTCTGAGAAGCAAACATTGCAACTGAGAAGTCCAATGAAACAAAAACCACCAGTAAAACACTTGCTGAACTGCCAAAGCAACCTTGTGCCCTTGTAACTATAATCCTTGTTCCCTCCCTCCTCCTCCCCACCTCCTTCCCCGGAACCAGACTTCTACAATCAAGACTTTTAGACTGAAGTTCTTCAGACAGCAGGGCCCATATCTAGTGCAGCAAGTGTGAAATGAAATAAGTAATTATTGTTTTGACACTAATCTACAGAGCTGTGTGGAGAACAGCTTGCTGTACATTCATCTGCACTGAGCATTCCTATAAACACTAAGATACACCTGAACATACTTCTGTAGTGACTGGATCTATCCTAAGTGTCCGGTAGCTAAACTAGCCATACCTCAATATACAGGAATTGTGCAGCAGTTATTTTATTCATTCAGAGCCTCTCAAGCAAGTCTGGCAAAATAGGTAATTGCCTCAGGTGACAAAAAGTACAAGGGGGCTGCGAGGCTGCAGCCACCTGCCCGGTAGCACGTTGCCGGGCCTGGACTCAAAGCCGAGACACTGGCAGCAGCCACCCGCCTCCCACCCGGTCTCCACCCCCAGCCATGAGGTGGGCTGCAGCCTCCTGCCTCCCACCACCTGGCATTAGCAGCAGCCACCCCATTCCCTCCCAGAGCAGGCTCCCTCCAGCTGCCCCTGGCATTCTTGTCAATGTTATGCTCTAGCAGAGCAGTGGAATTGACAAGGAAAACATCCAACACCCCCCCCCCCCGTGTGGAAAAATTTGAGCCGGGGGCGGGGTGGAAGGGGGGGGGGCGGGAGGAGAGACAACAGACACACTTTTATTTTGCCTAGGGCAGCAGAACACGTAAAGCCAGCTGCGCTCAAGTCAGATGCACGGAGACCACCACAAGTCGCAGTTTGCAATTTAGGCCACATCTACACCAGGAACTAGGTTCCCAAGTCAAACAAGCTGTATCAGTGGAAGTGTGACTTGGTCAGCACAACTTGATCTAATATGAGGGGCTTTTGCCATCATAGCTAGGTCAGTCAGGGATCACAACTCTTCATACCCCAAACAGCAGCAGCTATTTCAGCAGAAATCTGGAGTGTAAAAGTGCAGCCTCAGATACTACAACTCGGTTCTGTAGTTGGCCAATCTGCCTTTTCCTATTCCTGCATGAAATTAGCAAAAGGTTCTCCAAAAACTTCACATTCTCATTGCTCAGTGATCAAGAGTTTTACCTCTGCCCACTTAAAATAATCCTCATTGCATAAAGAGCAAAAGCCTATAGAACAATTAAGATTATCCAGTTAAGCTGGTTTCAGTTTACCTAAAGCAGGCAACGATGAACGCAAGCTATTGAATCCACTGCAGAAAGCCAGGACATGAACAAGGTACGTAACTAGCCGGATTATCTAACACCCTGTATTCGCCAGCCCAGTCCCCTGATACGTAATGTGTCTATGTAACAGGTTGAGGTCTATGTAACAGTTTGATTGGATCTGGCACTAAATGCACTTCGGTCCACTGAAGTCAATGGGAGTCTGATAAGTCCCTTAGTCAACACTATACTACAGCGGAATGCACAATTCTTTGTTTGGTCTGGGCAGGCAAGTGAATCAAGAAAAACTCAAATGTTTAGGTTAATTCCACCACCTCCTCCTCCTCCCCCCCCCCCCAAAAAAAAATCCAGACATTGCTAGTCACTTAGGATCTTAACCATTTAAGAAAAAGAGTTTTGGAATTCTCCTTTGAGACAGACCTCACTTTCCCTACTGCTGTTAATCAGCACACGGCTATTACGAGAGAGCTGGCTAGACTCCCTGCCACGGTCTGGATTAGTCCTGCTCTAAGCAGTTGCATTAGTTCAGTTCCTCCTTCATAAGCCAGGCCTTCAAACAAAGGAGGAAGTTTTCAAATGCAATGTATATTTTATTTAACCCTTTCTGATATTTATGACAAGATTCATGGCAGAACCATAGGGACTATTCTATTAAAGCAAAAAAGTGATTGACTGCTGCAGACGCCAGTTTAACAACTACGTTTTACTGCAAAGATAATACAGTACTGAAATTCTACTAATTACCCCTTCACAAGATTATTCCTCCTAGCTCAGACCTTCCATTACAGTCCTTTTAATTGAAAATAGGAATACAGCCGTGGTTCTCAAGCTGTACTGCAAACTCTACTTGACGACAGGAAGGTACAGAATCAGGATCGGGAAGGGTCGTGGACAGGAAGATCAGAATACTAGAAGGTGTGAGAAACCCTATGATATACTCATTTCTTCATGGCAGTCCTCAACTGATGTACACCAATGCACAATAGTTAAGCAAGTGCATTTCATTCAGCAGGGATACATTACAGTAGTAGATTTTGAGCAGTGGATTCCGAAGTGTGGTCTGCAGAGCGCTTTGCACATGGTCCCCAGAAACCAGGCAGGTCACAAATTGCCCTCTCATTTCCAGTTGAGAAACTGCATTAAAAGAGTTAAAGATACATTATACTCTCATATTTTCATGACAACAATTGCTATACCTGCCACCGGAACACCATTCAGGCACCAATGGGTAGAGGTAAGGTTCACACTACAAAAAGTTTGAGAAACTTTAAAGTCATTGTGAGAGCTGTAGGAAATCAGATTTACTTAAACAGATGGAAGAGAGGTATTGGGCAGGATTAGGTAGCAGTGGTGGATGGATACTGTGGGGTGGTTAATCTGTTCCATCTTGTCTCTATCTTTGACTTCAGCTGGGGTAAGTGATGCCTCTGTTTGTTAGTGGATTTTTAAAAAAAATTCTTAAGGCAAGAAGATGGACTCACTGAGGACACATTATAGAACCATACAAATCCGAATAGGTGTTCAATTTTCAACCTAGAGAGAATATTGACACAGAAGTATTAGAGTTTAATTTACTTCTATAAATTGCATGTCAGATTAAGTACCACTTTATAGCTAATAACAGAACTCCAAAAACCCTGTCTGGACATTTACTGATTTAGTTTATAAAGTGTTTTCCTGGAAGCTGCACAAAGTTAATACCTATATTTCATCACTAGCATTACGTAACTATAAACAGAAATTCATCAGTCTTCTTGTAAATCATGTTTAGTCCATTTTTTTGAAAGATGGAAATTGAGTGTCACAGACAACACACTTTACTAGAAGTGATCTGCTGGAGCTTCTACTTCTCCAAGATTACTGCTGGGATACTGACTATTGCTATTACACAACAGAAAGTCACTAGACGTCAAGCTTTTCAACAGTCCAAGACATGGAATACAGACTCTCTCAGCCAGACTGTGTGAGATGACTGTTTCCATAAGCGTCAGGTACTCTTATTGTAACCTATGAATTCCAGCCAGATGACTGCCTTCGTATAAAACTCCTGTAAGTACTTTGAAACCTATTGCTTTTAACAGGCAATTGTATTCATAGTTTCACTCTCACTCCAGGGGACGTGAAGATCACACAACATAATCAGTGCTAAAGGGAGAGGTTCTTAGAGTTTGGAAAAGTTCATGTTTTACAGGGTACACCCAAGCTTCTATCTTCCTCTATCAGACCACAAGACTGAGACACAAACTCCAGATTTCTAATTTTAGCTCTGATAGACTACCTTTGAGGTCTTCAACAAGCCAATCAACCTCTGCTTCAGTTTCTTCATCTGAGAGAAAGGAATAATGCTTATGCAGTACACTGGTAAAGTCAGATTCCAAGTGCTTTATTATTAATATCATACTACCTAGGGGTCCCCATTGAAACCAGAGATCCATGGTCTTAGGCAATGTACAACACATGGGCCCCAACACTCCCTGCCTTAAGGAATTTATTATCATATCTCCTGAGGCCCAGTCTAGTGCTTTAGCAACTGCACAACACCGCTTAAGAGGAAGCTATGTAGATCGGGTTTTGCGATGACTCCTGTGAGATCCCAATGGGATAAAAGGAGGCAGAATTGGGTCAAGCCTGCCTATTTTTCACTTATGTAAGCAACTGCATCTTCCAACAGTACTGCACAAGGCTGAAGATCAATTTGTTGCATTACACTCCACAAGCAGCTGCATTTCAGTGATGGGCAAGTGACTACTACATGGAAGTAGTTTGCAACATAATAGACTGGCAATGCCTGATGATTAAAAAGGAACATGCAAATGGAATTAGAAATGGGTGCTTAAGAGAGAGAAATCAACTCAAAGAATTTTTTGCTAGAGAAAAAGGGTGGGGTTTCCCCCCCCCCTTTTTGCTATTCATTGTTGTCAGCTTTCATTCCTAACCCGTCAGGGTTCGAGAGACGGGATGCACTGGAAGGCAGCCAGATATATTTAGTGAGCAAAGCACATAACAAGGAATCTGAAAGTGTCAATTCCCAGCTATGCCTATGACTCACTGTGTGACCTGGGGCCCATTGCTTATGTTCTGTGCCAGTTTCTATATCTACAGAATGGAGGTAACATTTACCTGCCTTCAAAGGCTTTGCGTTCTGACAGAGTGCACTATCTAGCGTGAAGTATTAGAGTCAAGACATCAACTCACTCAGAAAAAACGTTACACTCTTAGTAATCAGGCTGTGAAGCAATTTAGGACTTTCACTTCACCATTAAGTAGATGTCACTGTATTTCACCTTGCTACAGAGGAGCTTTGCTTAAAAGAAAACCATCTCCCTATTCCTACTAATTTCCCAGTAGAGGAAATGCCCTCTTGAGTAACACCGGAAAGTCCTGAGTGGTGATGTGCAACTCTAACCATGACTTGGCAAAATATAGTAAGCTCATTATACCTGCCTATTAGCATGAATACGGAGGTGGCTTGGAGTGAACGTTCACTATTTACACCATTACGGTGAACCATAGGAAAAAACTGATCCCTGCAGTTAACCCGATTCTGCAGACTTTTAGAAAAAGCATGCTTCAGCATTTTTCATCCAGCACAGTTTAGGGACCTCAAAAAGGTTGCCTGAAAAAATCAAAAGGAATTGGCTCATCATTAGACACTCCTGATAGAATGCGAGTCAGGAATAAGAGGGGAACAAACAGGCATAGGAATATTTCCTGTGCGCTTACCTGTCCAGACCCTGTTAATGCACGGATGTTGGAATTTCCTACCCTTTCCCACCAACTCACCTTTTTACTGTGGTTTCATACATTCCTGCACTAACCAAGGGATAAACTAGAGTATCTGCTTCCAACCTTTTCCATACCAGAATTTACTTGGGATCCCTCTCCCATTTAACAAGATTGGAAAGGCCAGGAGCCCTAACCCCCATTTGAGAACCAGCAACCTAAAGGGCCTGTATCAGTCTTTCCCATCTTTAACTTATTATGATAACATGATTCTAGACAGAGTGAATAAGACAAGGATCACTTTTTTGACATAGGAAAGAGAACTTAGTAGACTATTTTGAAACAATTCACCTCTTAACAGTGACATGCCCTACTATCTAGGGATGTTTATCAAACTATGTATCTAGGAATACTGGAGCATAAGACATACTAGAGAGGTTGCAAAGACCAGCAGCTTTGTACAATATATTCTTATCTGTGATCATCAGTGCTACTTCTGTGCATTGATCTCAAAGATTTACAATATTAACACCTTTGCCTCATGCCAGATGTAAGGTGGACATTCCCATTTGACTAATGGGGAAAGACTGCAAAACAAAACAAAACCAAACAAAAAAAAGAGACCGCAGCAAGCCTCAGAACTCAGGTCAGACTCATGCTATGGGGTAAAATTAGCAGTATAGACATTCCCCTTGAGCTGGAGCCAGGTTTCAGCGCCTGAACTGCAGGCCAAGGACGAATGTCTACATTGCTATTTTTTGCTCCATAGTGCAAGGCCAAGTCAGATGACCCAAGCTCTGAGCGCCACTGCCATAGGCCTTTTTTTGTTTTTGTTCTGTTTGCGGTGTAGACCTACCCGAAGACACTTACACCAAGCTACAGAAGGTATCTGCAGTGCAGCCAGAAACAGAACCCAGGCAGCCTAATGCCTCATTAACCATAAAGCCATCCTCTCTCTGAGCACAGGGACTTAGTCCCAGATCTGCACTGTAAGCAAGTTGAGCCTTCCAATTCAGTTTCTACTTTTGCACTGGATTTTGCTGAGATCATACACAGAGCTGTGTTAGACTCAGATGCATCCATTTGCAACCAACTAATTTCACTTAACATTTCAGGTCATATCAGAGTTCTGTCTGGTTTCAGATAACACATACGAAGCTAATCAATTTCACATTTTTCCACCCCAAAGCCATACATTGGCCCAGGTTTGCAAACCTTCAGTGAATTGGGATTTGCAATGACATCTGGGGCCAGAAGAATGCTATCAGCTTCCATTACCCATGTTTTCCTCCTGTTCTTAAGCCCGCCTGCTCACTAAATACATTGTGTCAGAAGGTTGAGGCAGCTCCTAAAAGGTCCTTGTCATTTACAATCACACTGTTTGCGGTCTTTATAGCCTTTTTTGCTGATTATAAGCTAGTCTATTTGAGAATAGATATATAGGCAAACAGAAGTTAAGAATATATTTTGGAAGCCAAAATAATGACTGAGATGCATACAACTTCAGACACCTTTAAAATCTTCCATTCGATACAGAAGTAGTAACCTCAGTGTCCTAACATCCATACCAACTTCCACTGGAGTACACTGGAGCACAAATGGACCTACCTACACAGCACAATACTGCTGTATTATTAGCAGCTTGTCAGAAATCAGGAGCCTGCTGGGACAAGCATATACATATACAAGCATTAAGTCAGAACTAAATTCATAAAACCATAGTATTAACTAGCAGTTTTATTTCACTCAAGAAAGGAAGAGATAGCACTTGGCCACTGAGATTGGTTAATCAAACTCTGCCCTCACGCTGGGCAAAGAGGGTGGCTGCTGACCTGCGTGTATGACTCTACAGGCTGTAGGCAGAGTGCACCTATCATTTAAACAAGGATTCTGCTCTGGCTCCTTTTGGTTGATCCACCACTTTTGACCCTCCCCCAGATCACTCTAACCTGGGCTCATACGTAAAGCATCCTGGAGACGCAGACTCCGCAGAACTCCTGAGCAGACTATGTTAGCTGTTAGACATTCCCACTTCCTTAAAAGATCTCTCTGCTAGCATGTTAAAACTCCCTTGAAAAGGAGCCCAACAGGTTCCACAGATAGGTTCATTGGTGGTTGCACAACCCAAGTTATTAACTTGACACTTAAAGGCAAACCAGCTCTTCCGTGATGCAAGTGAAGAAGGAACATGATGACCCAATATGGACTTTTACCTCTCTAATGAGCAAAACTGCACTCACCTGTTCCTCATACACTGCACTGTTACAGGCTCCCCATAGAGTAAGCAACTGCTGAAGGATCAACAGCCCACTGCACCTTCATTCAGACAGTAACTACACTCCTTGCTTTCTCCTTTCTGCTGCTTTGACAGGTGTTTCGAGTGGCATATACTTTAGTCCAAGGCCCACAGCCGTGCCCAGGCAGGCTGGCAGCTTTCTGGAGTTTGCTACTAGAAGCTGCAGTCACTCCCCATGCACCCATTGTATGCTACTGCATAGAATCATGAGGGACCATGATACCCCACGTGCCCTCCCCTCACTTTTCACAACAGGGCAGAAAGGAAGCAGGGACTGAGAAACCTCTACCCCACCTCCACACTAATACATAGGGGGCAAGTAGTAGATGCCCACATATTTACTCCCCCCTTATGCAACGATGCACAGAGAGAAATGCATGCCTAATGAAGAGGGAAGCAATGCTTAACATGTGCTTCGACTTGCCAGGGCAGAACCTGGGCACCTCTAGGTTTGGCAGTTCATAGCCCCTACCCCGCTGGGCTGGCTACATCCACTACCAATGTAAAAAAACTGCTACACCCCCCCCAGCACCGCTTTCGTTACGAATTAAGCACGGACGGGGCCAACAAAAGCCCTCCTCCTCCAAACACACATTTTAAGGAGGAAAGCTGACAGCACGGGCCCCACCCGACGTTTGCCATAATGCACCGGGAAAGCAAGCCCTCGCACCGCAGGAGAGAGGGGGGGAAACTGTAGCCCCCCCCGTTTTGCTACATCAGAAGAGGAGAGGGGTGTGCACCCAGGTGTGCACCGATGCACGGGCAAGGAAGCAAGTTTACACCCCCCCATACGCACGCGCGGGCCCTGTTTGCAAGGAGGCAGGCTCCACAGCGCCCCCCCCCAATGCCCCACTGCAGAGGCGGGAGCAGCCCGTGGCCCCAGCCCAGCGCGGGAGCCGCTGCGCCCTGCAGCGCCGCGCACCTTGACCGAGTCCACGGGGTACATGACCGTGTGCTCCAGGATGCCGGCCACCGCCCCGGCCGTCATGTGGGTGGAGAGGGAGGCGCCGCTGGGCAGGCTCTCGTAGTCCTCCCCTGGGCTCTCGGCCTCCATGCCCGGCAGCCCCGCCGCGGCCCGGCCGCAGCTCAGCTCCATCCACGCGCCCAAGGGGGAGGCGGCGGCGCCAGCAGCGGAGGGGGGAGGGAAAGGAGGGAGAAAGTTCACTTCTTAAAGTGAGACCTGCCCCTCCCCCTGCCTGGGCCGCGCCCTCCGCCAATGACAGCCCGTCTTAGAGGCTGGGCTGGCGCTGATTGGGGGGGCCCGCTCCCTCCTATTCTGACGTCAGAGCAGCTGCTCAGCTGCAGTGGCTTGGAGGCCCTGCCGCAAATCTCAGGGAGGGGGCAAAGGGTGATCTTTGGGGGGCTGGGGTTCCCCCTGCTGCAGTAAAGCCTGGGGAGGGGGACAGTGGGGAAGCAACAGGTAGGGAGCATTAAGGCAAGAGCTGGGGTGGGCTAAAGGCAGGAGATCCGCATGCAAGAGGCGCCAAATGCAGGGGTTCTCAAACTGGGGGGGGGGTCATGAGGTTAGTATGGGGGCGGTTGTGAGCTTTCAGCTCCCCTGCGTGCCGGCAAGGATCGGGGGGGCGGTTGTTACACCCTGAAATATTTTCAAAGAGGGTCCCGGCCAAAATAAGATGGAGAACCCCTGATCTAATGCATGGTCACTGAGAGAGCCCTACGTGTTAAGAGACTTTAGTGCATGAGCAAGGGCCTCCAACCGAAGAGTCTTCTCTATGAATGACTGGAAAGTTTTCCACTCAAACAGGTTTTGGGTTAGTGGTTGGTTTGGTTTGGTTTTTTTAAACAGAAAATTGGATTTTCCACTTAAATGGATTCCCTTCCCTCCACTCCCCCCCCCCCCCCCAAAAAAAACACCCTCAAAACAACTATGCGCTTTTTTTCCTGTGGAAAGTTTTAATGACGTTTTTTGATATTTTGCCTAAAAGTCTGCGGAGGGTGTGGAGGAACTATTTGCCAACCAATTCTAGTATTCAGTGTCTCAGCAGGGGGCATGACTATATGAGTCATTAATATATGAACATTTTGTGTTGGGATAGATGGTGTGGATTGTTCTGAATCATTTGTTATTAAACTAGCCCACAGCAGGTGTGTTATTAGTTTTGAGAAAACCTTTCTGGATTATTTCTAGGTGTGCGAGAGGGGAAACTGGGGAAGGGCTGCTTGTAGAGGCAGCCTTACCCATACAGGGATGTTTTGGAGGTGATGACCCTGTTACAATGACTCAAGCTGCAAGATACTGGTTGATAAGGCCCAGGAGATCTAAAAATGGTTGAATGGAGAGGAAACACCTCTCTCCATCTCAATTTATACAAAACTCCCACAGACTGAATGAGCACCTCAAGACATGGGAGAAAAGCGGAGATACACCTAACACAAAATAAACTTCTTTGGGAAGGGAAGCTTTCTAGAAGGACAATGTGTGAGCACTATAAATACTTCCTTAAAAAAAAGATGCCAAGGGATTGTGCGAGGAGGTGGGGAGATGGACACTTGGCATGTGTACATTTGGCTTCTGCATAAAGCCAAAAAAGGGAGTATTCTATTAAACTAAGGTAAATATCTGTGCCAAATTCTCTACTGCTCTAAATGGGAGCAGTTCCATTGACTTCAGTGGAGTCTTGTCTAGTTACTTGGGCAGAGAATTTGTACCTCTGATTTTATTTGCGGGTTTTTTGTCCCACTACATTGGGGGAACATTTATAGGGCCAAAATTATATGCAATCTGCTACTCTCTGGGTATTCCTAGCATCCAGGAATTGAAATATACAAGAACATTATCTTAGATTATTTCACCTGCTAAATGCCTCCCTAAACCATATGGGAGAATGTAAATGTTCATATAAATAAATACAGATGCTTGACACACGAATATGGAGCTGGATGATTTAGTGGTTGGGGATTCAGGCTGGCAGGACCCCCAAGCTACACTTTCAGCATTAACCTAGCAGTTTATCGGAGTTCCCTACAGTTTTCTTGTCAGGAAGGTTGCCCAGGGTGCAGAAGGTAAGCATAATGGCTTGCCCAAAGCTTCCCTGGGCAACATACCAGATGACTGGCACCTTCCATCCCAGAGGTGGTTGCATGTCAGCAGTGTGTAGTGTCTTGGGAGAAAATTTTTCTTGATTTTAAGAAATGCAGCATTCTTGTGTATACTGAAACCGCATTGGGGCCTAATCATGCAGACCTGACTGTGGCAAAATGCCCACTGATTTCAGGAGTTGTTTTTCTGAATAGGGGCTGCAGAGTTCAGCCCACTGGAGTGATTTCTTTTCACCCTAGGTAAAATCTTCCATTCAGAAGGTCCGCCTAAGTTTGTCCAGACCATTTATGGTCTTGGTCTATGGACTAGGTGGCTCAACTGGTTATGCACAGCCCCTTTGTGCTGGGGTGAGTTTCATCCTCTAAGAAGAGGTTATAAGAATTGTGATTTGCATATTGCAGGTTTTGAAATCTTTCATGGCTTCTGTTCCACTTGGCTACAGAGTTTCCCGTCCACCTACGTCCTTTATCACACTGAAATCTGCAGCATCTCTAGGCTAGCTATCATATATTGTATGGCTTGGGTACAAATATCCAATCAGTGGGGCAGACACTGCTCCAGCGTAAATCAAGAGTCACATTTGAGTTACAATGGTGTAAACCTGGGTAAGTAAGAGGAGAAGCCAAGCCACTCATGTAAGTGCAACTTCTTCCATATCATACTGTATTTTAAAAACCCAAAAGCAGACACTCCAATGTTACTTTTCTCTTTCATTCTTCCACCCATTCCTTGTTCTCTTCTTCCTCTTTTCTCCTGTATGTCTCCTCTCTTTCTTCTGTTTCTTGCGTATCCATTTTCACTGTTCTTTTCAATCCCTTGGGCTCTTCCACATCGTGGTCCTGTTCCAAGGGATAGAGGGCTGATAATCCCAGACCAGGAAATCAACTTGGACTGTTTCCGTTTTTGACTGTAGCTTCCCCTCTTTCAGTCCTGTAGCTTCTGCAGAACACTAGTCAGAAAAGGCAAGAGTTTAGAAGGAAGCAGTGAAATCTAGCATTATTAGTTCTATTACACATGTGCCTACAGCATCCAAACAAGATCAGGTCTCCATTAGGCTATATGCTGTACATACACATAGTAGGTCTCATTAGGATAAGAGACAACCCCTGCCACGAAAAGTTCATATTTTAAAAAGGCAAAAGGTGGGAGGGGAAACACAGACTTGCTGAAAGTCACGCTGCAGGCTAGAGGCATCGCACAGATTAGAACACAAGCCTTCTGACCCCTACTCTAGTGCCTTAGCCATGAGGCTAAGCAAAGACAAACTGCTCAGTTTGGAAAGGTTGGATGGGTATGAACAGAGCAGACCATGCACCTCAGGATCACCTGAGACATCCTAGGGAGTGGACGATCTATGCACGCAGTTTGAAGGGAAAGCTAGCAGATCGAGCCAGAGACCTCAGAAGAGAACAGCAGCTGTTTGTAGTGTTCCTGGATGTGGCGAGAGGAAGTACAACATGTCTTTGTCTTTTGCTCCGCCCCATCTGGGCACAACAAGGAAACTTAGTATGACTTGCTGATTTGCTGAGAATCTTACATAAATGTCTTAATATCGAAATTACCATGGCCATCATCAACTAGAAAATCGTAGCATCCTCCTTCTGCATGCCTTTTCCCTTTCTCTGCAGTGCTTTTACTGTGGAGACATTGCACATCATACCTGGCATGAAGAGAAGCTCTGGAGCTCTGATGATTCATTTCTTATTAATCCCCATTTTACAACGGTGTAAATCGATTGAGCTCAATGGAGTTACTCCTGATTTACAGCAGTGTCAATGAGAGTAGAATCAGACACTGTACACTCACACACCAATCCTATTTTCCTATGCATATTTTAATTATATATACTCCCTTTGCAACACCACAGAATCAATCCAACCAACCGAGACTATGTTCTGATAACCCTTGGCTACACATTTGAAAGCTGGAGGCAGAAAGAGCTTGGCAAAAGGTTCTCAGCTGTGGAAGGTGTTCCCTTTGACACTTTTTTTGGGGGGGGTGAGAGGAGGGATCCAGTGCTAGTATAACTCTAGATTGCCTTTGGAGAGGACTTACTTGGGGTAGTCTAGGAGCAGTACAGAAGTGAGGGGCTTTCTCTGCACTCTTTTGTGGGTAGCATAATTCAGTGTCTTGCTGCATGTCATGCAGCTGGATGTGTACTTAAAATCATTTCAGCCAATGAACGCCACCGTCACCCTCCTATAAAGTTATTTACAGGGCTCTTCAGCCACAGACAGCGAAGAACCTAAGGAGCCCCTGCAAAACGTTCTTATGAACATACAAATCACAGAGAAGTAGAAGGAACAACTTTCAGTTTTACCACTGAAATTAAAATAAATAAACATGACCAATGGTCTCCAAAGGGGATGCTGATTTTGGAAGCCCAACTTGACCCATCCTAGACCTGATTTTCACAGGTGCTGAGCACTCACAGCTGTACTCAGCAGATAGTTGGGGGATGCCCAATGCCACTGCAGGCCAGGACCAAGGCATCTCAAGTTGGACACCACAATATTTTAGGCACCCACATCCAGCGGCCATGTTTGAAAATGTAATCCTAAACCAAGCCCTGTTCAAGTTATGGTGGAGTTTCTTTGAGTCTCAGAGAATGAACCTGAGAAGCATAGATTGGTCTAGGTATTTCTGTCAGCATGTCACATTCGGGGAAGGTTATATAACTGTAACTGAGGAGAGGAGGAAGCAATGAAATACCACGGATGGGAATGTCTTTTAGATTTGTTCTGTGTTGCCAACACCACGCAGATACAAACAACCCTCCACTCCCCACTTTGCCCTAGAGTTAAATCGCAGGTTTATGGTTAGACTCTCTGGGTCAGGGACTATCTCTTTGTTCCTTGTTTGTACAGCGCCTAGTGCTATAGGGTCCTGGTCCAGGACTGGGGCTTCTAGGTGTTATCAGCATATAACATACAAGATAATGTGTGCCATGTAAGTGGCTCACTAGTGGGGAGGGGGGGTGGAAATAAGCTGATTTTTGGGGTCTAGAGTAGCATCTCAGTGCCAAAGCCTGGAGTTCTTGGACAGGATGAAGATCTTAAAATAGTCTGAAGCCCAAGTGACTGGGAAGTGGGCTGACGATTTAGATGCTTAGCTGCTACTGTAGGGTATAAGTACAATGTGTTGGCAATGTGCTTCTGCTTCCCACAGCCCCAGGCACGTGTCTACGAGGCATGGACTTACTGGCCATGCCCCCAGCCCACTGCCACTATGCCCACTCGGTGTCAGAATGAAGCTTGGCACCATGGGGCAAAGGGAATTGCAAACTCCTCTGCTGCAGCACATCCATAAACCAATTTGTTTTGCTGCCTTATGGGGCTTCCAGGGCTCCCATAACTTCACCCTGGATTCTCCAGAAACACAGACCAGCTTGCTCCAGGCTGAATTCATTTGCAAAAAGGATTTGTTAAATGTGTGATGCCTCAGCTATCCAAACAGCAGGGGCCAGATTCTCTGTGCTACTCCATATCTCCTTTGCACCACTCTCACAGCACATAGGATATAAAATCTAGCCCTATTTTCCCTGCTGGAGATTCCTCTCACAGGGGGTAGGCCCCGAGAATGCTCTAACCTGTTCCTGGACTTGGGTCAGGCAGGGAGCTGACTAGCTTCTTCATAGGGTCCCATTGTGCCTCCCCTTTTCTTCTATACTGGCAGAATCTGTCCCCCAGTTTAGAATTTCAACCCCAAGTTCTGATCTCAGTGGCATCAACTCAGATCTTCTAGCCATCAAGGTTATTATGTGTCAAGTCTTTCAAATGAAATCTAGAAAAATAAAGGTGTTCTCTGTGGATAATATGAATCCCCTGGCACTTCCGTGTCACTGAGAAATGGATATAACAAAAAAAAATCTTCACATAAAACTAAAATAACTTGGCAATTGTTTTATCTATCGGTTTTTATTGCATCCCAATCCACTATGGGACATGAATTTGCAAGAGATTATTTTTCTCCTGTGAGACGAAAGAAAATATGTGCTCTTTACAGATTATTTCACTTTGTTTCTAAGGCTCAAATAACATTTAGGAGCCTGATCCTACAAGCAACTCTGCATTTGCTTATTTTTAATCACCTAAATAGTGCCAGATGAAGTCAGTAGAACCTCCTATTTTCACAGAGTTAAACACAGGCATAAATTTCTTTTCTTAAGGTCAGTGAACGAAACTTGCTGAATTAAAAGTCCTCTAAGGAGAACACTTTCATTTATTGCTCCCATTAGTTTATCTCAGTTTCTACTCTATAAATGAGAGTCAATAATAACTAATATCTTTCCAATTTATTTGGCCAGGAATAGCAACGTGGGGAAATTACATTGTGCATTTACCTTAATGATCCCTTTCTCTCTCAGTCTTAGACTTTGCTCCTGGAAGAGAAGTAGTGACCCGATTCAAAATGTATTGTGTTTTCTGTTCAAGAGGTGGTTATAATTTAATCTCAAGCAGTCGATGCAGCAGCAGTCTATTCTGCTGTTAATCAGCCTGGCTATCTCTTCTGCTGTACAACCACAATTGGGCCTGCTGTGGTAAGAATGTGCAGTAGACAAGATGGCGTCCATCCAGACAAAGACACAGAAGGTGATGATAAATGGACAGAAGATTTTGTCTAGCAACTTTGGAGAGGGTTTTAGTAGACTGAACATCAGGTCTGAAATACCTATGCTTCCTGGAACCATATGCTCCCGCACAGTTGTCACAGGCCCTTATCTGTCTGAGATTATGGGATCAGACTCTCAGTGGATATAAAGCAACCTAGCTCCATTGACTGCAATGGAGCTAGAGCAAATTATACCTGCTGAAAATCTGTCTCCTGCTGTTTACTGTATGAGATAAGGGTGTCTCCTGGATGACACCTTAAAAACCTATTATCTGTGCAGCCACTAACTGATAGCAGGGCATTTTTAATAGGGCTTTTCCTATTGTTGTTCTTTGTCAAAATCTCTCCACTAATGTAGCATGCACTGACTGCTGCCGGCCATCCCAGAGGGTGAAGTGATTCCAAACTATCAGACCTTATCTAAGGGTGAGAACATGAGTTCTGTTCCCATGCTCCTATTGCTTGTGTCTTTATGAAGGGCAGCTCTATTCTGAAGCTGCCTAAACACATACGGGACCAAACTATTGTTGGTATTTATTTGTAGCGTGGCAATGTCTAGGAGCCCTAGTCAGGGATCAGGGCCTTACTTTACTAAGTGTTGTATAAACACAGAAATCCATTCACTTACATCCTTACAATCCCACTGAAAAAACTGGAATATAATCTGGCCCATACTGTGGTTTAGTCAGACCAGGCACATGCTTCTATTCCTAGCAGGAAGAGGTTTAATCCATTGTCTTTCAGAGGATTTTGTGTTGCCTGATTAAAAATTATGAACAACATAAGAATGAATTAGCATAATCCATAGGGTGAGCTAGATGGTGAGCTAGACTATATTTGCAAAACATCTTGAAATACCATAGAATCTCATGTAATTTTAGCTAACAAATGTCACCTTTTCTTGTAAGTGTGAAATGTGTTTAAGAGCTTCTTCTTCAAGGTATCTTAGCTTCCCTTGCTTTAATAAGTTATTTAGTTGCTCATAGCACCAATAACTTTGAAGTTATTCAAACTTGTAAATCCTGCAGCCACAAGGGGGATGGGTGAAAAATAGCTCTGGAATAAGTCACAAAGAGCATGATTCAGTATTGCCCTGCATCTAATGCAGTCATTTACACCTGTGCAAAGTGGTGTGAAACATTACCAGATTGAAATAGTAGAGTTGCACGAATGCTGCACGGGGGCAAATGACTAAACAACGTGCAGGACAATGATCAACCAGACCAATGGGCTTGCAATCTCACTTATACTAAGGCTATTTTCTACCACCCTGGCAGTACGATAAGGCCTTTAGATGGGTGTAAATGTGACACACGACATGCTGATGTAACGTCACCTTAGTGTAGAGTATCAGGGCAATAATATTTGCACTTGTAAATTCTATTTCACCTACTTACATTTCATTCCCTTACTTAAATAGTCCTCTCCTGTCTTGAATAAACTTCTGACCAAGAAGGGTGTAATGCATCCTCCAGGGTCCCAAGACATCTGCTCAGCACTTCTCAACTGATTAGGGAGACTAGGTTAGGCTTATCACAAGTCATATTCTATGAGCAGGAGGTGTGTGAGATGCCAGGGACAGCTGATGGTCATGCATACAGTAAGATAACGTAGGAGTGCCTGGCTTAGAGCAGGGCAGAAGGACACCCTTCTGAGAACTGAAAACAGTCTGGTTTATCTACAAGATCCAGTAGGATTTTTTTCTTCATAAGTTACGTACTCTCCAGCCATTGAGTAACACAATATATTGGAGGCTTCCCCCCTGCTTCACAACCTGCAAAGGGCCAAACTCTCCTCTCAGCTTCATTGCTACAGCCTCATTGACGCTGACAGCATGGTGTAGCTGAGAAGAGAATTTGGCCCTTTATGTTTAATTGGTGTGAACCTAATTGTGAGGCAATCTATCCTTCAGAAGCATTACATCATCTAATGGCAAATTATAGGACACGTCCTTTGTGTGCATGTGTTTTATAGCAGAAAATTATGTTACATGTCAATGAGTGTACAACACCTATAGATGCACTGACTATGGCATCAAGGCATTTGCTTCCAAAAGAGAATGAGAATGAATGCACTGCAAGCAGTTTAAAGCATAACACCTTTGGAATCTTCAGTAATTATATAATGCAGTGAAGCTCAGCTTTATGTTTGATTCTGATCCTCTTCTTGCCAGCCTCGTCCCAGGTTCAGACCATTAAGGAGCAAGAAGTAGTGTTCTTAAGGTACCACCCGCCAGCATATTTTGGTCCTAACACTGCTAGGGCCTGATCCTGTCTGGTACTGAGCTCCTGCAGCTCACACTGAGTTACACCAGAGATGGATTTGGCCTCTTTTTTACCAGGTCTGGGTGAAAGTGGGCAGGTGAAGTTTCCAAGCAGCAACATGAGCCTTTTCCTCAGTTTTACCTCATAAAGGTCCAGACCCTTTTTGCTAGACTCTGAACTGCAGGAGTGGACCAAACCCCCAACATGAAGCTCATCAGAAGCCATTGAGCATCACCAGGTTTCAGTTGCACAAAAATGGCAAGTTTGGGTTGGTTTCTACACCTAAATCCTCCCCGTGCTCCCTTTAAACTGGGCTCAGGCATCACTCTGAGATGCATTTGACAAGGCCCTGTTAGGCTTCGAGTTTGTAATGGAACACAAAGCAAGCTGCGATTCACCCAGTTGGGAGCTGAGTTGGGAAAATTTTACTTGTCTCTGCTCATGACTGGTTATTATCTGCCCTATGGGCCTCCACTTCCACTAAGGCCAATAGCTCCCAAATCCTCAAAGGTACTTAGGTGCCTCGCTCCCGTGGATTAAGGTACTTAAATACCTTTGAGGATCTGGGCCGAAGCGTCTTCTTGTTCACTTCATTGGGAGCTGGATAGCTTTCCAAGAAGTGCTTCTCTCTTCAGCAGTCTCCTATGTTATTTTAGTTTAAAGGAACATTTCCAGAGTCATAAGGTGTAGCGTTCCTAAGGTACAAACCCAATGGCTTCTGTTATCTCTGCTACTTCATGTCAGGAAATGGATACCAGCCAGTTATTCAGTCTCTTTGTGCAGAGAATCTGCCACTCCCAAGTAATGTGACTCATAAAGCCAAAACCTGACTTGGTGTTGGCAGGTGCAACTCCACTGAGATGAATGTACTTGCATTTGCTAACAGCCAAGTTTGAGGTATACTGTAGAATCGCTTTCTCTTTTCCCCCACACCTCTAGGTTCTTGTTAAATCCTACTCTTTCCTCTACATTAACATCTCTTCTGCCTCTGCCATGACTACTATGGTGTCCTCTTCTCCGAGCTCCCTGCATCTCCCCTTCCCAAAATGCTCCATCTGTGGTCAGTGCCCTTCCCTCCTCAGCTCTCCCCTTTGAATCCCTTCTCCGGCTTCCTCTTTTTTCAACACTGAACTTAAATCCTCTCATCTTCACCATCAGGGCCCTGCACAACCAGTGTACTGCTCCACTGCTGGTCTGCTCCCTGCTGTACCAAAGTAAATGGCCTTTCTCATTATTAGTAGGAATTGGGCATGGAAAGTGGATTGCTTAACCCTACGTTGCCCCAATGTAAACTGAAGAGGAGATTTTTCAAAGGCACAAAGGGCAGTTATACACCCACTCCTTTTGAAAGTCTTTGAAGCATTACCTCTGATTCTAAGCAAAGTCCTCCTCATGCAGCGTCTGACTCAGGTGGCAAGGTAAATAATAAACAGGCAATTACAGGAAAAGGAAGACTCTAGGCCACATCTGCGAGCCTTCTTTATGCAATCAGTCCTTGCTCAAGCTAGCAGTTTCCTGTAATTTTCATGAGTCTGCTCCCAGGAGCAAGGCATACTCATGTGGATAAATCTTGCAGGATCAGACCTTAGGCCAGGGCCACCTGAGACAAATTTAACTATGATAGCTGATGAACTAGAAAGGAAAAATCAGCAAAGAGAAAAAATTCACTCATACGTTCTATGCCCTATTTCTATTTCATAATGTTGGTAAATGCCATAAAACAAACAAAGGCATCTTGCATTTCTTCAGGGAGGCTTAGACCACTAACTCAAATAGCAGCGTAAGACACCTCTGTGTTTGTAACCCTTCTCTAAAGTGCTTCCTGCATTCCACAATGTAGATTAATAACAGAAAAACAGCAATGCAAAACATTAGTTCTCTATAAAGACATAATTGCTAAAGTGAAAAATATAGCCTTTTGTTGATCATGTGATTCCAGGTCATGATCCAGATTCTGAAGTCAGTTACACCAGTATAAATCTGGAGTAACTTTGTTGGGTTTGATTCACCACTGCATTACTTCAGATTTATACTAGAATAATCATCTTATAGCCTATGGATGTATAAAAAGTTTACCATCTATGTAGTAGGTTTATTACAAAGTAATACATTTACACCAGAGTGCTATGCCATTGAAATCAATGAAGTTACACCAGTATAAAACTGAAGTAACTCAGAGGGAATCAAGCTCTCCTGACTGCTGTAGAGTTACTCCACATTCACACCAGTGTAACTAAAATAAGAATACGTCCCTACCATGAGTAGCCAAGAAGGGAATCTACACAGAGCAGCTCCATTAAAGCTATGCAGCTAGGCTAGATTCTATACCTATTTATACTCATACAGCCCCTCTGACTTCACATGTGTAACTGAGGCTAAAATTTGACCAATGGGCATTCTTCCTGAAGTCCCACTGCACATAATCTGAATTAATTTTTCATCTTCTAGCACAGTGGATTAATATAACAGAGAGAAGTTATATAAAACTGGGCAATTATTCCCACCTTTGTATTTCTCCCTTCACCAAATCTCTTCATCATCTTGCCTTTCTGGTTTGAAGCCCTCAGGAAACATTGAAAAAGATGCAGCCATCTGAAATGGAACCAGTGACTCCAAGGCATATTGCCAGGTATGAAATGCATCTAGAAGAAGAGACTTTGCTAGAATGAATTTGCACTTTGTTGGTTTGTTTCGGCTGTGGTCCTCAATTTAGTTTTGTGTACAGTCAGCAGACTTAAATCCATGAAAACCACCAGAATGAATGGCTGGAATGGAGAAGCTAAAAGAATGATCTTGTGTTTCAGGCATTGTATCTGGGTTCACTTCTTCACACTGCCACAGACTTCCTGTGTGCTCCTGGGCATGTCACTTCATCTCTCTGTGCCTAAATTCCCCATCTGTAAAAATGGGGATAATAAAACAGACCTTCTTTACAAGGGATACATTCATTAGTGAGTAGGAGGTGCTTGACTTATCATTACAATAATGAGGACCATGCAAATACCTTAATTTATAGATCACCAACAACCCAACAAGTTTGGAAGAGTCATAATGGTCCCTTCTGTCTTTAAAATCTATATTAATCAAAGAATGCCAGCCTGCAAGGGCAAATTAGTGGAGGTTCCCATCTAGTTTTTGAACCAGAACACAAAGGAGATTAAGAAAAATGCATACAAATGCAGGAAGAGAAAATAAAACCCATGCTCCTCAGCTCTACACTGTCCTCCCCATGCTGCTGTGTCCTCTTTGATTCTGCTCTCACTTCACTCTGACTCGTGTGACTGGTAAGTGGTTATTTTACGTTGATCAGAAGGGGTGCACGCACACAGCTGTGTGTTTCCAGTCCCCAGTTTATATCTCCCTGCTACCTATCGGGCCTCAACCAGATATTTGGGAGGGGACTGGCAGGATAGTGGATTAGCCAAAGATATGTTACAAAGAGATAAGAGCCCACCCATTCTGAATATACCTTGTCTCTCCCATCGGCCTCCACAAGGGACAATGTGAACAAGCTTGTTTTGTAGATGCAGCTTCTGTTTTAAAATAGAAAGTGGGGGGCTGTTCTGTTCAATGTGGGCTGCACTGAATAGAGGCCAGAGATCCTGAAGCATGTCACAGATTAAGCAAATGCCTGAGACCTGATTCTTCACACCTTTAAGGTGGTATAAATGAGCAGTGGCTACATTGGAAAATCAGGCCCCAAGACTATAAGGTCCTCAAACGGTATATAGGTGCGGTCTCCTACTGAAATCAGTGGGAGTTAGGTGCCTTTGAGGATCTGGGCCCAAGTCTCTCTTTTTCTTTTTCCTTACTTTTCTTCTTTCATATGGAAGTTAATAGAAAGGTCTGAAATCCATTTGAAAGCTTCAGGAAATGTAGCGTGCTCCTGAGCTGGAAGACGGGACACCTGTTCACAATGTGTTCAGTGGTTTGAAGGTCTCCACATTTGCTCAATGGCAGATCCTTGCATCTTCCATGTAACATCCTAATATGGCTGATGGTCACCCACTGTCCTCAGAGGAGCAAGAATCCGGGTCGTTCAATGTGAGATCACCTATGAGGAGTTTGTTTACATCAGACCCAGTCCATTACATCCACCAGGTGTCTTCTGGGTTGAAGCTGGATGAAAAAAGTGCTTCTCTGGCCACCCAAGAGTGCAGGGAGGCTGGACAAGGTTGTCCTGAAGTGGGAGCTTTGGGTAGTGAGAACCTTCCTGTACATGCACAAAGAAGCCATCTCTTGCCAGATGGATGGAGGAAGGACGTTTGCAAGGACTGGAAGCCAAGGCACCGGCATGGACTTCCGGGTGCCAGCTGCAAGTCTCATTACCGTGGTTAGCTGATATCGTCAAGGTCCATGTGCAAGCTTCTTCCCCAAACAGGTGCACAGTACTTGGCCATGGAATAAACTAAAGCCAGCGTTGCTTCAGAGCGATCAAACATCACAACCCCAAACAGAGCCTGCTTGCTTTCGGATGGTAGTGATATCCTTACTCTGAGATGATGCTATGAAGGCCACTCCTTTCCTGCAATAGGGGCCTGATCCAAAGCCCATTGAAGTCATTGATGGCAAGCCCTATTATTATTATTACTTATTGGTACTGCTTTAGCACCTAGGGACCTGTCTTGCGCCACGATGTTATTGTGCTAGCCCCAAGGCAGGGCAGTGCATTGGGGCAGTCATAATTATTGTAACATCACTGACGGTCTCCACGTGTGCAGGTCCTTCACTCCTCATCTTTTCTACAAAGGGCCTGATCCTGCAGTCCTCATTCAGGCAGAATTGCCCATTAATATCAGCAGACATCAGTGGGGAATTTTGCCTGAGTGAGGACCTGAGGGCAAATTCCACTCTTGGTTACACCGGTGCAAATCTAGAGTAACTCCACTGCCTTGGGAGGGGTTACCCCAGAGTTACACAGATAGAACTGAGAACAGAATTTGATACCTACGTATATATCAGCATTACCTCTTTGACTTCAATAGGGGGATGTTGCTTTACATCAGCTGAGGATCTGACCCTTAGAGCTCAGCTGATTTCATTTCTGCCAGAAGTGGTTTTACCACCAAAACCAGCATTTCATAGCTTGAAAACAAAAATAGGATTTTTCTCAGCACTTCTCAAAAATGATCCTCTCAAGGAACAATAACCTGGATAACCTGGTTCCGCAAACATCTTCAAGTTGTATCATATCATAGGCCGTAACTATCACCTACATCACCTCTCTACTTATCTGTTTTACTCTTTTCTATCCTCTTTCTGGGCCCGCTACTCTGCCGCTCTGCATCTTGTGCAATATTTTATCGCAGTGCAAAATGAATGTCAAATATTACTATACCAGAGTGGCTTCCCAGTTTGCACTGACATAAACAAATGCACAAAGTGTGGGGCAATGGAGAATCAGGCCTATATGTATTCTACCTCCACTCAGCCTCTGTCCTCTCCTCTCTACTTTCTGTTTTCCTACTATTACATTTCCTTAACCTTCAGGTGTCCACCTTAGTGAATCACCAGACCAGCAGTAATGAGCAGAGTCAATAATGTGATAAATAATCACCTTGTCCATTGCATCATTGTCTGTTTACCTTTCTCTTACGTACATGGCATTGTTCCTGTTTGCTAAGACGAGAGGCTGGGAACAATGCCTTACAACTTTGTCTCATGCAGCATAGTTGTAGCCATGTTGGTCCTAGGATATCAGAGACTCAAGATAGGTGAGGTTTTTAATGGGGGTCAGAAAGGAAAAACTCCTCCCAGTCATGCTGCCAAAATGAGATGCTACTCAGCAGATGGTGCAGATCTTCACATATGATGGTTGTTCTACTTTTTTTCATGCTATGATCAGGAATTTAAAATTTGCATTTAAATTGTCATAATTAGGATTCAGACTTAAAGAGCCTTGGAATAAATCTGACATATAATGGAATCGTAACTGTAAATTTTAAAGGAAGGGTGGCCTTGTGGTTAGTGCACTAGGCTGGGACTTAGGAGATCTGAGAGCTCTGCCACAAACTCCTTGTGTGACCTCAGGCAAGTCACTTCATCTTGTGACCAGTTCCCCATCTATGAAACGGTGATAATAATACCTCTCTCCTCCCACTGTTCTTTTGTCTTGTCTGTTAAGATTGCAAGCTGTTCAGGGCAGGGACCAAATTTCATTCTGTGTTTGTGCAGCACCTCACACAGTGGGGCTCTGATCTCAGTTTGACTGCCGATGGGGCTACTGTAATATAAATAACAAATGAAAATATGCCAACAAATAAAGACTATGTGCTCCTTAAGGGCAGAGACTGTATCTCCTGCTATGCCCCAAAAACACTTAGCACATATGGAGCACCACCGTAAAAAAAAATTGTCTGTGCCTCTTACCCACTAGCGCTTCAGGCTGTTTGCAGACATGGCTGCATCAGTTAAACTCAGGCCATGTTTCAAAATTTTCTCCACAACCGTAAGGTCAGGAGATCCTATTTTACTAAATGAAAGCTTAGATTCCAGAGAAATTCACCAAGCTGTATAAAACAGGTCCAGTTCGAACCCTGGGCAAGATTTGCTGACAAAGTAAAGGCTACTTTGGTTTTCCAACAAATGGGCCCAAAGGTGGGTTTTTATCTTTCACTGGTTTGATGGTGGCTCTGTTTTCTTTTCACACAGCCTTAGCTGTTGCCAACACACAGTCTAGCTAGTCCCCTACTCTCTGTAGAGGAAATGAGTGTCAAAGGAATGAGCTCCTGTAAGCTTTTCCGCCAAGAGTTAATGGTTATGGTAACTGCTTTCCTGTTAGGTTAAGTTAGGAATCAGCAGCAAAGCTGACATTAGTGGGGATCTGCTTGACGTGGAGTCTCTGTGATTACTGGTGACTCTCAAATGGCATCTGCCAGCCATGCACTTCATCGGTCCTTCTTTCATGTGGCATCTGCCAGCCATGCACGCGTCAGCCCCCAATCCCATCCCTACTGTCAGCCACCAGTTTCACACAAACCTATGCACCTCTGTCTCATCTCTGTTCCGTTTGCAAAAGTCAAATAAACTTTCCCCACTTTGCCATATACAGTACAGAAATGGGCCTGAAGCAGGAATCCAGGCTAGAACTAAACCACCCTTCCCCTTCCTTCCTGATAAGTCCTACAGAATTTAATAGGGATGAAACCAATGTGTATCTACAGAAATTACTCTGAAAACCTATAGAATTCAATAGTGGATGAGATCCCCTTTGAATAGGTTGTTTTAACCATTCTATAGAGCTTTACAGCAGGAATATTCTATAGGATGACTTGGAAAACCTACAGAAAGGAGATCATTCTCAATGCAATCTCATAGGAATTTTCTAGATACGTAAACGTCCCCAAAGTTCAGATTCCTTCCTGAACTTCACATCTCAGACCCACCATATAACAGGTCCAGGCTAGAATTATGAATCCTAGAAATACCTATTTTCTGCTTTGTGGACTGTGCCCTGGCTCTGAGATATACAGAAGCCTTGTCTCTGTGAAGTTTGTCAAAGGCAACTGGATTTGCTGTATGAAAAAAACAAAGGGGGAGAATAGCAAACAAAAGGGACCGGGGCTCACCCTAGTAAATGGCTGTGGGAGAAGACATCACTTATGCTGGTATACATGATTTCCACCAGTGCCACAATATGTGCAACAAGGTTCACAACACACATCACACTGCAGTGGTACAAACGAACGCAGCTACATTGGTGGCTAAAATTCCTGTCTGGCCATGGAATAAGTGCAGGAGGAAATAAGTTTTATCTTAGTTAAAGCAGCACATCTAGCCACTCTATCTATAGCCATCTATATCTAGCACAGCTCCTCGACAGCATTATCAGATGATGCCTGAATGGAAGCATGGTGCTTACGCTTTCCTTAGGATCCTGCCTTTTCAGAGTGTGAGATGCAGCCCATCTAAAAGTTTGCTCACATGTGTTGAAACCAATGAGCCATCACAGCAGAAAGCAACCACTGCTGCTGCTCTAAAGATTTTGTGTCTCTCAGGTCACGGAAAAGCAAGGTACAAACTCCAGTATCCCACAAAGTTCTGTTGTTATCTTCGCAGTACTTCTCATCCCAGAGTACCCACTTTCTGACCTTAACGGCTAAGATCTCTGCTCACCATATTCGCCTTGGATGAATTCCACCCCTGTCAGCACATGATTCTTTATCAGGGCCAACCAGGTGCTCTGAAAGCTGCAATGTCTTCCAGGCCCACCCTCCTGCTGAAGATAAGAAAACAACTGGCCTCTTTCATAACCTCCTCAACGCAGAGACAAGGAATGTAGAGCCCTTGGAAATGAGCTCATCTCTCAGCCCTTGAGGTGATTATTAAAAACAATGGGATTCTTTCCATTTACTTCATTGGGCTTTGGATCTGGCCCAGCTGTAGGGCCTGAGGTGCACTGTTAGATGCAGTGTAGGGATGAGGCCTGTGCTGCACCCATGCTGGGCATAAACAGAAGAAGTCGGGATACCCAGCTGTCATTGCAGCACCTTTCATCTACTCTACAGTAATCTTTTCTGTCCTAGGAATCCCCATAACGGCAGCAGTTAGGTTAACTGCAGACAGAGCTGCTGCAGTTCCATGCAAAGATCCAATAGCTTCAGGAGAAAATGCCTTCCACTGAAAAAGAAATTTCCAGCAACCCATCTGTGCCCATAAACCTCTTAATGCCAGCTGGTCAGGGGTGACAAGAATGTTCTGATCCTGCTATGTACAGTCTGGTTCACCAAAGAATCTCATGTGAGATCTTCAATGAAAGCAAGGGTCCCACTGGTCATTCATATCATGGTGCAATGAATGTGCACCCACCCACTTTGCAGGGAGGACATGGGCTAGCTCCACTCAAACGCTGATAGTCCCCCAACGCCTTCTCCTAACTCCCCCCTTCATGTGCCCAGAAAGACAGACAAGTTCTCCCACAATTCACTGGGAGAGAATCATAGACCATCTCAGGTTACTGCAGCATTAAGAATCCTCAGATATGCTCCCAAAAGTCCTAGCGACACACACAGCTGAGTGCACAACTGTGAAGGCTCACTCACTCATTAACTGTGGCTGCTCATGTAGGGCTTTTCCATGTGGCTGCTCATGCCCCAGCTAGGCCAACCTGAGTGCTCATAGCTAGATACTGATCAACTCAAATTAACTCTTCAGTGAAGACATATCTCCTAGGATAAAATGGTTCTACCAGCTGTCTCTGGTTGCAGCGTTGGGAACAGCACACTTGGCATTCCTGAAAGCTACTACATTAGAAAGTAATTACTAGACACAAGTTACTCACTCAACCAACAGGCTTCCTTAGCCGCTAACATAAAGTGAAAGGAGTTGCTGTAGCTGTCAATTGGTGGGTAACTGTGTAAGACAGAGAGGTAGAAAGAGGCTTTGCCTGTGCTGCTGAGAAAAAGTGTGTTTTTACAATGGGGTAACTAGCAGGCATTAGCTATCCTGTTGTAAAAACATACAGCACTTTAGTTTTAGTGCAAGGTAAACTAGGCGAGGTCAGCCCAGGTAGGAGGCACGGTGCCAGCCTCACCTCGTTTCCCTCGTGGTAACTCTAAAGTGACTTCACTCTAGTATGTTGTTACTGCAGCATAGCTAATGTGTGTTAGTTACACCATAGTAAAAACACACCTTTTCTTAGCAGTGAAGACACAGCCAAAGTGTTTATGAGAGAGATACAGAGAGCATGTGAATTAGTATATGAGAGACTGTGTGCACGCACGTTGGAGACTAACAGTGAACGTAAGAAAGAGAGGAAGAAAATCTGCGGCCTTCAGTATTTTACCTCACAACATTGAATTCTTCCATTATCTTTGAGATTTTGTCTTGACTTAGAACAATTCCATTTTAAACATGGGTCCACCTCAGAGCCACATCCAGTTTTCATAAGGGATGCAGACATACAATCCCATTCCTGCACTGTTTTATACCAGGCTTGATCCTTTAAACTGAACTTCTCAGAAGTTCCATGTGGCCAAGATTTTCAAAAGTGCTGAGTGGTTTTGAGTACCTGGCTTGAGGCAGCTTGACGGGACTGGATTTCTCAGAGCGTCTGGATGCTTAGCACTGTCTGAAACTGGTCACCTAAAATGTGAGTATCCAAAATGTCTAGTCACTTTTGAAAATCTTGGGCTGTAGTGATAAGTGCTATATAAGTAGGTGATGAATGATAGATTAGAGTAGATAGGAAACACCTGATATATCTAAGAAAATGCCAGTAGTACTAAGCTATCACAATTTGACTTCACTTCACATTGACAGCGTTCTATCATGTATTGCCCTGTTTCTGGAACCTGATCTGATGACTACAATGGAGTTCTGTGTGGGCACAGGGGACGTTTTGCAGGATAAGGGACAACGGACTACCTGTTGACAGGTCACTTATGTCAGCTGGTGTGAGCCGACATAATCTCTGTTGACTTTGGTGGAGCTAAGCTGATTTACACCAGGTGGATATCTGGCTTGAGAGTCAGGAGACCTGGGTTTTATTTCTGGCTCTGTCATTGATCTTGAACATGTCTCTGCCAAGCTCTGTGTCTCAGTTTTCCCATCTGTACAATGGAGATAATGATACTTATCCATCTTTATGAAGTACTTTGAAATTAATGGATGAAAAACTGCTATAGAAAGGATAAATAGCAGTCGTGTTTTAGTCCTCCAAGGAAAAACGTACTCCTCTGTGAAGTTAAAATATCACCCACTATATAGCTTGCTCCTTTTCCCTGGGAAATTTGTTTTGGAAGCACTTCCAGTTTGAGCCACCAGAGATTTATATAACAGTCTCCGAAGTGTGATGTAAGCATAGGTCTAAAATAATCATGTCTGCACATTAGCTCACCTGTCCACAGTTCATTCCACCCCAGGCCACTGGGATATTAGCATGTTGTCTGTTCATGAAGATAAATTCCTTCCTGACCCACAGAAACAAGGCGGGTGAGGTAATATCTTTTATAGGACCAACTTCTGTTGGTGAGAGAGACAAGCTCTCAAGCTTACACGGAGCTCTTCTTCAGGCCTGGGAAATTAACTCAGCGTGTCACAGCTAAATACAAGGTGGAACGGATTGTTTACCATAAGAAGTTAACCCTTTTTTCAAGGGACCATTCAATGTACTCGGGCTCAGTACAGTATGTTTCCTGGGAGCTGTACACTGGATGAAAGTTTGTTATGAAGCTCAGGTTGGGCACCATCTGAGTTAACTGCTACACCCAAATGATTTCTGTGGACTAGCACATGCAGGTCCATGACCTTCCCAAATTAGACATGTCTATGGAAGCGTAGCGTCCATATTACAATGACTGAGCAAGTTTTACTAGGCATTTGAATGCCCAGGCAAGTCGGTTAAGTCATAATTGGTTTGTGTTGGCAGTCTCACAAGCTCTAGCGTTCTTTGCCTGCAGCTGAGTGCGATTCAGAATTCTTGCTTGACTTTAAAAATTTCAAAGGGAATCAAGGGAATAGTTTCCAGTCTGAACCTAGCACTCAAACACCCAAAATCAGGCTACACCAACCTTATTACACAGGTGGTCACATAAAACCAAAGCACAACTTTGTGTGGGCCAAACATATTCTACATATTTTAAATACGATTTAAAGTCATCTGTACTGATTTATATTTTAAGTTCAGCTTGTTTCATACATATTTGATGTAAACATGATGACAAAACACTAATGACTCAGCTGTTAGCATGCTGTGTTGAAGCAGGCTGCAGGCCTTAAGAAATGCTCTGCTAGGTCATGTACGACCCATGGGCCATAGGTTGGGCACCCATGGTGTAATCAATGAACAGTTAATCAAGATCTCTGCGGTGGGATTCGGTTTGGCTTTCAGGTTTTTGTGGTTGATGTGTTGTATAAATTTTTATAAAGGGCTGACAACAAATGAGTTATCTTTTAACAACAAGCAAACAAAATGGAACCAAAATAAAAGAAATTGTTTTAAGAGTAAAAGTAAGGGGATAAAACAAATCTGTAAACGAAAGAAAATAACTGTCAAATAAATAGATGCAAAGCCTTAATGTATTCCTTAAATGTTATTGGTTTCATTTTAAATAGCACAGCAGATGAGGACAAATGAGAGATCATTATTATGAATAATTATCAGTATCATGTTAGCAGTTAGCCCTTTCTTTCAAATTCTTAGATGGCTCTATAAAATGAAAAGGGATTTTTACCAAAAATTCCTTACACAAAATATACATCTTCAGGCTGAGAAAAAGCAGGGTAATTTGTACGATTAATTATTATATATTAATTAGTATTATTATTGATAATAATAATATGTCTTCACTGAATTTAAAATAAAGATACAAACCTAAACATTAAATAGCAACTACAAGGACAAGACAATCCTCCCCCACCCTATGTACGCTTCCTTAACAATCTCATCTTCCTCTCAATATCACATCTGTGATCATGAAAAATGTAACACACATCTATGTATCTATCTCAAGGAAAAACCAATGGTTCTTCTCATAGCTCTGGACAGGGTAGATTTCCCAGCAGAGATTAATACAGCCACTTTAAAGCTTCACTGCCACGTAGTGGATATAAAAAGCATTGCTTTCTTTCTCTGCACTGTTTTAGGATTCTTTCTGATCTCAGACAGAGATTGCACATGGATTGTGGTAATCTCCATTCTTGCTCTTATTATAAGGTAGCTCATTTGTTGTCAATCCTTTACAAAAAATAATATAACACATAAAGCAAAATACAACCCCATCCCAGGGCTTTTGGTTAACTGGGTTTAATAACAAACTTTCCAAGAAATATGCAATGTAAGAAAAGCTACACATAATTCTGACAAAATGTTGATGCCCCAATGGCTCTTTGAAGGGAACATCTCCTCATCTGTCTAAATGTTTACCCCTTGGTAAAACTAAAAATGTCTCAATTCAGTTGCCAACATTCCATTTCATAGTATAGGCACTTGGGACAGATGTTCACATTTTAATGGAAAAGAGAAGCTTAGCTTGTGAGTTCTATTCCTGACTTGAAACTGACTCTGTGTACACCATGGCAGGTCACTTCAGCTCTCGGAGCCTCAATTTCCACCTTGTAAATGGGGATAATAACCAGGGCCCAAGCATAATTTTTTCAGGCCCAGTACACACTTGTAACACGGGCCCCTCCCACACACATACCACAATGGGGGGTTTAAACTTGGACCAGGGCCCCCAGGGCCTCTGGGCCCCGGTCAAGTGTATCCTTTCCCCTCCCCGTGTGGGGGCCCTGATAATAACACCGATCTACTTTACAAGTAGGTCATGTATGGCAAAATTCTGAAACTTGCAGGCCTAAAATTGAGTGCCTACATTCATACTAAGTCAATGGGCAGGGACTCTGGCCACCTGGGTTCTACTCCTTGTTCTGCCATTGACCTTCTATGTGACTTTGGACAAATCACTTCACTTCTCTGTGTCCTCTCTCAACCTTTGTCTGTCTTGTCCACTTAGATTGCAAATTCTTTGGAGCAGGCACTGTGTTTTATTGTGTGTCTGTGCAACAGCTAACACAATGGCTCCCAGAGCTTGGTTAGGACCTCTAGGCACTGCAAATAATGATGATAATTCAAATGGTCTCATTTTACAGAGAAGCTGGGCATCTGCAGCTCTCATTCAAGTCACCCAGGGCCAATTTCTTTTTCCATTTACACTGATGTAAATCCACAGTGACATCAAGAAGTTACGCTCAATCTACATGAGAGGAAGAGCAAGGTTTGGCCTTTACTGAGTAACACGAGGAGGGCCAGAACTGAAACATTTTGCTCACAGTCCCCTGACCTGTGGTCTTGAGAAAAAGAATCCTAGATCCTTGTGAAACTTTTGTGAAACTGAAAGCTGATGACTGATGTTTTACAAAATAAATTGCTTATTATTGTGATGGAAGAAGACCAGTTCTCTTCACCTGAATCCCTCCCCTACTCTGGCAGTTGTGATAAACTGGAACCTGGACCCCTTTTCATTTAGAGATTTGAGTTTGCGAAATTAAAACGTGATTAATGAGGTTTTGCAAAACCAAAACCCAGCCTCCCGGGCTTATCTCTGAATTCATTCTGTTTGTTTCTAACTCCACAATAACAAACAGAGACAGGTGGAGGGCAGAATTAGACCACTGTAATGGTTTAAAGGGGGAAATTAACTTGGATCTTTCCTCTCTACCATTATTCCAGCAAAGATCATCAGAAAGTTGCTAGTGTCTAGTGTACTAGCAGGTTAATTCAACTCTGCATAAGTCTAGGGGCTGGAATGAAACACAAATTCCTGACAGACAGACAAGGCCCCTGGGAGAGCTGGGAATAAGACCACCTATGCTACCAGAGACCAGTAACAAAATTGCTTTAGCTAGGTAAACATTGCTGCTGAATAATGTGTCTTTCCTACTAGCCTGGATCAGAGGAGAGAAAACCTTATAAGGCTGTTACCTTATTAGCCCCAGACCTTGTTGTCCTATCTGCACAGCAAGGGTTAGGAATAGAATTCATCTTTCTTAGTGTAAAAAGTTCAATTAGGGAAGTTGTGCTGCCTCATGGGTAAAACAGGATCTTAAGGATGGAGCTAGGGAACTTGTCCCTGAGTCAAGTGAGATGACAGAAACTTGGTCCCTTTCCCATTTATTTGCCATGATTGAGAATTAGAACAGGCCAGAAGACAATGGAGGACATGTGTGTGCTTGTAACACACTGGCAATGTTTGCGTCACCCTCTCTTCTAGTGGCTGTTCCACTAGGGCAGGGGTCGGCAACCCGTGGCTCCGGAGCCGCATGCGGCTCTTCAGCCGCGGTAGGTTGCCGACCCCTGCCCTAGGGGATAATAGCTTACTACTACTACCACCTAATGGTACTTCTTTAGCTCAGATGGTAGCATTCAGTGCTGTAGTGCTGAAGCATCTTAGTGCAAACCCTGCTGCTGAAGCATATGGAGGGTCACAGTGCAAAATCCCAGCCCTAACTGTAATTTGACTCTTTCACATGAACAACGCCTGGGGGTAGAGAAGAAAATGGCAAAATAGCTAACAAAGGGTGTCAGGGCAGGGCAGGCAATGGAAAAGAAACGAGGAGTGATGCTGAGGATATAGGTTACGAAACAGCCAGATATATGGTGGTTTCTTCTTCAATGTGTCCTAAACTCAGGGCCTCATGTAGCCACCATTGCTGAATACACACAAGCGCTTAAAAATACTAGGGGTGCTGAATCTGCATTGAAAAGACATTATCCAGATGACTGATCTGGAGGAATTTCAGAAACTAATTTTAAGAAAGCAGTTCACACATGCTAAATTATTTCTATAAGGTATCACCTTACAAAATCATCTATCAACCCACGATTTCTTGGCACCTATCAGTGCTGCATACACACTTGCAATATGTTCAGCTGAATAATGGGTGCCTTATGCATGAGGGATGCAAAGCACAGCAGCAGTATATATTGTCCCACTTCAAGCAGCAGAATTGTGGGAGGTGGGCTTCAACCTTTGAAAAGTTCTTTGCAACCACTTGTGTGGTAAAGTCAGGCCAGATGGCTACCAAAGAGGATATTAGGGCCGATATGTGAGCCCTAGAATGTTAAAGGCCTTTTTTCCTGCAGGCAGAGGAGAGGTTACTGCAGGGCAATTAGAGACACCTGGATCCAATGAAGGACTACTCTAGGTGTATTTAAATCCTGCCTCTCCTAAAAGGAGGAGGACGTTGTCAAAAGATTTGTGGCAACGAGAGGAGAAAAGATGGTGTGTTTCTACAGCCAGAAGAGCAGAGATGGAGAAAACCCTTAGCCTCAGCTGGCAGGAAGGCGCTACAGCAAGGTGTCTCCTTGGGGCACATGCAGGGGCTGAAACTACCTGCCCTCCCTGGTGGGGTGAAAGACACTCCTCAGGCCTGAAGTAAGGCTGCACCAAACTCTCTGTGAGAGAGGTACTGAGGGGAAGGGATTGAAAGACTTGCTCAGATTGGGGGTGGAGTTACTGCAGGCCCCACTGATAGAGGAGACTGCTGCCAATAGGTGAGACTAAAGGGGGGTTACCATACCACACTTGGCTTCATATAGGTTACCCCTTCTCTCATCGTGTCTTGGGTAAATAGCTACTATTGCTAAATAGCATAGCTACAACATGATTAAAAAGTTGCTATTTAAAAAAAGAGGTGTTCAACTTTCAATTCTTTGGTTCAAATCCAGAATGTCAGTAGTACCTTAAAATTTGTTAGCATCTGATGGTTGTTAGTGGTCTATTTGAATTGGTGGGTCTTAATCTAGTGTCCATTGGATAGGTCAATCTCACTAAATATATTTACATACACCTTCTTGTGGGTGGTCATAGCAGAGATACCAAGGATAACAGGCCATGAAGATTGTTCTGTCCTTTCATCAATAAAAGATACGCAGAGTGAGTATTGCCTGCCCTGTTTTGAATCAGATACAGTTTATGGCAGGGCATAAAGATCATAATGTATCTAAGTGGCATTTTTATTATTGCTTGCTACTGGTATTACAATAGCACCTAGAGATCTCAACCCTGATCAAGGCATATGTGTACTACAGGTGGCACATACACACAATCCTTGCCCTAAACAGCATAAATCTAATCACACAAGATGGACAAAGGGCTTGAGGGGATATAGAGGCATGCACAGTGAAATCACTTCCCCAAGGTTACACAATGAGGCTTATGGCTGAGCTGAAAAGAAAACTAGGTTCTCCTACTCCACTACCCTATCCACTAGATGACACTGTCTCTCTGGTTTTATGTGTCAGTTTCTCTGACCCATCTTCACCAGTCAGCATTACCTCTCAGTCTACAGGTGACCCTGTCAGGGCAGACTGAAGCACATTGGTAAGGCAGCATGAATGTGTGAATAGCAAAAATTTGGAAAAGAAACCCTAAGATGTGTACTACAAGAATTCTGTACCTTTAAGAAATAAATAGTGGCCTCCAAGGCTGAGCAGAGGGATCTTCACATTAATTGTCTAAGTGGGGGAGATTTGCCAAAGTGTCTCTGAGAGGGTAAAAGTGCCAGGATGTCATGTTTAGAGACACCACAGAAAAAACAGAGGGAGGTCACTGTGTCAATCTCTTGCCCAGTGAAGATGGAAAAGCAGCTGAGTACACAGCCCTACCCCAGGCAGTGATGCAAATGAGTAAGAATGGAAGCAGTGTTTGACTGAAAACATGATACATGCACATGTCAAGGAAACTTTCACTGCTCTGAAACTGTCAGCACTAGCATGTTTTATGTTGATTTTAAATTTAAAACATTTTGCAGATTAATAATGCCTTCCACCAGAGGATCTCAAAGAAGATTGATTAAGCCTCACAAATACCGTCTGATCTAAGCAAGGATATGGGGGGATCCACCAATGAAAATTACCACCTCTTGAATAGAACACTGGCTCTTTAACACTGCACAGAAAGACTCTACACAATGGGCTAAGGCAAAAAGTGAAGAAGATGCAGAGTGAATTTAGGTCGTCATTTGGCAGGATTAGATTGCAAACTCTTCAGAGCAGGGACTGTTTGTTATATGTTTGTATAGCATCTAGCACAGTGATGTCCTGAACTATGGTTCAGGCCTCTACTGCAACATAATAAATAGCAGGGTTAACATTCAAACATGTCAGAAAGTGCATGGGGATCTTTAATGATCCCAATCTGGCTGGATTTTGGATTTGCATCTAAATGGGTTTCTACCGAGCGGATGTAAATGGACTCGCGTCTCAGCCCATTACAGAACCATCTGACTAGGTTTAATGTACATGCCAGTGCACTGTCTATGCCAGAGTTTCCACTGCTGATACCACTACTGAAGCTGCATCAGTGGAAGATATCAAAAGGAAATCTAGTGTAGAACAATCTTTTGTGAAATATTCAAAATCACATGTCCTCCAGTGACGGCTGAAAATGCTTCTACTACAGTTCTGATATTCCAATGAGTCCTTCAGCAAAAACAGGGAAGATGAGACTTAATAATCTTGATATTTAAAGTAAAAAAATGAACCAAATACACCTATGAATCAACTTGTTTCAACTCAGTTTAAATACTGTTGAAGCTAAAATGGTTTCCAGTCCAGACTGGCCAGTTTTGTAGACAGAAACTAATGGGCCTAGTAATACAAATGCTTAATATTAGGTACATAAGCAAATGCATAATTTATTAACCATTTTAAGCAGATGAGCATTATCACTGAATTTAATTAGCAGAGAAATGAAAGATTTTTGCATGATATCTAACCACTGATGGGATTATTCGCATACAAAAAATTAAGCATGGGTGTGCTTGTCCAATGGGGACCCCTGTTAGAATAGTGTTTAAAATCATTGTTCTCAAAAAGACAGAGCTATTGTTGACATGTTTAATCCTTACTGGGATTTATATTTTATACTGTAAATGTTAATTATAGTAGAGATAGTAACACTACCCAAAGGCATGTTTCTCACAAAAGTGACCTCAAATCACTTCTAATCAAAACAAGATAAATAGCATCTCTGCTTACACACCTTTCAAATGTTATGCAAAAATCTTGTAGCTCTCTTCTAATTAGCAGGCTCCCCAACCTAAATTACTGACTGGAAGCTCTTGGTTTTACCAGTAAATAGATGTGATGAAAAACAGACACTTTATCAGATTCATTCCAGCCATGGGTGTGACCTTTATGACATTATCAGCTCAGACATATGTGATGGGTCCATTGTTTGAAGGAAGGACTCACAAAAAGGCCTACTGATCCAGGTACAGTGGCTGAATCAGAGAATCACAGAAGTGTAGGACTGGAAGGGATGTCAAGAGGCCATCTTGTTCAGTCCCTTGCACTCAAGGATGGAATACATAATAATAATTAGATCATTCCTGACAATAAGATTAAGGAGGCACTACAGTGCAATCCTTGTCTTTCAATGTTCTGTTTCTTGGTTCCATTTTAATCGTCTGTTAGATGTGGAATACAACAGAGATTCATCCACTGACATTTACCTGCATGTTAAATTGTTTAATGTTTTCACCCAAGGATGGATTTGCAGAAAAAGACCAAAACCAAGTATTCATAACGACTAAGCAGTAAAACTTCTTAAAGTGGCATTTGTGAGGACACTGCCTTTGTTAAACTTGCATGTGGATTTGTGGCTGAAAGGTGCTCCTGTCTGTCAGTCAAGAGACAGAAGTAAAACAATCTATAATCAAAGCATTCAAAAGAACCCCCTCCTTTTTTTATTTCATGATTTCAAAACCAAACTCATGATTTCTTGGGTCCTGAGACTCGTGATTTCTGAACGTCAGGTTGCCACTCCTCTAAGTGTGCCGTGCCGTGCCTTCAAGGCCAAGTTATAGGACTGATGCCTAAGCAGGGAGAGTGTTTTACAAGTAGTGCAGAAGATTTAAGATACAAATCCAGGAGTGTTCTGTTAATGCAAATACACCTGCAGCAAAATGAACACTGCATTTGAAAGGGTGCTGTGTTAAATGTTAATTTGAATGAGTAATGATGGAAATCTGCAATGGTTCATTATAGTACTCTGGAAAGCTAAATATGCATGGGGGGGGGTCAAAGAGTAGCCCCATCTGGCCTAGCACCAGAGGGGCACTTAAATTTTGCCTTAATTAGTGGACTGGATCCCTTACCCAGCATCTGCCCTGCCATAAGGAAGCCTCCCCCCCCCCTATACCTGTCCCTAGTCATGCCCTTCGGGGGGCTCCTAACCAGGTTCCCCAACCCATCATGCCATGGCCTGCCTTAGCCAGATTCCTATGGGGCTCTGCCTTAGCCAAGCTTCCACCTAGTTCCCATCATGCTTTGCCCTAACCACACACCCACCTCACCTAGTTCCCATCATGCCTTGTAGTAGCCATAAAGCGGACCCCACCCCTCGTCCCACCCTGGCCTTTAGCCACGCCCCCAGCCCTAGTCCCATCCCCCCGTGCCTACGCAGCCCAACTTTTAGCCCCGCCCATTGTCAATGCTCCCTCCCCTCAACGCCTCGTGGGTGTTCCCGGCCGGCGGTCGGCGTGCGTGCGTCACGTCCGGCGTGCGGCACCGGCTCCGGGAAGTGGGCATGGGCGAGGTGTCACTGATGCTACGCGCCGTGTTGGAGGCGCCGGGCCGGAGCCGAGCCGGGGCGGGACCAGCAGGTGTGCGCCGGGCCTGGGTTGCGGGGGGGGCGTTGGGGAGCGGGGGGAGTCGCCTCCGTTCTCTGCCCCCGTGGGGGAGGGGCCGGACGCCTGGGTTCCTTCCGTCCCCCGTTGGGGGGTAGGTGAGTGAAGGGGGCTGGGATTCCGGGGGTCTATTCCCGGTTCTAGGATGGCGGCAGAGACTGGGAGGCCGGACTCCTGGGTTCCCTCCTTTGGCGGGGGAGGGGGGTTGTAGGAGGGGGGAGCTAGAAGTCTTCCTCCCCCCCCGGGCTCGCTCTCTGGCTCCAGGCGGGGAGTGGGGTCTAGGGAGGTGGATCCGGGGCACGGGGAGCGAAGACTGCGGGGGCTGCCTTGGTTCGGCTGTGGGGCTCTGTAGGTGACCAGCCCAGGGCCAGTGGCTTCCCCTCTATGCGATGGCATGAGTGAAGGTTAACCTGTTGTGTGTGAAAATGTTGCTGATGGAGAGGCCTGTGTAAGAGCTGGGCTTTATTATCCAGTTTCTTACTAGGTGTAATGTTCCCTAAGCTACTGTCCTTTCCTCGCTGATCGAACCGAACTCCATGTTGCGCTGTAGTCTTAGAGCTTTGCACCTTTCCTTCAGAGGGGACACAAACCTTCTCTGGATAGCAAATTTAAATTCTGTCCTCTGAGTCAGTAATGTTTATCCACCTCTCATCGCTAAAGGTGACACAGACCTTGAAATACTGATCTTTCCAGGCCTCCACAGTATTGAAGGACACAGTTTTATTGACTGCAGCACTAAAAGAGGATTGATGGAGGTTCTAACCTAGCTCTCAAAATGTCCTTTAGCATCTTTGTTGTACAGTATGTGTTGGAGAATAATTAAGGGTGGTTGGTGTGTCATTATGTAAATGAGGTTTTGAAAACACTCAAGTATTCAAGGCAGTAATGGTGGTTGTTACATTTGGGTTTTTGAGCTGAGGGAGAAATTTAATCTGTGGATCCAGTTCTCAGAAAGTCTTTTAAAATATAGTTCTTCCTTTCTTCGCTGAGTTTCTGAAACAGTACTTTTTTAAACTTGTAATCTGGATTTACATACTCATTTATGATTGAAATGATGGTTTAAGTAAAAGTGGGCATATATGACCATAAACAGGAATCATAAATCCCAAATTATTTTGAAATAGTAACTTATTTATTTAATAAAGGAACACTGTCAATTTTGAAATCAAGACAAGTTTAAAAAAAGAAGTTATGAGTATTACATGGGTAATTCTGGGTATTACATAGGCCTAATAGTTCCCCTGGAATTTCTGTTGTTTTAGAATTACATTTACATTGTTTTATATTTCTTTCCATCCTTGTTGTGTGAAATGAGACTGACATGAAATTGACTGTTGTCAAATGCAAAAGTAAATTGAAAATAGTGTATTTGGTTTTCATTCCCTTAGTTGCCTGTGTTGTTTTTAACAATAGAAAATAAAAATCAAATCTGAAACTTTTGTAAACGTGTAGGTTTATTCTGTTGAAAAATATTAACGCTAGCATCCAGATCAAATTCCAATTTAATTCAGATTTTGTCCTTAAATTCTCTCTGCAGTTCCAACTTGATTCACTGTTCTTCAGCACTTCTTGTCTTGAGTTTTTTATATGGTGTTGCTGTGCACTGTTACAGCTGCTGTGTTCCATCTCCTTGTCGGTTGCATTTCAGTGGTAAGTGATCCCTGCTTGTAGTTCATACAGTTTATGTTTAAGGCTCTAATCTTGCTCTGCCCTCTCCAAACACTGCCCTGGTATTGGCTTTGTGTAGGTGTATCCATGCATCCAAATGAGATCACATTAATTGGATTATTGGGACCTATGCTTGTAAAGTGCTTTGGGATCAATTGGAAAGAAATCCTTTATTTCAGAATATTAATATTGTATTCTTAATGTAGTACTATACAGAAATGTAGTCTGGATTTATTGTGTTTTGTGTTTGGAATGTTGAAATAAAAAAAAAAATCCCCAAGCAGAATGCAGTTGGGATTGTTTATATTTGGGGGACTGGCATCCTTGTCAATGGTGACTTACTGGAACTAAAGATATACTCCTCAAAGTGACGTTCTCTACCAGATATGCAGTATAAATACATAAGGATCAATGTAATACATGTTTGACTTCACTCGGGCTCCTAAATTACAAGATTGGGGCCATGGTGAGAATATCAATTTAACATGATTAAAATCTGCATTACACAGGAACAGAAGAACAATGGCTCTGGGGAGGATCTATGTGCCTTATAAATCTGGGATGACTGGATGATACTAGATCACCAGCTAATTCTTCGGCCTGCCCACCCTGATCAGGATATCCCAACATGGGAAGGTGAGAATCTAAAACTAATCCTCAGTATCAAACAGAGTTGTAGTCTGATGAGTACAGGACCTTAACCCTAGAAATCTTGAATTCTAATCCCAGCTCTGAGGTTTGAGTGCCCCTAAATCTGAGCATCCATTCAATCTCTTTCCCCCCATATTTCTATAATGGGGACAATACCACTCACCTCATAGGGGTCTTGAGGATTAATTGATGAGTTACTTGGAAACTTCTGAAAAATGAAGAGTGCCAAGTTTTGGATCACGTTTCTGCTGAACATGGCTATGCAAAGGTAGGAGTAAATACAGAAGAGGTGTTGAAAATATAAAGCACTTACATTGTAACACAATACTCCAGAGCACAAGAGATTGAGTGCCATGAAACAATGGTATTAAAGGAAAGTAACTAAAATGGGATTTAATATAGTTCAGTTAAGATGCAAATTAATCTATATCAAAAAGGGTATTAAAGTTTTATAGTGTATGTTTTATGCTCAAACTTTATTATGATATGTTTGTGTTCGTGTGCCTTGTGAAATAAGCTTTTGTTGCACAGCGTTTAAAATTTGAACTTGTTATGCGTGGCTTCTAAAGCAGAAATGATTAACTCTAAAGTTTGTTTAGTGGATTAGAATGCTGCATGTGTCAAATACTTGCCTAAGAATCATTTTGAAACTCGGAGGGAGGAAAAATGTTTCCATTTCTTAACTTGTGGTGCTAATATCACTTCAGATGATCTTTTGAAAGTCTTAGGGACTTACTGTCTTTGGGTATTTCATTTTGCTCTGCTTCTACAGGGAAGTAAGGCTGTATAATACTCAGTTCATTATCTAATGCTTCTGTGCTATCCTAGTGCTGAAATATATGGGTTTCCAGCATTGCTTGCATTTTATAAAGGCAATTATTGTACACACTAGTTAACACTGGATGTCCTGGAAACATAAGCAAAACCTGAGTTGAAGGCCTATGCTATATGTCAGTGTCCCTTTCGCATAATCAGTACATTGAGATTTTGGTAGTTAAAGGTGGAAAAGAAGATTGGTTTGATCACTGAAATTATAGGATGTATGTCCCAACAGAGAGGTGTTCATTGACTGTTAAACTTGTGGTGTTGGTTTTTCTAGCTTTGAGCATTCAGGAGGTAATCTTGATACCACTGAGTTTATTGTAATTTTATTGGGAACAGGAGCAGGTCCTTAGAGCGTACCTTTTAAAGTTGGAAGTTCATTTAAGTATTTGTTCAAATTCTTAGCCTGTTTTGGGAAGGCTTAGCTCCCTATCATTAGGGTGAATTTCAAGCGGTCTGTCTCCTTTATGAATTTCAGGATCAGCATCTCCTGTTTGTTTCCTGCTTCTTGGCACTTCAGCATCTCCCCAGTGGGGTGTCCTCGTCTACTGAACACCACTTTACGACAAATTATTGTCATTGGAATACTTGCTGCTGCCATCTCCTTGCTTTACTATTCACTTGTTGTCATCCGGAATAAATATGGGCGTTCATCTAGGGAAAAAAAATTTCACAGGTGAGGACTAAAGACTAACATGGTATTCAGGACAGGAAACAAACATAACTCAGGGGTTCCATATTCATCACTTTGAACAGTTGAACCAGTGAATAGTGATTGGGTCTGCTGGTGTATATGAAGTGGCATGGAAAAATAAATTGACTGAAAGCGTTGACTGAAGATGCCGCTTACTAAAATCAATCTTGGAGTAATCTTTCCTTGCTCCAAACCTTATATATCTCCTTTGGCGTTATTTCACATTTGTTGTTTGAATTTTGAAGGCAAACATGTAAACTCCTAAACAGGCTTAAAAGTGAGGTCTGAGCTTTTTTATATGTATGTTCTATTCTTTTGGTGCTCTTTTATCTTTATGCTCTTGAGCTTGCCGGACAGTTGTATATGTTTATATCTCTCACATATATAATGGATGCCCCTTAATAGTAATCCTGATATTAACCTCCAGTTAATAGCAACATTTGGCCAGGAACCAATCCTGTCCCACTGCCTTTAATAGTAATGGTATTTTAATATTGGCAAAAGGCATGCCGCTTATTGTCAGCTTTGTGCCACCACTAGCTGCAGCCCTGCAAACCTGCCTGTGGTGGGGAGGGGAGGTGAGGCTGTGTGGGCTTTCCACAGGGAATGGGACTGCTCAGGGCACACTCCTGGCTTCTACTTCCAGCTCTGCTACCAGATTTGAATGATCTTAGGCAGACATTTTTCTTTTTTTTTTTTGTGCTTCATAATACCCCTATGAAAAATGAAGATAATGCTTGCGTATTTCGCACGAATGTGTTGTGAGCCTTAATGTCTATAAAAAAGTAGAAGGAAAAGTGGGTTTGGGTTTTTTTTTTGGTTTTGGTGTGGTATATCAAACCACATTTGTAATACAAAAATATAAACAAAACCTTACTTGCAATAGAATTCAGCCACTTTTTTTCTAGATACCTTGCTCGAGTGACTGACACTGAAGCTACAGATATCAGCAATCCCAATCTGAACTATGGCATCGTGGTAGACTGTGGCAGCAGTGGGTCTAGGATCTTCGTGTATTGTTGGCCAAGACATAATGGCAACCCACATGATCTCTTGGACATCAAACAAATGAGGGACAAAAACAGAAAACCAGTGGTTATGAAAATTAAACCAGGTATCAAGATGAAAATCCCTAATGTTCAGTCTCTCTTCTCCCCCCCCCCCAACCAGCTTGCGACCTTACCCAAACCATATTCAAGATTCATATTAAAATCCCAAGGTTTCATTTTTCAGAAGAGGGTTGACTTCTTATCTTGATTTTGGTGCCCGGCAGATACAGTTGGTCCCTAGGCGTATTTCAATAATTAGGTGTATTAACCTTTCATGAGGGCCTCAGAGTAATAAATAGATCAGTGTTGCAATTTCATGAAAGTTATCTTAATTTAAAAACCACCTGAAAACTAAGCTTTTTGAAATGTCGTCATAATGTAGCTTGCTCCTGTCTCCAAACAGGAAAATAATCGTGCTAGGTTACATGACAAAATAATTTTTTATCTTCGAAATCAAAAACTGTTTGCTGCTGCCTGAAATATCAGTTGGAAAACAAACAACTATACATCCTTCAAACTGCAAGTATTAATGAAGGACTAATAAATACTTGATATTTAGGCATATCACTAAAGCAATTCGTGCCACAGATTAGTTAAAATAGTTGCACATCAAATTGTATATTAATGGCTGGATTGCAGTGACTTCCCAAAGGACTATGAAATGGATAAGTACATTGTTGTATCACTCCATTGACTTCATCGGTGTTTGGTTTGAAAAGTGGCGTGGTGTTTATTTTTTGTTTTTCCCCCCAGCTTTACAGTTTGTAACAGTGCTGACAGTGTGAAGGTGGGAGGTACTTGTAAGAGTTACAGGTTGAGTTGTCAATTAAATAACCAGTTCTGCTTCATTAGAATCTGTTTTGATTCTATTATTTTGGTAAACAAGTAGTGTGTGTTTGTTTTTGCTTTTTTTTAAGCATTTCAGAGACTACTTCATAAAAGGGTTAATGGGCTGTGGCTATTCCTTATTGGTTAGAGTAGGAGTCACACCTGAGTTATCTTCTCACTCATGGGTGACCTTAAGTCAGTCATGTAACTTCAATACAGAAGTTGTCAGTTTTTTCAGAGCAGGAAATACTTGTTTCTCAGGGTTTTGTAAAATTTACCATTTGTAAAATGTTGTAAGGTCTCAGGTGAAATGCAAAGTAATTTTTGACTGATAAATGGAATCTGTCTCAAATTTTAAAGTAAGCAGTTGGGTAACTGGAACAACGTATTTGAATAATTAAAAACTGGCTCTATTGGCTAAACTCTTATTTTAAAAGTTCCCACTCTCCTTTTGAAGTTCAGTCCATGTCCACCTGTTGCATAGTTCTTATGCAGTTGTATGAAAATATCTGTGTATGTTAACCATGGAAATGCTGCTGGTAACAGCATAGCTAGCACTGTTATGTGAGGATTGGGCCGAAGTCTATTCTGAACACTTAAGAGTTTTTTATGTTAATCAAAAACCACAAGGAACAGAAATTCCTAAAAGTGGGAGAAAGGTGAGGTAATCTGTTTTTCAGCGCTTTAATAATCACTACTTTACATTGCTTCAGTCCAAAAAAAAAAAAAAAAGTCACCATCTAAGAGGCTTTACTGGTATTCTATACTCGGTTTGTGCCTTGCATTGATTGTTATCCAGGAAGTTACTACTATGACAAGTCTTTTAATTTTTTAAGATATTTTCTTATGTACATTGACTGATTGTGGCCATTTTCCTTACTGAACTGGTTAGGAGTTGCAAATAGCTGACTGTGTGTAAATATTACTTTAAATCTTCAAAGCCTGGGAGTTTAAAAAAAAAAAAAAAGCAAGTTTGATGTTTTGTATGAAACAAACCTTTTACCTTACACTTGGAACTTCCTCATTCGTCTGTCTGTTTCTCTAGGCATTTCAGAGTTTGCTAGCTCTCCTGAAAGAGTCAGTGATTATATGTCTCCACTTCTGAGCTTTGCGGCAGAACATGTGCCCCGTGCAAAACACAAAGAAACTCCTCTCTATATCCTCTGTACTGCAGGGATGAGAATCCTGCCTGAGAGGTGAATAATTATCTTATTTCTTTCAGTATTACTTTAAAGGTCCTAGTGCTCCAAGTAGTTTAACCACTGTTGAAAATGTTGGCAATTTTGCAGACAGCAGAAGGCAATACTAGAAGATCTGCTCACTGATATTCCTGTCCATTTTGATTTTCTGTTTTCCGACTCTCATGCAGAAGTTATTTCAGGGAAACAGGAAGGTAAGTTAATGCTGAAGAAAACCAAGTTTTAAAATATTTTTGTCTCTTTCCAGTATTTTGTTAAATTCTTTTTTTCTCACTACCTTATTTGTCCAAATGCTTGGTAAGTTAAGAGATCTTATGTCTCAACAGCAACATAAATGGTTTTGTAATCTGATCAAAGGCAAAAAAAAGCCCCAGTAATTTATGAAAAATGCCATCTAAAATAAGGAAAAATAATGAATGCCTCTTTATTTAGCTTTGAGGCATGTGTCTATTTTCTCTTATTTCTGATACCAGCCAGAGTCCAATATAATAGGTTTCCAAGGAAGGTTGTGGAATCACACTCACTAGAGATTTTTAAAAATAGGTTAGACCAGTGGTTCCCAAACTTTTCTCTGCCATGGCACACCTTGATACCTTTAATTCTTTTGAGGCACACCACCACATAATCTGCAAATGAACTCATGAATATTCATGAGCCCATTCAGAACTCTTCAAGTTGTTTTTCAAAAAAATTCCATGGCACACTTGCTCAGGCCTGATGGCACACCAGTGTGCCGTGGCACAACGGTTGGGAAACACTGGGTTAGACAGACATTTGTCAGGGATGGTGTAGGTTTACTTGGTCCTGCCTCAGAGTAGGGAGATGGACCAGATGATCTTACAATATTGCTTCCAGCCCTGCATTTCTATGTTTGCATGGGGGAGGAAAAAAAGGTGCTCTTTTTAGAAGCATACATAAGCTTCTGTTTGTAGAGGAAGAATAGTTGGATATAACTTGCTTATAGTTGACAAGATGTTCACATTTTATTTTGAATTTTTTTTACTTGAAAACTTGCCTTAAAGAATGACTTTAAACTACTGAATTAGGATTTTATCATAATTGTTTGATTATTTTAGGTGACAAAAACTGTTAAATTTGGCAAGAATGATTATAAAAATAAATGTTTCTGCATGTAACAGAGTTGATACATTATGTGTTAACAAGTGAAATGAACATCAAGATAATGGAGGGAGACTAAATTGTAGTAGTTTTTAAAAAGCTACCAAGTAGCCTCAAATTTTGACAAACTTGCCTTTTTTATGCTTCTAGGAGTATATGCGTGGATTGGCATCAATTTTGTTCTTGGACGATTTGAGCATATTGATGATGGCAAGTATCTTAATTATGTTTTAGAAGGTACTTCCTGTGTATTGTCAACACAGGAGAAAAAAGTGAAGTGCCAATTAATTATTTTGTAATGTGTCTCTTCAGATAGGCCCAGTGTGCATATTGGAGCACACAAGTCATGCACTCTGCAAAGAAAACTATCTGCATTTCATGTGACTAGTCTGATGAATTATGTTCAATACTAAATTTTGTAATTAACAACAAAGCAGTTCAGTGGAAGGTGCTATTTCTCTTTGCATTTGATGCTGCTTAAGATCCCATCCCCAGTGTATTTCTCAGTAATGCCAGATACCTGTTTTATGTTCCAGAGGATGATGCAGTAGTAGAGGTGCATATCCCTAGCAGTGAAAACAAGGAAGCCATCATTCGTAAGAGAACAGTGGGTATTCTCGACATGGGTGGAGTGTCGACTCAGATAGCGTATGAAGTCCCTAAAACTGTAAGCTTTGTATCTTCACAGCAGGTTATTATCTGTACAATTTTCCTTGTTTTTTTTTCTGTTTTTAACCCATATCCATTGGTTTTTGTTTCATTACATCACATCCCAAAACCAGGAACGAGAAGACGTGAACACGAGTCCCTCATCAGCTAAGCAATTCATTTGTGTTTGTTCATTTGAAAAAAAATAAGTTGATAAAGCATGGCAGAACATTCGTTTGTCCAAGTATTTAACTTTTCTTAATTGAATTTTTCTAAGCAGACTTATACTTGAGTTTTGATGCTAAAAGTTGTGTACTCCCTTCAGAAGGGAGCTGTATTGATTTGTCATGTAGTTTCCCTTGATAAGCTAGAACATGGGAAATTCATCAGTGTAACTGGTCACTGTATTAAACAAAATGTGCCATGTGTACTGTCCAGTATATCTGCTGTGGCAAAGATGAGAACTTATTTGTTTCTAGGTTTCAAATGGAACAATTTGAGGTTAAAATAAATCATAAGTATGTATTGATCAGGCAAATCCTGAAGTCTTGAATAAGGCAAACTCCAATTGATTTCCTTGAAAATTTGCCAAAGGAGAGACAGTATAAGAACCTCTGGCTTTGGCCCACAATGCATTGTTTAAAACTAAACAATTTTTAAATTTAAGCAGTCTGTGAAATTGTTTTTCCTCTTCTGAACAGTTGTATTAGCAAGCACTGCCTCTTCAGGTAGAAAGCAGAATTCTCCTCTTAGCTCAAAAGATCTACTGCAGTATTCTTTCCCTTTCCCCACATACATCTATGGGGTATGCCCATATGTAGGAAGTGGATGCTGGAGTGGAGATCTGATGGACTTCTTTAAAAATTTGCAATTCAGTACCATGGTTAATTAGGGATCATCTTAATATTTGAAATATGTACTCTGGGCTCACTATTTTATTTCAAGTCTTTGACAAAGTAGTTAAAATATAAGTGCTTCAAATATTGAACAGGGAGAGGAAATTGACTGTTTGTGCTATTTTAAAAAAATTTTCCTCCTGAACTAAAAATAAATTTGAGTACAAGGAATTGCAAAGAATTGTTTACCAGCATATGGTTTTATAAAGTACTATCAGAACTTGCAGTCAGATGTTAGATCTAGGTGTTTTTGTGACACCCTGGTCTTCTTGAGTGGGTACCCAGCAAACACCTGTGATATTTGTGAATCTGCTACTGTGGATGCTTGAAGCCCCCACACCATTATGCTGATTCCCTTGGCACCTTTTACATGAAGTGTCTTTGGAACTGGTATTTTTTCTTCAGTGCCTCAGAAATTTTGACAAGTAGTTTTGGGACATGTCTGAGGAGACCTGAGTGAGAGTGGCTGAATGTAGGATCTCAGAGAAGCTGTGAGAACCCTGATCTGAAATGATACTCTAGCGCCTGTAGCATTTCAGCGTTCACAGGCTTGTTGTGCAAAGCTCTGTTTTTTACTGCAAAAGTCTCTCTAATCTCCTGTTACTTGGGTGCCTGCAGGAGGAAGTAGCCAAAAACTTACTTGCAGAGTTCAACTTGGGCTGTGATGCTCATCAGACTGACCACATGTACAGAGTTTACGTAGCAACGTTCCTTGGTTTTGGTGGGAATGCAGCACGGCAGAGATATGAGGACAGTGCATTTACCAACACAATGTTTAGAAACAGGTAACTTGCTGTGTGGCTGATTGCAAATTATAAATGCTTAAATTATGCTGAAAATGCAAGCAAAATGTAGCCCTCTCTCGCCCCCCCAAATAGACACATCTAAAATTGTTGAGAAGAGGACTGTCCCTTTTTAAATGCTGTGACTATTCATTTCCTAACTTGAACACTCTGAAATCTTGATGACCTGAAATAGGTTGCTGTCCCCACAGATAGCAGCCCTGTGATGTTCAGAGAAGAGCTAGCTCAGTCCTGCTGGAGTGCTTTGATATTGTGGCATAGCACACGAGCAAGTCTGCTGAACTGGCCGCTCTGGAGGAGAAAGTGTGGACTGGGAGAATCACCTAAACCCACTTTCATGATCCAAAGTGTTTGGCGTCCCTGAGACCTGCCATTCTAGGAAACACTTTTGAAGCTCTATTCTAGGAAACAGTCACATTTGAAACAAGTGCTGTAAATTAAAATTGACATTGCTGGTGGAGGAATTACTCCTTCAGCCACAGGAGGGCCTGGAAGCATTTGATACTTCCTTGAGCCAAGCAGTCTGTTCTAGCTGTATAGTTAACTACAGGTGCCAAGTGTCTGACTGGATAAATAGAACAACTGTTTTGGGACCGGGGAAAAATTCTGTGACTTACTGTCAAAGCAGAAATCTCTTCCAGATCCCACACTGCATCAACCTAGAGGGATGGACGTAGCTCTTTGCTTACCTCCATCTATTGACTAAAAGGAGTCCTCGTTCCAGTAAAATGAGACACTCAGAAGCTGAATGTGATTTGTGGAAATTGCGATGTTTCACACAGCATGCCATATGAATGTGTGTGCTTAGATTTGATCTTAAATCTGCTTGATTGACAATCAGTCTTTCCTTAGGCTGTCCTCATCTTAATTTAAGGACATTCTGGGTATGTGTGGACAAAAATGGTGTGAATAGCAAGCACATCGAAGTGCTGTGACTCCCCCGTGTGGAAGCTGTGGGTGTGAACTCAAAAGGTTGTGAGTCAGCACAAATGTAATCTGTAATCCTCTTCTTTGAAGAGGAGACCTTTCAGTTCACATGTGCAGTGTCCACAGCAAGGAGTTACATGATAGCACCCTGCAGTTCACATCCCCTTGATCCAAAATAGGTAGCATTATAGATGTGGCCTTAGAAGCCATATTAGTAGTTCTATACATCTTTTGTACCAGCTTCCAGTTACTGTTTATTAATTAAATGTTTTGTTAATATGCCAATTAAATACTTTTGCATCTATTAGCAAGATGTAACTGGAGTAGGTATGCAGCTGTTATTTCTGGTAGCTTAAGTATTCTGAATAAAGCCTGCTCTGCACAATGACATCTTCTATCGTGGAGCTAGTGTAAAATCTTAATATAATATAAAAATCTGCAGTTGTCTGCAGGCCAGATAGCTTACAAGTCTGATGGATTTAGTGTGCTGTACCTGACTTAATGTACTCTAGATATCTGAATGTAAAAATAGGACCTAATACTTGATCAAACCAGAATGACTTGGTCTTTATTCTATGTTTTGATGATGTAACTTTCTTCAAAATAGGATTTTGGGTATACTGTACCTGTGATTGTTACAGCTGTGCTCAATCTTGTGTACAGGCTTCTAGGTAAACAGACTGGTATGACTTCTGAGTCTCCCTACCTGGACCCTTGCCTGCCTCTGGATGTTGAGGATGAAATCAAACAGAACGGACAGATATTGTACATGCGAGGCACTGGAGACTTTAATCTGTGTCGTGAAATTATTCAGCCTCTCATGAATAAGACCAATGAAACCCAGACATCTTTAAACGGTGTCTATCAACCTGCAGTGCACTTCCAGAACAGCGAGTTTTATGGCTTCTCTGAGTTCTTCTACTGTACCGAAGATGTATTACGGATGGGGGGAGACTACAATGCTGCTAAATTTGTTAAAGCTGCAAAGGTAAAGCATTCTTGAGGTATAATCTTCCTACTTTGAAATGGCCAGTAATCCAAAAACTGTGTCCACCTCTAAAATGGGTGCAATGAAACTTTTTTTTCCTTTTGAGATCCAAACTCTCTTTATATTATGTAACTGACAATAGCTCATCTTCTAGCCTCCTCTGGGTTTTCTTTTGAGAACAGTTCTCTAAGACATGATAGTGAAGGGACTCCAGGGTGAGCAAGATCATTCCAGAATTTTGGGAACTGAACTCCAAGGAACTATAGAAAACTCAGGCGGGACTCTTACACTTTAGAAATGTAACTACAGTCTCCTTAGTTTTTATTTCCTTTTAGAAAGGACTTCATGGTGTGAATGGGGAAGGAAAAAATATAAATAACAATGTCCCCTTTTTATAGGATAAAAGTTCTGATCCTATATGTTCTGTAGTGGTTGCCAGGTGGAATTTCTGCAGACTTTTGAATTCCATTAAATAGGGTAATCAATTTTATACCCTATATGTGTGTAGCTTTGGAGTGGGGTGTGGGGGAGAGGAGGAGAGTGAATTAAAGCTGGAGAGTATGCTAGAGATTGTGTTGTGTAGTGGACAGTTCTGCACTGGCTAGGGGATGGAGAAACTGCCCCAAGAACTAAGAAGTCTTTGATCACTGATTTTTGGGAATCTATGATTAAAGAATTAAATACTGATGATTACTAGGCTTAACCCATCGCATGTCATATGGTGACCACTAAGTTTTTGCCAGCCTTCCCTCTACTTTTACTTTTAAATTAAATTTAAGGCTATAAATATTGTTTATAAAGCTGCTTATCCATTGGCATAGCATATTTTGCTTAATTTAATAGGTAAACAGACTTTTTTTTTTTTTAAAGGATTATTGTGCCACTAAGTGGTCTGTCCTGCAGGAACGTTTTGACCGTGGTCTTTATGCATCACATGCTGATCTTCATAGATTGAAGTGAGTATTTATGTTTGTACAGCAGAAATTGTTCATGCAGAGTTGCCAGAAGAGAAGGGTCATGCCCAAAGTACTCCTTTTAAAACACTGTTGTATGCAGTATAGCTGTAGTCATTTCAGTCCCAGGATATTAGAGAGACAGGGTGGGTCTCTCTCATTTTAAAAAGTCATTAAGAGTCTGAATGTGAGTTTTATAGATGCCTAGGCCAGAAGGGGGGATCACTGATCAGATTGAGTGAAACTTAAGTATTGCATCAGCTATAAAAAAGAGTGATCATAAAGCTGTGTTTTTAAAGCTTTACAGATGATACAGCAATGCAGCTCTTGGAGCATAGGGGACAGTCTTGTAATGCATTTTTATTGTAGCTTATAAAATTGTAATGGAATCTGAGGTATCTCAGTATGCTGCTGATTGGGAGCACAGATGTTATCTTGCAGGGTGGTCTTGTGATTAGAGCAGGTGACTAGGAATTGAGGTGTTTGTGTTGCTTTCCCCTTTCTAAAAGGGGGGGAGAACAACCCCTACGTTCCTGTGAGGTCCAGAACTACTAACCCCCATCACTATTGGATTGGAGGAGAAGAGTGGACTTAAAATAATAAGAGATCAATTAACTCTTGTCATCTATATTTATGTCTGGTTTTCTCTAGTTTGTCTTAATTTGCAAGATCATTGGGTCTAGGACTATCTATAGTCTTGTCTTCACAGTAGATTATAAACCCCTCAAGCCAGGGATCTGAATCTTGTATGTCTAAGTGTTGTTTCACCCACTGGCACTGTATTAGTAGTATTAAAAATGAGAAATCAAAAGACGTAACCAGCCTTTATTCTGCTTGTTCTATAGGTATCAGTGTTTTAAGTCTGCCTGGATGTATGAAGTGTTCCACAGTGGTTTCTCTTTTCCCGTCAATTACAGCAATTTAAAAACTGCTCTGCAGGTTTATGATAAGGAAGTGCAATGGACATTGGGAGCGATCCTTTACCGGACACGATTTTTACCTTTAAGGTATCACTTGTTTTTGCAAATGGTTAGGTGCTGTGTTTGGATGGTGATGGGGAGACAACTTGATATGAAAGCAGGTGGTGAATAGGAGCAAGGGAAACATTGCTTCAAATTTAGTATACAAAACATTTGTGCCTAGGTCCTGGACACTTATTATTGTACGGGCTTTCAGTTTTGTGCTAAGATGATAAAAAGGCAATTATTTTACCTTGCTGAATGATTAAAGTCCTGTTTCCTATTGTATATGTGTTTCCTCCTTTTGTTTCTCAGGGACATCCAGCAAGAAAACTTCAGAGGAAATCACTCCCATTGGAGGGGCTTCTCCTTTGTTTACAATCATTATTTGTTTTTCGTCTGTTTTCTGATTGTGCTGCTGTCCATTGTGCTCTATCTATTGAGGCTAAGACGGATTCACCGGAGAATGCTGCGCAATGGCTCATCTGCTTCCCTTTGGATTGAGGAAGGCCTCCCACCACAGAAGATTGCAGGGGCCTTATGAAACACTAGGATAAAGAGCCTGCTATTAGACTTTTTTAAAGATCAAGCCATTTTTTTAACCTCAGGGTTTCTCCTTTTTTGTCTGTCCTCCCCTACTCCCTCTTCTGCCCCCCCCCCCAATCATTTGAAGAAACATCTCCCAGCAATAGTGAATTCAGCAAAAGCTTTAGAAACAACTTAGATTATGGGAAATTGAGTTCAGACTAAGCTGTGTTGACTAGAGAATATCTGCCAAAAATGGTTTTTAAAATTAATTTAAAAAAGTAAATGCACTTTCATGTTAAAGGGAAGGGAGAGGAAAGATTTGATGCCAGTAAATGAATAAGTGGAGGCAGCTTAAGTTATGTAAGATAACAGAAAGATGATTTTTTTTCACTTCCTTCAGAAAGATTATGAAATATCACTTACTAGCTAGGATGAGTGGATATATGGACTTTTTTTGGGGGTGGGTGGGGGAGGTGGTTCAGGTCCATGGTTGATATTTCACTAGACTTCTAAATTCTGAGCCTCCTAAATCAAGGAAAAAGAAATGGAGAGCTTTTTAAAAGTAACAGTGACCTGTTAAAATGTGAAAAGCTAACATCTTAAATGTTGAAGTATACCGCAAAGGAAGAAAAAATCTGTTGTGGCTACTGCTCTGTTTATGCAAAACACAACTAAAATCACTGGTTCGTTTATCACTACAGGTTTTGCCTTGATGTCTCAGAAGCATAGTTTTGTGGTGGCAAAAGTGATTTTTTTTTTTAACTCTTCATTTGACAGTGTTTCATGAATGGTCCAGAGATTTCATTAGCAGAAAAGGACTGGAAAATGTACGGACTTCAGTTAGTCCTTGTGGAGCAGATACACGTGCACAATGTCTTCATTTTTTTTCCTGGGTATAATTTCTTACCTGTTAATTTATATTTTATTTAAAACAGTGCTAGTTTTACTTGAAAGCAAACTTGTTGATTAAAAGTGACATTTATATGAGCCTCTGCTGGATGAAAACTTTATTATCCTATATAAAGCCATACCTGCTCTTGCTTCTAGCATGCCCTTATAAATCACCTGCCATGGTGAGTAAAAACAAGTTGTGAAACTTGACACAAGTCTCAGCATTGGACTTTTTCCCTTCCTCATAATTTTTGAAGAAAGCTGACTTTTATCCAATTTCTTTTAAACTAGCAGTGAACAGATCTGTGGCTGTTGGTTTTATTTTTGTTTTGTTAAGTTTCAGCTCACCCTAGTTTTGTTCTCTGACCAAATTCTAGCAATTATGTTCTGGCTAGTGTGATATAGCAAGGGCAGTAGGAGAGTGCTTTTTTTATTTTTATTTTTTTCCAACAACGAGTGCTTTATTTCCATACTTCTTAAAGCAGTAAAAAACAAACCTAGCCATACTAGACCAACAATTGATCATGACAAACTGGGAGCAATTTCTATGGCATTTATCCAGAGGACTGTTTGTGGCTGCACGATAATTTTCTTCCTTTGACAATTGTGCCTTTTCCAAAATGTCATGTTAATTCTTGGCCAGGATTCTGGCTTCCACACGGACAAGATCTTTCTCCAGAAGTGGCTTTCCAGTTAGCATAAAGTCATTGGCACCAACCTGCAACACCTTTTCCAGTCGGATTTGGTCTCCACAATCAGCTGGCAGCACATTTTCCATTAAAATCAAATCTTCGTTGGTTACTTTCCACTGCTTACTGGCAAAGTGAACTACAGCAAAGAGCCTTCCATACTGCCCAGTGGCAATCATCTCATTCACCTTTTGTACAGCCTCTACATGGTACTTTGCTAGTATTTGAGTCCAGGGTGGGTGGTGGGCGCAAGCCTGCACACCGCTAAAGGCTCCTCCCCAAGCCTAAGAGGAGGAGCCACTGGATGGATCCAGGACTCAACTGATGGTGTGGGGCAACAAATGAGAAAACAGGGAGAGCTGTGAGGGTCAAAGGGTCAAACAAAGGAAACCAGAAGAGGACATGGAACAGAGAACCCTGAACAGCTCCCATTGCTCATGGAAGGTGTCAAGGGAGCCAGGGGAAGCTGCCCAAAGGAACTCTGCCCGGATGTGTGAAGGGATGGAGGAACGGTGATAGGCCCCACAGTCACAGGGTGCCGGCCCCCCATTCTCTCCCCCCAGCCAACCTTCTCTCTCTGGTGTTATAGATGGCCACTTTGGCCAGGGCTAGGAGGAGGTCCCATGACTTTGGGGGGCACAGACGGCATTGCGCATATGAAAACAAATGTGGAGAAAAGTGCAGCCAGAACCTCAGCAGGAGACGCGCTCCAGATAAGCGTGCGGTAGGGTCTCCCTCATGCCGCAAAAGTGACAGGTGTCAGGGTGAGGGGTGAACCATGCCAAGTACACGCCCGTGCTCATGGCTCCATGGAGGAGCCGCCAACTCATGTTCCCGGTGGGCCGTGGGGTCGAGGTGGCGTACAGACTGGCCCACCGGGCGTCCTCGTCTTCTGCAGGTGGCAACAGGTCCTGCTACTTGGTGTCAGGGTGAAACATGAGGGCGAAGGAGTGAAGGGTGTGCAGCACGAGTGTGTAAAGATGGGCCCTTGGCACAGTTCGAAAGAGGGCCAGCTGCAGGTCATGCAGCTGGCTTGGTGCATGGTGAGGGGGTGGCTGGGGGGAGGAGGAAGGGCTCACAGGTCTGGGGCCCTATGGAAAGTGCCAGAGAGCTGGGACTGAGGGGGGGGGGGCTGGGGAGCGCCCACTCGCAGGGCCTGCTTGAGATAAGCCTGAGCAGCCGGGGGCCAAGGCTGCCTTCACATGGAGTATGCACAGGCGGGTTCGAAGGGTAGAGAGCCCCATGCGCTGAGCCAGCACCTGGGGGTCCGCCCAGTCCCACCCCGCTCATAGTCCAGGAGATCTCCAAGTTTGGTGACTCCTGCCAGGACCAGCCTCCGTTGCACCGAGGGGTCTCCACCACCTGCACACGGAGCTGGGGTTGGGGAGGTATGAATGCCCTAGAAGGCTCAGGGCTCTGTTCCCTGCAGACTAGCTAGAAGTTCTTGGGGCAATTAGGAGCAGCTGAGGCCAATTAAGGCCCAGTCAGGGCTTGACAAAAACCTGCTCCAGCCAGTGCAGCAGCTGAGGGAGTAGAAGTGCTGTATGAAGGAGCCAACAGGAATTCAGAATTGGGTGAAGGTGGTGGAGCAGAGGGGTGTGCAGAGAAAGGTATTGGGCCCAGGAGGGGGAAGTTTGCCCACGCAGGACTGTGATACCAGCACCCCTGGCACAGGGGCCTAAGTAAGGAAGGCCAGCCCCAGCCAGCGAGGGGGCAGGGCCTGAGGAGCCAGATGGACAGAGGGGGGGAAAGTAGCCCAGGGGAAAGACTGCAGCTGTGAAATACGGTGCCAGCAGCACAAAGTTGCTACTTTTAGGGCCCCTGGGCTGGGACCTGGAGGAGCGGCTGGGCCCAGATCCCTACCCCCCTCCCTGAGGAGACAGGGTAACTGGTGGTGCCTTGGCCCACTACGAGAAGCTGAAAGCGCGAAACCTGCTAGGGTGAAGCTGGCAGTTTGCCACACTACCTAAACACTTCATACATTTTCATTTTCTGTTTTAAATTGTTGTAGAGTTGTCATATATGCTGTCAGAGAAGTTAAGCTCTATCCCAGAAGTTGCTGCACTTCATTGGTGGATGAAGAGATTCCCCAATCAGAAGGAAAGACTATTGTGGCTAGGTCTGTCTTGTGGCTGTATCCTTGTTAAATCTTGTAAGCAAGCCTAGCTGTAGCATGGAAGTTTTCCCAATATATCAAATATCTTGCCTCAGTGGCCTGTTGTGAGGCATAATTAATGTTGGTAAAGCTTTTGGCGTGCCCCACATCTTATAGCTAGAGAGATGCGAGGTATTTTGCATTGCAGATCTAGGCGGTTACTATGTAGCTAGCAGCTAGAATGTGTGCTGCATTTAAAACACTAGTTACTCCAGAAAAAGGGCAGCTTGGCAGGTGTAGTAAGCATAATGTTTCAATCAGTTTATAGGGCATAAATCAGATCTATAGCAAACGGCTTCCTAAAGACCACGCTGACCTCCTGCAATCTGAGTATTCTGGTAAATTTTCAGAGCTATTTAGCATGCCCTGACCTAAAGCACACTACCTCTTTTGAAAAAGAATTGATTCATGGTTGCAATGAGTGGGGGACTGTGGCTGAGTTCCTGAATGTTGTTGGGCCCAATCCTGTAAATTTTACAAGCGTAGTTCTGCTTTCTCCATTGGGACTACTTGCATGCATGAACACTTGCAGAATTGGGACTCAAGTTTTCTAACCATTCACCGTAAGTGTTATTGTGGAGATCTTGCCTTTCTAAAGCTAATTCAATTTCAATAACAGATTTTCTTTTAAATGTAAAAATCCCAGCTTGTCAGTAGCATTTTACCCTTGTTTCCAGAGTTAAACAGATTTTTAGCTGTACAACTTCCAAAGACTTGAAAGGAGATGGGGAATGACTTAAGGAGAGGTTAGGATAAATCCTCATGCAAAAATCCTTCTGGCATTTAAAGTCTAACTTTAATTTCACAAAAGCAAGGATTCTCCTTGTATCTCCAGCCCATGGAATTGTGCCTTTTTGTTGATTTGTGGAACATCTACATAGCACTGACATGGTTTCCCACCACTATAGTATCTTAGCACTTTGTATTATTAATAACTTTCTTATCACCATTTCCTGTGAGGCAGGGAGGGAATTATCCCCATTTCACAGATTGAGAACTGAAACACAGACTAAACAATTTGCCTGTGGTCAGAAAGGAAATCTGTAGCAGAGCAGAGACTAGAATGTACACCTCCTAAGTCCTAACTCACGTCTTCACTTGATGACCATCCATTTGCTCCTTTCAGACCAAATTAAGCAGCAGTGTGTGGGAGAGTTCTAGGCAGCGCAACAGCAGGTGTACAAAGAGAGGCAGAATTTGCCTGTCTTTCTAAAAGATGTGCTCTTGCCCCACTACAAGATACGGGCTTGATGCAGGAATTCCTGGGTTAGGTTCTTTGGCTTCATTTGGAGGTGGCCAGACTAGATGATTGTAATGGTCTCTTCTGTCCTTAATCTATGAATTTGACTCTCAGTTTGTAATTCTTCTCAAATTCCTGCCTGAAATAGGGCCACGCACCATTTAAGAAAGCTTGACTATTCTGTTCAGGGGCTTTGTGTTAGTGTCAGTGCTGACTTTGCACTCTAAAGCAGGGATTTTAAAGGTAAGTCAAATCTAGCTTTCTCTAAACACCTAATGTCCAATATCTGTTGTAGATGGTTATGCTGTAGGCATGCCTGTGGTGCAGTCATAGCTTTATTTTGACTGCAGGGAAAGGTATTTTAAAAACTACCTCCATAGTTGGATGGGTGATTGCTACTTCGAAATGGAATTGTAATGATGTCTTTAAACTGAATCTGTTATTAGCAAGAACAAATACCTTTAAAACACAGAGTAGCCCCTTTGCACATGATAAATCGGGCATTTCATCACGTGAAGGAGACAATGTGTGTTGAATTCTGGTATTTTTCTGATTACTAGCTAAATGAATGCATAAGATATACCTCCACAGCAGCAAGTGGCTTAATAGATTGCTTCAGATGTCTGGAATGCTGCTACAAACTGGTTTCACTCATGGACCTGATAATCATTATCAGGATGCTGACGTGAATGATTACAGCGCAGCTTGTACTTCCTGCTGAGATGCCAAGAACTGAGTGAGCACAAAAGCATGCTCAGGTAAAATGTTCCCTCCGGATGTGGGTTGAGGTTAGTGGGGAAGCAGTTTGCATAGTGGCCATGCAGAGTCTGACTGGAATGGTGATGCCAGGATCCTTTAGTGGAAGCTATGGAGTACCTCAAGCTCAGCGTGTGAAAATATACCCTCAAAAGGGGATTTTCATGTCTAAAAACCATCCAAAAAAAGTTTAAAGAGGAGTATTAGTCCCTAAGTATGTTTTACCTTTAAATAGTGATCTTCTCTGAGGATTTAACCATCTGTTTTTATCCCCAAGGCTTACTTTCAAACTAATTCTCCAGTGAGATTGGGGCCCTGTGTGTACATACACCCCCCTTCCCCCCGCCCAAGACTGGTGGTGCCCTAAAGCTCCATACGCTTTGAAAATAAACCAGAAATAGCTTTCCCATGGTCCCGCAATGTATCCTCGGGGGAGCAGGGAATGGAAGAGAAGTTCCTGAGCGTGCACTAGAATGTGTTGCCTCTCAGCTTCAAAAGTGTGATTCAGTAGTTCAAGCTATAAAGAGAATTGGTTCTGCTACTATTTTAGCACCTTGATTGGTGTCATGGTAATGCCCACAGGCCCCACGTGGGGATCAAGGCTGTATTGTTCTGTGTGCTGTATGCACACCAGGAAATCATGGTCCCAGCTCCAAAGAGCTTGCTACTTAGTTTAAGAACAAGTTAGAGCAGGTGCGAATAATGAACTATACAGGGATAGGTTGGGGGTAGGATAAAGGAAACTGTAAATAGCTCAAGTTGCTACAAAGGACAGCAATGGGTTCAATTTGACAGTTTTAAATCATCCCCCAAAACTGTTGGGGTCGAGGGGTGTTATGTGGAACTGGTGGGGGACAGGGAGATGAAAGTGAATGAAGGGCAGGGGACAGGTATAGCAAAGTGAAGGAGCGGGAAAGGCAAATGCTAAAACAGGGATATGAAAGACACTGACTGATTTTAAAAAAACAAACCAAGGGAATTTCAGGTGGTGATGGTGAGTCAATTGTCTGGGGCACAGAGTGGGTGGACCTGCCTCTCTCCCCTCGAATCTTGTCCCTAAAAGTGCCAGTGGTGTAGTGACTTGGAGATGCCACTAGTTCAGGTCTCCTGGATCCTGTGGGAAAGAAAAGTAAGGCTGACATAGCAAATGATTGTTCCCTCCCCCACAGTGAAAGCACAGCCCTTGAAAGAATCAATTTCAGTAAAAGCTGCTGAGCAGGGGTTGTTAATTGAAAATTTAAACAGCACATGGCAAAACATTTAAGATCAATCAGGCCTGTGGGCTGAAATCTTAGACAAACTTCCTCATTAATGTAAATTGTATTGTGCTGAAGGGCTTATTTTGCATCCAAAAGCTCCCTGAATTCAGTTGTTGAGGATTGATTTAATAGAGCTCTATTGATTAATACGTTCTGGTTTAAACGTCCTCCTTGCTTCATTGATAACTATCTAGTTACACCTAAAAAGGTAGGTAGGGTGGATCTGTGTGTACAGTGATATATTTAGGAGCAGGAGACCAGAAGAGCACTATGAGCATATTGAAGTGTATGCAACTGTTTTTGTGCACAGCAAAGGCCCTACTTATTTTCAGCAAGCCAGGAGTTAACCCCTTTGCACACAAGTGCACAAAGCTAAGAATGAGGAAGCCAGGCTGGGATTGAAGGTCTAATCACGTTTTCAAAGTGCTTACAGAGAACAGCTATTTTAGTAAGGTGAAGAAGGACTGCCCTGGAAGGGAGAGCTCCATATTGAGGACCAACAGGAAGTTGTATCCTAACCTCAGGCCCTTTCTGGCTTTGTTGTTTGTCTAAGGCAGCTGTTCCCAGCCTGTGGTCCATGGACCCCTGGCAATCCGTGAGGTTACTACAAGGGGACTGTGGAAAAGAAAAATAACATCCTCACCAAGAAAATGTACAATTTCAAATGAAAAATAATTTCATATAGTTTCTAAAAACCTACTACTGTAATTTATTTTACAACTAGTAGCATGTGGTGGTCTTTGAAATGTTTAGAGGTTGAAAATGGGTTTGCACACTGGAAAAGGCTGGGAACTGCTGGTCTAAGATATTCTGTGTCTCAGGAATAAGCCCTTCAGGAAGGAGTCTTGCTGAGTGACGGAGACTAGTTGTGGCTTTTTTTTCCCGCTCTGTGGATCTAGCAGATCTGCTCTGTGTGCTGACACTGCCTACTAGAGTTTGCTTGGGACACACGCAGTGGAACTCCAGTGTGATACTCTATAGGTTAGCTAATGGTTTTCTGATTTGCAGGGACGTGCATAGTACAGAAGAAAATCTCCTTGAGCCAATATTAAACTTACCTGCTTTAACAGCAGCCTGGAAACAGAAGTTAGGCGTGTGCTGTTCAATGAGCAATAACAGCTACAGAAGACAGTAGGAGTGGAGGGAAGGGAAGCTAGCCATTTCTTAGGCTTTGCAGTAAAAATGTTAAGTAGCTACTTCAGTTTGTATATTTGGAAAGAGAATGATACATAGGTTTAAGGCCTCTGGCTTATGTTGTTCTTGAGAGGTGTGGAGCTGGGAAGCTGACACAAGCAAGTTTAGTTCTTTGAGGATTTTTTTAACTAACAGTTCGGAGTCCATGCCCTGTCCTGGGGGGAAATGTGTGGATGTGTGTTTAATCGGTGCACAATAGTGTGCTGGGTGGGTCCCATCCATACAGGTCTCTATCTCCAAAGACCAGACAATCTAAGGGTTTATCTCCATGGGGAAATGATTCTAGAATAAGGTAGGGTGTGAATCTCAAGTGCAAGAACTGTTCTGGAATAACTCTGTGATTGGTGTTCCAGAAGAAGAGCGTCTAAGGGGGGAGCTGTTGTGGAATAGCTATTCCAGTCAATTTCCCCATGTAAGCAATTCCTAAGGACCCGGTCCTGAAGTGATCTCTCCAGGTGTGGCCCCTAGAAACCAAAGGCCTCTCTGCAGCGCAGAAGGATGTGTGTATGGATCTTAGAGCAAGACTGGGGCCAAAGCAGCCAAAACACACAAAAAACCCTCAGTCCTTCAATGATCTGTACTGGGGTATCCTTGTCCTTGTGTTGAGTCTCCTGCTGTTCTGACTGTGTAAAGATGGAGAAATGGCTGCAGAGTAAAAAGCCAGTGGACTAAAAGGTAACCAGGGAGGCTCTTTTGAGGGCCACAGTTTTTCTTTTCCATTACTGTGCAAGTTCCCTAAAAGGCTCTCGTTCTATTAATATTTGTAAATGTGCGTTTGCATGCGTGCAATGGATGAGGCCATTCTTTGATATCTTTTGTATAATTAGCAGCGTTCAGCTTGGCACAAGCCGGTCCCACCGGCACTTCGTTGCAATTCCTTCGAGTGAACTCACAGCATGTTCTTTGTATGGTGTAGACGCCAAAGGGGTGGTGGCTATCTTTACTTGTTACAAATGACTTCTCCCAGAAGGCTTTGAGTGTCAAAACTGCTCAGCACCCGCAGTTGGGGCTGGAACTGCAGAAGGAGCTTGACTAAGCGCGAGAATGTGAGACCGGGTTTACAAAAGAGTTTGGGGGAATGTGAGAATGTGAGAATGTGGGGGAGCTGAGCACTGGCAAATCCAGCCCTGACCTGTAAATCTGGCCATGTGATCCTGATACAATATTTTTACCAGTATAAATTGAATCATTGTCCTTTATTAGGCCCATTTCTTACTCTAAGCAGTGGTTGTGACCCAACCTGAGAGACCAGGACAAAAGCAGCTTGTTTTTGTAGATTTAAAAGGCTGGACAATCAAAATCAGAAGAGCCGTCTTAATCTCCTTCTCCCCGCCCGTCCCCTGAAAAATCTGTATTGCTACCTAGAGACTAGCCCTGAGCAACAATACCTGAGTGAAATGCAACACCTTTGAGAGACTTACCTATGTCAGTTTTCACTTTATTCCGAAACCTGTGATCAGATTGTGCGGTGACAAAGGCAGTATTTATCTGTTTGTGTATGTTTATGCGTTAACAATGTTTGCTTGCTTTCTTTTGCCTCCCCCATTCCCTCTTTTCTTTCCCCAGGCCCATTAAGGTCGGTAAGGCATGCCGGAAGAATGCAAAGAGGACGGTGGGGCATTGCTCTTTGACCTTTGATGGTGACCTGGCTGGGGTAGGTGAGTGACACCGAAGCTTTTGGCTTCATGGCCACTTAACTGTATCACTCGTCTCTTCCTTTTGCTGCTGTGTTGGAGAAACACGTGCAAAGCAAACAAAGGAGGCAAAAAGGTGCAGCCGTTTTCTTAAATGTGTCTCCTTAATGGAAGAAGCGGTTGGAAGACAAAAGTGTATCCCATTTGATACATACCCTGTAGAACAGGGAAACATTCCACTTTTAAAATAAACACCATCCATTTTACCCAGATTGAAGGGTTGGGGCCTTCAGACTGTGGAAACAAAAGAGCCTTCCTCATTATGCACTTTTCTGCAGTACTTCGTGAAGGGGACAATCAATAGCTTTAACCAGCCTGAAGATAAACTTGCTTCATTGTGCCTGCCATTGTTGCTAGTAAATAACGCATGAAGCTCAGTAAAAGCTGAAGTGTACCCAGCATTGACTTTCTATATTCCTCCTGCCGGGGAAAGGTCTTGGGTGCAGTTAGAATTCAGCCCCTGTTCTTTGGTTTTCTGGTCCCCTCTCTCATTTCAAAAAGAGGTGAAGAGCAACAGACACTTTCCCCCATCCTTGTTCTGGGAGATCTTCCACCAAGCCAGGTGCAAAACATTCCCCAGCCTGTGGTGGCATCTGTAAGCTGCTCAGGGCACGGACATTAGTCACTTTGGAAAATATAAGGCAATGATTTTGGGTGTCTTGAGTTTTAGGTGCCCAGGGTGAGATGCTTTGAAGGGCCCTAATTTGCACAGGTACTATCTACAAATCAGGCCTCTTTAGGGTGTCTCAGATTAGCCACCAAAACCATTGTTTTCTTTCCATTTCAAATAAGTGGGCCAATAATAAGTATTGACAATGGAACTTTCTGTTTCATTTGTCTTGGAATGGAGAGAGAAATGGACAATTTACTGACACATTAAGTGAATCATCTTCAACCTAATTTTGATACAGCGTCTTCCTGTGGCAAAATCAGGACAGTTTGGTATTATTCTATCACCCTGTTCTTTGGCTGTTACAAAGAGAAGAGGAATATTTCAGCAATTGATTGTGGTAGTGTTAACGCCACTTCTGTTACCTGAAAGAGTAGGGATCGATTTACACCCAGCAACCCCCATTGTGATCCTTGTGACCTGATTTTTCAGAAGAGCCTGGTACTTGAGCTGCTGAGCCTTTTTGAAAATGTGGCTGTTTTTTAGGTGCTTAAATGCAAGCTGATCTCTGAAAATCTGGACCTGAATGTGGGTGCTGAGCATTTTGGGAAGTCTAGCTAACAGAGTGACAGGTTGAGGGGAAGGATGGTCTGGTGGTTAGGGCAATAGCCTATAACTTTGGAGATCAAGGTTGATTTCAGCCCCCTGCCACAGATTTCTCACGTAACATTGGGCAAATCACTTAGTCTCTTTGTGCCTCAATTCCCCATCAGTAAAATGGGGATAGTAGCACAGTTCCTACCCCACTGGGGTCTTGTCAGGATAAATACATTACAGATTGAGATCCTCCAATACTAGGGTCACAGAGGCCAGATAAGTACCATAAATAGAGCTTTTAAAACTATTCCCAGCCTATAAAGTGTCTTGGTTCACTTTTTGCTTATTCCCATCCTCCCTGCTCTAAACACGCACATGTTGTTCCCAAAACAAGGAGTGATCTGCAGACAGATGATTCTCAGAAATGCTGCTGTTCAGCTCTGAGGAAACACCCCAAACTTTGGGACCCCCAGCGGGTTTGCACATGTTGGAGAAGATGCTTTATACAGATTTGGACGTGTCCGTGTTCGTTTGTGGTACTCCACTGTAGCAAATCGATCGGCCCCTAGTTGGCCAAGATAAATGCCGAGTCTTAAGAGAGTGAAAGAAAATGAACTGTGGCGATGGGGAGAAAATGAAGACGATGGTCATTGTTGAGGGGTCAAAAGGATGTCAGTCTAGGGTGCGTCATGTGTCTTCCCTGGAAGTTATTTGCTCTTGTTCTTAACTTGCTGGCTGTTGGGGTTTTACCTTTTGTTTTTGTTGTTTGTATTGCTGTAGCATCTAGCTGTGGGCCATGACCCACTTGTGCTAGGTGCTGTACAAACACATACTATTACCTCCTGTCTATTAAGAATTTTAGTATCACAATCTGAATTTTAGTATCTGAATGTCAGCCATGGTTGCGAAAGTTCTGAATGTTCTTCAGGGTGGACTGCACCTGTTGTCCCTCAGTTCACTGCTAGAATGGGCCTGTAAAGTGGAAGATGATCTGAGCCTACTGAAAATAAATGCCACCTTTCTAGGGTCCTGATTCTATGAGATGTTGACCACCCTCCATTTGCTGGCCTTGCCTATGGGAGCTGTTTCTTCTTCAGAGTTCCCTGTGGTTGCTGCCATTGATACAGCTTTGCCAGTGGGGGACATTAATGTAAACATGGTGCTAGTGACAGCAGGTATTTTTACTATCTTGTCATCTGCCTTTGCTCAGAGCGAGTCTAGGTCACATGGTGGTAAACGCACACAGCCTTTAGTACTTTGCCTACGCTAGCACTCCCACCAGTGGAGTGGAGCTGGTGTTAGCACTGGGAGGCAATTTTGAGTGTGGGAGGGGGAAAGGCTGGTGTAGGCATAGCCCAGGTTTGCTCAATGAAAATTGAGGCTGCTTAGCTCCCTCTTCCCCTCCACGCCCCCAACTTGAACAGGATTTGAGCATGCTCCGCATCTGTCAGGACTGGGCCAAAAGACAGTCTCCTGGCAATGCTTCCCTGCATACTTGTTCCCCACCTGCATCCCTCATCCCACTCTCACATCAGCACGAGCTCCCTGCTGATGCCATTTGCAAACAGCCTCTCTCAATCCATTACCAGCCCTTGAGCTTGTTGTTACAAGTTCAGCCTCTTGCACAAGGGCACAGTTGGCAGAGACATTCCTAATACAGGGTGCTCTGTGCGCGTCACGGTGAATCAGCACCAAGGTCCTCCGCATGCGGGCTTCCAGAATTCCTTTTTGGGAGGAGGGGGAGAATTTGTGTGTTCCAGAACTCCCAGCTTTATGCTCCTTCCTGGGTGATGGTATTACCCACGCTGCCTGGAATAAAGCCTGTTGTTTTCTCTGAGCCAAATCCAGCAGAGACATGAGCAGGGCTGTTGCACATGGAGTGCAAGTAGCAAGGCAGTGTAGTTTACACCAATTTGGCCTCCTGTTGCCGTCTCACTAATTTTGCAACTTATGCACTGAGGGGCTCAAAGGGAGGTGGTGGCAGAGAAAGAAACTAAGAGGCAGTGTAAGAAAAAAGCTGCCACCATCACTTCACTTCATGCTGCATTATCTCCAATGCTGCTGCATTCAAATATAACCTTGATGTAACTGGATACAACTGTAAACTGCACCCATGAAACATTGAGTTTGTACACTGAGGTGCAGGTTGCACTGCTTTGCCCCTGTTTTTTGTCCAGTTTGCACCCAAAGGGCTTGATTCTCCTCCTCCATCAGTTCTCACGTTCTGTTGCCTACAGTGGAATGACCTCTGATTCTCGCTGGCGTAGGATAGTCAATCCCCAAAAGCAGGTTTTGCCCATGTTTAAATCCCTGCTGAACTTGGCCCAGTGGGTGTAAATCAACATTTAATTTTTGGTTTCTTTCGTTTAAGTGTTAAGCTCCACATTCCAAAAGATTTTATTGATATAAGGAGAGCTGTTACCACCTAGTGGTAACATGTCTCTTTGCACAGTTATAAGGTCTCCATGGAAGGGGTGCTAAATCCTCAAGGAAAAATGGGATAGTGGTGTCTTTAAATTAAAAACAAAACACATAGCACTCCCAATGCCTGTTTGCTAACAAATTACTTTCCTTTTATCATATAATCCTAATTGCTGCACTGATTATCTGGTATGGATCAAAGTTTACTTTCCAGAAGCCAGTTTCTGATGTTGCTTGTTTTGTTTTTCATATTCTTGAAGCAGCTAGAGGGCTTGGTCCAAAAGATCATGCAATCCATAAGCCCAATTCTGTGGGTGCAGATGGTCTTTAGCACCTTACAGCATTGTGTCCTAAATCGGACATAGATGATATATTTCCCAGATATAAGGATCATTAATAGTGTCATACCTATCGTAGTCATTGCAATTGACAACTACCAGTATTTCCAGTGCTGGTAAGCCTGGCAAGATTAGGTGCTCTTCATAAAGCCCCATCTCCTGAAGTCACGTGATTATGTGAAAGTCTGAGCTTTCATTTAAAAAACAGTAAACTTCTAGCTTTAGGGTCATGTTCTCAAGATTTTCTATGCAACCACATAAGACTCAAAAACCAGACAGCAAACAAAAAGCCTCCAAAATGAATTCTATTTAATATCTTATTTTATAAGCCACTCTGATTATTTTTTGGAACCTGATTTACAATTATTTTTTTTAACTTTACGGGTTAACGATACTATATTGCACTATGGGTTTTAATTTTCACAACTGCCACATTGCATCCTTAATATCATTTGGTTGATTTTTTTTTTCACGTGCTTCTGCTGCTGATGTATCCTGTATGTAAGCCCCTCTCTGGCATCAGCGGTTACTAGCAAGAAAATTTCTCTTCTGCCAGTGTTGCCTTGTCTCTGGAAGGCCCCAGAATAAAAAGTTCCCTTTAATGTCTACACTGAGTTCATTTCTTTGATTACAGGCCATGATATTCCAGAGTTCCTGTTCTCATCAGTGTACTGTATGCATTCATAGTACCCACATGAGTATTCTTTCTGTAGGCACACCAAGGGACTTGTGGTGGAGCTCAGACACATAACAAGGCACTGGAGGAGCGATTGGTTAGAAGCTTTGCAACTATCTCCTTCAAATCTGTTTCAGGATGACAGCAGTTTTATTGTGTTTTGATTTTTATTGTTAGCAGTTGTGTGCCCCCTGGATTATTTTTATTGCCATATTTCCCATGGCGTGTGGTTTCAGTTTCTATCTGATTGCTTTCTGCAATTGATTGATTTCACTGTGAAGAAGAATATTAAAAATATTGCAGTTTGAAGACCCAATGGCAGTAGGGCAGTTGTGTGCAACTCTTAGACTTGTTTTTGTTTAATTAAAGTTCACGGTTTGGCAGAACTTCTATGGTTTTCAAAAACCTTTCTTTCCCTGAAATCTAGCCATTTGTTTTCAGATGGAAATTTAATTTTAAAACAAATCTCTTTCTAACCACTAGAGGCCTGTGCTATGCAAGCAATAAAGGGTATTGTTTGGAAGTAATTTTTTCATGCTGTTAGGACCACAAGCAGAATACAACTTTAAAAAACAAAATTATTATTTATTATTAAGGGTAGCACCCCGGGGACTCAACGAAGATGAGAGCCACTGTTCCACGAGGTGCCGTACAAAACATAGTAAGAGAGTCTCTGCTCTGAAGGGCTCATGGTCTAAACGGACAAGAAAGATAGGGTATGAAAGAAAATCTTATCCCCAATATATAGATGGGAAATTGAGACATGGGGAAATGATGAGACCTTGGGCAAGTCACTTAGGCAATCTGAGGCAGAGCTGGGAACTGAATCCAGATGCCCTGCATCCTGTGCCATAACCATAAGACCATCCTTCCTCTCCAGGACAGCACCAGCCAAGCACAACTATTTTGTCAAAGCAAAACTGAAGACGAGCCTCAAAAATTTCAAGTGTTTTCTTCCCTAAATCTATAAACCATGACTTTTTTGGAGTAGGTTCAAGATTTTGCAAAACGAGTTCTTCCATTCCTAAAAGAAATGCTTCCAGGTAAACCAGAAGATTTTGGGGAACTTTAGAGCGTATTAGATGAGGTAGAAGTCTTGCACTAAATCTCGTTACGTTTAATGACATTTAGTTTGCCAACTTACTGTTTTACAGATGAATGATGTTAATTGAGAAATGGCAACCCTACATCAGACACCATTTCAAGATCTCCATGTTGCAAGGTGAGATGGGTGAGATTCACCTGCTGTGTCCCCCTTTTTGAAGAGGTCAGGCTCCAGTCCTCCAATCTGGGAATCAGCGGGATTTTTTAATGCATAGCTTTTGCAGGACTGGGCCTTGGTTGCATCCAAAGGGCCAAAAACTGCCTGCTGTCCTTGGTTCTCAGTGATTTCAGTAGGAAATGCAGATACTCAGCACCTTGGATGCTTGAGTCTGAATTTCCAGCAGACCCCTACACCCATACAAAACCTCACCCTTCTTCCATTTTGGGGCCTTAGACTTTTTGGTTTTCATAACTCATTTGTCTTCTGAAGGATTGTTCAGTCACACAGATAGGAGTCTGGCACAAGTGACCAGATGTTAATGGTTTGAAGGAAAGATCTTGTATTAAGCGATTCCTTGGAAAGATTGGCTTTTAACAGCTTGGGAGTCAGTCCTCCCAAGATGGCAAGGGTATGTGAATTGCTTTTAGGGACGGAGTATAAAAAGAGAGCCTGGCCTTTTGCTCAGATTCTTTGGTCCCTGATTCTTCGGCCTGGAGAAACAGGAAGTTCAGACTCCAGCTGGAATATATTAGTGTTAACTGGTCTCTTATTTTCTTTTATGTAAAAGGTTAAGGAAGGAAAAACATTCTTTGGCAAGGAAGATGTATGAACCCACTGTGTCCTAAGCAGACTTCTCCATTATTCGAGTGAAGCACTGTCCGTGACTGAGCAGGAACAGCTGTCCCATGTAAGATGACTAGCCTAGGGGTCAGAATTTGTTCTTTCTGAGAGGATGTTGTCCTCAGTACAGAAATACATCAGTGGCCAGGATTTAGGCAGAGCCCAGAATTCTGCTTTGTGATGTGATGTGTATTCAGGTTTTGTTTTTGCTGTAGTGTTAACCAAGAACATTGGCTTTCACCAACAGTGTTCTGGTGGATAGGACATTACTCCACAAGTCAGGAGACCTGTGTTATACTCCTGGCTTTGCTACTGACCTGGGTGACCTTGGGCAAGTCACTTTGCCTTTCTGTGCCTCAGTTTCCCTTCCTGCCCTTTGTCTTGCCTGTCTATAGAGAATCTGTCTAGATTCTGTTCTTCAGGGCAGGAGTTTCTCTTACTGTGTATTTGTAGAAAGCCTAGCACGGTGGAGTTTGCCTCTCAGCTGCGTCTTCTAAGAGCTGCTGTAATACAAATGAGAAGCTTTTTGCCATGGAGGGCCAAACATTAATTGTGATGACTTTTTTTTTTAAATAATTTAAACTTCTGTCTTGTTTGTTTGGGATTTAGTTTTGCTCTTTCTGTTGCTCAGCTGGAGAATCAGAATTGTGCTTTAGTTAAAATCTCTTTACAGCTCCTACAACTTTAATCCTCCAGGTCTTTTCTTCCCTATGTGGAAGAGTTGTATCTGAACTCTCCAGCATTTTCAACATTATTTGTAGCGAGAGAACATCAGGCTATTAAAAAAAACATTTCTCCTCTTATGTCAAAAGACCCCTGCAACTTTGTTTATAACGTTTTTCAATTCCCGAGTGCCTTGCTGTGTATCTGCACACAGCACTAATTAAATGCAGCCGCTTCAGAGGTGGAGGGTAACCTGTTGCACAGTAGTGGGTAGAAGGAAAAACTTGGTCAGGGAGATCAGCTCAAAAACACCACTACCACTTTCTGTTACAATCCTTTTGAATTTTACTGGGTATTATGGTGAAATAAACCACCGTGGCTCAAATAGCTTTTGCTTAGTGCATAGACCCTTTCGTAGCTCTCTGCACAAGGGTGAATTATTCCTTAGAATAATAAGGGTCAATAAAAAGGTAAGAGGAATCTATTAAAAAAAATCTTAATTTTATTAGAGAATGAGATCCTGTCTCTAGTTTTCTCAGCCCATGCTATGAGCTCTAAAGCGGGGATAGAGTTCTCAACTTAAATTTTATAGGCATTTTCTGTAAGGGTTAATGCTAATGAAAAATGCCATGGCATCTTTAATGATCCTACTGAGCAGGCAGCTCTTTCTATTCTTAAGGTATCATCTAAGCAATCTCTGCACAAAGTAACCTTCACAGAGCTCAGTTTATCTGCTTTGTGAATATGAAGGGCCAAGGTGACCTAGATGAGATTTGAACCTGTGGCTCCAGGAAGTCTAGATGATGAAAACATAGGGCTTAGACCATTAAATCATCCCTCCTGGTCTTGAGAATGAATTGAAGTTGGGAGAAGAATGATCAAGGGACTGGCTATCAAAGATAAGAGACCCAATGGTGTGTACCTAATTTCTGCAAGCAGAGACCATGACTGCTGATGGAAATCTGGTATTTGCTTGTCCATGTGGTAAGTTCTGTGTAACTGGGTGTGCATGCAGTTGTGTGTTTGCAGTTGGTTTCTCCTATCTTTAAAAACTGGGTTTGCAACGTGTACTCTCTACTGTTAACTTAGCGCCTGATCCAAAGCACATTGCAGGGCTCGGTTCTTGGCCCGACGCTATTTGACATTTTTATCAATGACCTGGAAGACAACATAAAATCGTTACTGCCAAGGTTTGCAGATGACACAGATTGGACAAGCGGTAAATAATGAAGAGGACAGGTCACTGATACAGAGCGATTTGTCTGCACTCAGTTTACCAAGTGTCCAAACAATATGTGCTTGAATATAATGTCAAGTCGTTCATTTAGGAACAAAGAAGGGAGGCCGTACTTACAGGATGGGGGACTCTATCCTGGGAAACGGTGGCTCTGAAAAAGACTTGGGGGTCATGGTGGATAATCAGCTGAACACGTGTTCCCAGTACCATGCTGTAGCCAGAAGGGCTAAAGAAATCCTTGGATATATAAACGGGGAATATTGAGTAGAAGGAGGGAGGTTATTTTATCTTTAGATTTGGCACTGGTGTGACTGCTGCTGGAATACTGCGTCCAGTTCTGGTGTCTACAATTCAAGGAAGATGTTAATAAAGTGGAGAGGGTCAGAAAAGAGTCACAAGAAAGATTAAAGGGTTAGAAACATGCTGTACAGTGATAGACTCAAGGTGCCCAATCTATTTAGCTTAACAAAGTGAAGGTTTAAGGGGTGACTTGATCACAGTTTATAAGTACCTACGTGGGGGACAAAAATTTGATGATAAGCTTTTTAATTTAGCAGGCAAAAGTATAACAAGATCAAATCGCTGGAAGTTGAACCTAGGCAAATTCAGACTAGGAATAGGGCGCACATTTTTAACATTGAATGTAATTAACAACTGGAACAATTTGCTAAAGGTTGTGATGGATTCTCCACCTAAGGTGTATAGACAGTTGCTGTGTACTGTAGACAACCCTCAGTTGGTGGTAGATTAAAATAAAGGCTGCTACATCCACTTTAGTGCAGCCCCAAAGTTCTCACTCCAATTTTGTTTGAACTTCTCTTACCTAACCAATTCTGTTAGGCAATAATTGCCCTAGACGGGATACTAGTGCATAAGGGATGTTAATCCTTGTCCTTTGGGACATAGCCCCACCACTTACTTAGTGGCTGACTTAAGGAAGAAACTTCCCCTATACGTACGTTATTCTGTAATTGTCCATTAGGTGGCATGTTACCCCTTCTTCTGAAACATCAGGTAGCAATCACTTTGCGGGAAAGGATACAGGTTTCGGTGAACCACAAGGCTGACAAAGTCAGTGTTCCTAAGCTTTGCTGGATTTTGGTTTAGTCACTATAAACAGCCTTCTCTCGCTGACTGCTATTCTGATGAAAACAAATTCTGAACAGCATTTCTTTCCTGCAATTGATTGTGTTTTGTGAGAGAGCCACTCTTGTGTGTGTGAGTTGTCTCTGTCTTGGGGCTTCACCAAGTACAAAAATAAAAGGGGGAATGCCCAACAAGTTACCATGAATTCAGCTTTTTGCCCTTAGTTGTGGCACTGAGCTCTGACCAAACGGCTCGTTTTATACAAAAGGCAAGAACTTCCATAAGCAGGATACTGCCCTAGCATTTGCCTCACATATCCTCACCCGACTTCTTTGTGCCTGGGCATGCCACGAGCATTCCTGCTGTGGACTGTCATGTTTCTCTGTGCCTAGACTAGCAGACGCTCTGACATTCCAGTTTCTGAGCGGTCTGACTTCAGGTTCCTGACAGCTTGCGGTAGATCTGTCATTCAGATCTTGTGTTGTGACACATTTTTGCTTCAATGGTCCCAACTTAGTGAGTTGACCTGAGCCACTGCATTGAGCTTTAGACCATGAGGTGGCATGGTAGTTACTGGTGACTCTGAATTGCCTGTTTATGTCATCACTGTCTTTCATTTCTTGAGAACGAGTGTTGAGTGCTGAGGGGGAGAAAATGATCAAGGTGGAAATTGGCAGGGTCGAGGGTCTAACAATAACCCACAGGAGCATAGCTATTCAGCTGCCTTGCTGATGTGCCCTTGATTCATGCTGCTCTGCTTTCCTTTTTAAACTCTTAACTCTCACTATCACATCATGCCAGAGGTTTGACTCTGTTGCATTGCTGGTGTGGGTTTAATTTATTGCATACCTGCATTCTGTGTTGCACCAAGAAGGGTAAACTTTTCTTTTAAAATGTTTGTTCTTGGCTCTTTTTTTTTTTTAAATAAAGCACAAATTCCATATGAAAAATGTTCCCTCCTGCAGCACATAACCCTGTCTGATACCGTGGAGCAATCCATTCAGTGCTTGCTATTGGAAATGAGAACAGTTTCTGCATCAACCTGGGGTTTCATCAGAGGTCTCCCATCCAAATGCTAGTGAGGCCCCACCCTACATAGCTGAGCTCTAACGAGAGTACAGAATAAGGTGTCCATAACATTTGCTTCTTGGTGGCAGGGGAAGGGGGTGAAGTTTTGGCCTAATGACGATAACAGAATTTAGAATTGGGGAGGGGGGGGAGAATGAGATCAGCACACTGACCAAAGAGAAGACAAATGTCCATTGCACTGAGTAGGACAGTGGCAGCTTGGAGAGGTCTCCATCTAGCAGTGGCTGGTGCAGATAATTATGAATCTGGCCGTATTCTTCCTCATCATGTAATAGTTTGGCCCAGTCCATCTGTCATTGGTCTGTGTGAGCCAGCAGTCATTCTGCACGGTTCTGTTCTTTCTCACAAGAACTGAGCCAAATTTGCACTTAGCCCACTGAGTCCCTTAAACATCAGCATTGACTATGAGCAAGAAACGCCATCGGGGGGGGGAGGGGAGTGCTAAGAAACTTTTTTCTATTAGATGATGTGCAGCTGTCTGAGAATACAGGCCTTCCTGGCCCATGCTATAACCAAATGGCCACCCTCTGCGGGCTATGCTCGTGCCCTGTGTGTGAAATGAGTTGGTGCGGACAGTCCAGTCGGGCCCATATCCTAAAACTACCACGCAGGCAACAACTGGCACTGTAATTTTTGGTGGGCTTTGTGTATTGAAGTAGCACCCAAGAGCCAGCATCGTAGCCCAGGGCCCCATTGTGCTGGATGCTGTACAAACACAGAATGAAATAAGGGTCCCCAGTCTAAATAATTGCCTTCCCTTGTTGCTTATCTTAACAGAGAGGCATTGAACAAGTTGCAGAGAAGAAACCTAGCTGTTGCCCTGTCTGATGTATGACAGAAGCTTGCCTTACTGTCGTCCATGCTATATCTCTTCAGTGGATAAGGAATCTGCTTGTATTGATGGGCATATATCAAGACAGGCTGACACAATTGTGTTTTAAGGAGGCCGCAGTTGTTATTAAAATCACCCCCAACAGAATTTCTCTGGCAGACTAAAGCTTCTTGGTGGAAGTGAGCAATATGTTGTCTCTGCTTATGAGTGCGCCAAAGAATGTTCAGATGCTTGCTGTAGGATAAGAGACCTAAGCAGAGTGTGATGATGCTTTGCAGATTGACCTAACCCTCCTCCCCCCCCCCAAACAGCTGGTATGGATAGTTTAATAATACTCCTCCTGAATGTGGTTCAGGAATTGACAGTTGATTGACCAAATCACAAGGCCACTGGTGGTATTCCCTGCGAAAGGAATACTGGGCGTATTTGGTGTAAAGAAATGACATTTTAAACATGAAGGGGCTCTGCTAATTGACAAGAAGTGGGGAAAGAGCAGAAACCTGATGCAAGAGTCTGTTTTCACACAATTTATAGGCTGACTGCTGGAAATGTAACCAGCGATTTGGGGTAAACATTTTAACTTTTCAAAATAAGTGGATGATTTTGGAAATGACTATAGAGCCAGGTGGGACTAAACCCTGGAGAATGGACTGTAGGGAGCAACCTTGGGCCAGCAGGAGGTGTGTGTACGTGGAATGGGGGTAGAATGGATTGCCAGCAGGTCTCTTAATACTTTGGGGACTGATGCAAAGCCTATTGAAATATATGGAAAGGCTCCCATCAACTTCAATGGGCTGTTTGGTCAGGCCCTTAGTTCTTGACCTCTAGCCCTTTTCTAGTCCTACCTAAACCCATTTAGACTGAGGAGTTAGTAACCCAGCAGCTCTTGACTTTCAGTGGGATTTGGGTACTTAAACAGCCTTACCCACCTCTGACAGTCCCAATGTTGGAGGTGGTGAGAAAACAGGATTTCCGTTCCATGCTGTATACTGTGATTTCCAAATGTTTGTTCCGATTGACAACATCTGGGTGAAATGTCCCATGGAACGGAAATTCCCAAAAAAGTTTTGCTTGAGATGATGCTGAAAAGGTAGAATATAAAATATTAAAATGTCGCTGTCAAAGTCCAAATGAAACAGGAGGGATAGCAGTGAAATTCACATTTTTAAACACCCCCAAGTCTCAGGTGTATTTGAATTCAGTAGCTGAGGTGCTCTCTGAATTAAATATTTGTGGTGCCACCTATACCTGCAAGGGTCAGGTTTTGGCAGAGGGCAAATACAGTTTTAATGAGAGCTGGCTGATTCCCCAGGCATCAGACTTTATGCAGTAGCTGATGATGCAGATCCAGGATACATATATGGCCTTAGAGTACATGCCTCAGGTTTGACTGCCCTCAATATGAAAAATGCTGGAAAACAGCACAGACTTGGTAGTGCCGGATGGGGATGAACATAACACCAAAGGGTTAAAGTGAAATGAGACCTATACCAAAAAAAAAAAAAAAATCCAGCCTTGGAGAAGGAATGCTGCAGACTTAGCCCTAGAAAGAGAGAGAGTTCTAAAGGATGCTTTGCTGTAAGACCATGTTTTACTGTGTGTTTGTACAATACTTAGCACAACAGAACCCTGAATGTGATTCATGTCTCTAAGCACTACGGCAATATAGATACTAAATAATAACATGGAGTAAAGTGATCCTGAAAGGTCTGTTCTTTAGGGGCCTTCTGGAAAGCAACTCTCATTCTCTGTTCACCACCTTGGCTGCAAATCATTTCAGTGTAGCGTTCAAGGAATGTCTCAGCTCTCAGATTACAGCAAAAGCCCATGATATCACCCATCAGCCTAGCTGGTGTGTCTGAGCTTGGAGGGGGTGGGCCCTGGGAGGGGTTTGCTTGGATAACTCCAGTGAAATTTGCCAGGAAGGAGCAGCACCGGGATTTCTGCAGCACATTTCTCTGGCTGCAGGATATTTTCCTGAGTGGAGGGGACCACTCAAACTGCAGTCTCAGCTCAGGAGAGGAACTTCAGGGCACAGAGAGCAAAAGGAACAGAGGTCACCCCCAAAACATCTCCAGGTAAGTGGAGTCCTGCTACATTGCAATCCAAAGAGTGGCATTATTATTACAGAAGGAACATCAAGATTGATATGTGTGGGGAGCTTCTGTTGGTATTTTTTTTTTGTTTGGTTTAAGTTGGCTGTCAAACAATCACCTAGCCTGCTTCAGTGCTGACCATCATACTCGTTTTTCACTACTCTGAACATCTCTTATTTCTCTAACTTCAGTTGACTATTCAGCATGAACATCTAGAAGGAGGGTGAGTGGGTGGCAGGAACGAGTAAAACAGAGTTTCTTGTATTCCTTTGGAGGCTTGGGTTTTGATTTTTTTTTTAAATGTGCTGCAGATGTTCTCTGTCACTTGGCAAAGATGTTCTGTGGCCAGGTAAAACTTTCACCCCTGTTGACTTACAGGAATGAGTTGGGACTGAATTAATGAAGTAGAAAAACTGTCCTGCTAAAATCTACGAGTTGAGACAGAGTAGATTCTGTAACATGGCTAGCCTCTGCCTGATTTAATCTGTAAAGCTACAGTCCATGCAATAAACTCTGTGTAAATGTCACCAATCTAAGACTTCAGCAGCTGTTTAAATTATCTTGCCTGAATAAAGGTTTCTGAAAAGCAAACATTTAAAAGCAGATGTTCCTTATCTGGGGATGGTGTGAAACGTAGAGATTTATTTTCAGAAGAGGAAATTTCTTTCCGTTGTTGTGCTGAGGTTCTGTTGAATCTGAGCTGATGCTCTGTTCCTTGCAGTGTGGTCCTTACACCTAACAATTCTTCCTTTAGAGGCTCTTTAGACCATTTTATCCTGAGCCCATGGAGTAGTCCCAGTAGGATTTAGGATGACTTTCAACTTGAATATATTGAGATAAAATGTGTAGTGTATCTAGAAGGAACATTAGATATGCAATTGAATATAAACTAACAAGGCTGCAGCACTGAAACTTGTGATAAGCTCTCTAGAATAAATGCAGCTCTTATATGGTCTCTGTGGTGATGGTGCTAGAGAAGCAAACTCTTCTCTTTTCAGACTAGCAGCTACTATTTAGTTGAAAACAGGTGTCACTGTCTGCGGCAGGGGAGGGGAACCTGAGATCAAATCATTGAGAGCTGAGCTTAAAGCAAAACCTGCCTCTGTTATCTGGGAGCATAGGGAGAAAACCAATTAGCATCCCAGGTAGGAATCTTTTCATAAAGACAAGGTTGCGCTGTTGTCAAACATCTGCTTGATAGAGGCTAAAAATAATTTGCTGTAGGGTATCCACTCATCAGTTTAATTGCACCCACATTACACCACCCACATAGTGTCTCCTTGGTTGGAAGTTACAATGCTGTTACAAATCACAGTGCAAATATTGGCGTGAGCTACTGTAACAGTAGAAAATCTAAGCAGAAACCCCTTCTTTTTGGATAGTGTGCTTGCTGGTGGTGGTTGCATAATAACGAATCTCATCTGGGCTCTCTGTGTTATGTGAACTTAGAAAACACACAAGAGAAAAAGGCTTTGTATTTAACATTAGATGTAACATTTTGAGACCGTCAAGTGATAAGTGAGTAATGGGATGGCTCTTTAAGATCACATATGGTACAGATAAATTTAACATCAAACCTTCCCATCAGTGGCACTTCCTGACTGACAACAAAAAAGAGTGTATCTAAATGAGGTCTGCAGGCCTGTGCTGTGATCTTGGTCAAATCTGGCAAGCTAAACAGAGGCTGTCCAGGCTAGTACTGTGATGGGAGACCTCCAAAGAAATCCAAGTGCTACAGAAAGAAGTTTTAATGATCAGTGTGTGTCTCAGACGTAGCATGTCAATCAGTGATCAAAGGATCAGTGCTTGCTGCTGGAGGTGCTGTCTTTTGCATGGTGAAATAAAACTGATCACTAGGGAGCTTGTGGTCATCAAAGTTTCCTGAAAATTATTTGTGAGTTGTTAACCTCCAGGTTTCCTGTCTGAATTTCATTCCATACCTAAATCTTCCTTCCAGTTTCATATTAATCTGTTATTCATTCTTACCTTAAACTGTGTCCTGGTGTCGCTGTGCACTGCCTGGAAGCAGTTATGTTCCACCCTAGAAATGTCTACTCTCCAGTAGTGGGTGGAATGATTGCACAGTTGATCTATCAGTTTGTTTGTAAAGCACTTCAGGATGAAAGGTGCCACTGTAGATATGCGTGACATGCTCTAGGAATCGAGTGTGTGCATAGATACGGTGTATACTGTGAATGGGTGTATGTAAATATACATCAAGGGTGAAACTGATGCCCAGTATAAGCCCTTTGAAGTCAATAGGGTTCCACCAACAATGAATTTGATCCATTGTTTGCGGATGTAGATGGATATCCATCAATATAGAGTCTGCAAATAGGTAATTGCAAAACAAATATGGAAAGTATATTTGAAAAAATTACAAATCAGACAGAAAAATGACAAGTCCCAGACAGAAAACGTTCGTGCATTTTGGAAAGAGTGTACATTCTCCCCATGTATGTGATATACACAGTACTTGAGATCTTTATTCAGTGGTATAAGATATTAGCCTAACTACAATGGCTGTTTTGTTTCTTCCTTGTGGTGATAGCATGTTCTTGTGAAATGGAGAAACCTCCAGACTAGGATCTTCAAAAGAAAATTAGGCACCCAACTCCCATTGACTTTCAGTAGAACTTGAACTTGCAACTCCTTTAGACTTTATGGAAAACCCCAGCCCTCATACCCATTAATGGTATGGGAAGTTCCATTTTACATCAAGGGGTGAACAAAGTCAAAATGTGACATGGGCTTAGATATCAGCATAATGGAAATCTAGAAAGTATATGCCTCTCTAAATATCAGGGTCACTATTCCAGCTGTGTGACTGCATATGTTATTGATGGTTCAGGTACTTCAGTCTAAAATCAGTTGTATGCAGAGGTTTTCCTTTTTTTAGTTGGCATTTAATATTTGCTAGCATTCCACAAAGTCGTCGTGCATCCAGAGCACGTACACGCACATACATGTTCAGTTGCCATGAATCCAAGCATGTCAGCTGTGGATTTCATTGCACTACACCATTGTAGCCTCTTATTCATAATGAGAAAATCACATGCCATTAAAGAATTGAGTGCTGCACTAGGACTCAGGAGACCTGGGCTCTAATTCCCAGGTCTGCTACTGGCCGGCGAGGTGACTATGGGCAAGTCACTTTCCATTGCTGTGCATCAGTTTTCCTATCTGTAAAATGAAGATACTAACCTTCTTTATAAAGTACTTTGAGATCCACTAATGAAAAGCACTATTTAAGAAGTAGATAGTGGTGGTAATAATAATAATAAAGTAAAAAGAATGGTTCATGTTGCTGCTACTTCTGCTAAAAGTGAATAATCAGTGTGGGCAGATTAATTGTCCTAAATTTTAAGAAATCAAAAGATACTTTAAGTACAGTAAGAAACTAATATAACTTTGGGTTCAAAAGTTTTTAGTTCTTCTGCTTAGTCATTTCAGATGTGCATTAGAACCGTTAGGATACAAGTGTCATATCTGTTGCTTGACTTTTTCACATTGATACAATACTGTCCATTTAGTCACCAAGACCTGTTTAATAGCCAAGAGTCAATATTGGCCAGGAGTCTGAGAAACTTTGTCGTGCTGTAACACGGAGGCTATTGCTCTCCATTCATCTTCCTTTTTCATCACCAAACAAATTGGAAAGGTGAGAAAAATGAAGACCTATTGCCAAAATAAAACACGCATCAGAAATTGCAGCTGTTGGGTGGGGAGGGGGCTTGACATGTGTCCCTCTGTTCGCAGAACAAAAGTTTTTTATTTAGATTTCTTTTTAATTTCCTTTACAGTGAAGAGCTAAAACTGAGCAAACAGAAGTGACATTAATGGGAGACAGGTGAGAAAGGAGAGCACTTTAATGCTAAATGATGTCCCTGGATGGTATGAACGGGTTAGGTCACTTAATTTCCTTAATGCTGAGTTGTGCGGCTAGACCTATGGCTCTTTAAAAATGTAATCAGCATTTTTGGTCATCAGAGCTTCTCTTCTTTCAGATCTTGAGTCTAAAGCGAGTGAGGGCAAGAGAGATTAAAATCCCAGGCTTCTGTCTTCTTCATTATTAGAAGTTCTGTCTGTTGTAAATACAGCTTCTCTCTGTCTGCATGCTCTGTCTTGTTTTAATGGGTTCTCCCCTGTTGTATGTATTTCATTGTCAGCGGCTTTTTAATATAGTTACTGAAGGTGGAGCTGAGGCCGGAAAGCTCTTGGTAATTATTTTACAGTCCTATGTTCTTTGCTGAGCTAGATCCTCAGGCATGTCAGGTGGTGCTTGTGCCATAGAACAGGATGATGCCAGTTTGTTACCTCATCCTAGAAAACCCTGCTGCTCCCTTTGCCCACATCACAATGAATGAGCAGTGTTAGAATTAAACCCTCTTCTTTGCTTTCCAAAGTGTTATCAGTTGGCCATGTTCAGATTGCAGCAGTCAGGTGAGATTCTGGTTTGCTAAAGCTGCTATCATCTTGTTGCTGGCAATCCACTGTTGTCTGCTTTTAATGATGTATGGAAACCCCACACGCTAAATAGTTCCAACCAGACTGAAGTGAGTTAGCAAGTGAAAAACGCCGACGCTACTTGCTAACATCTGTTGGATTTTTTTATATTAATGGTTCCATTTCTTTGAGGCGATGACGGGCCGAATATATTATGATGCTAATGGCTGAAATGTTTGCAGACTAGACTGGGCTTGCGACTTCTGACAAACTAGAGCCCCTGTAATGAGCTCCACACTTTCATTGTCATAGGTCCAGTCTTGTGCCTTTGAAGCCTATGGGAGATTTTACATTTACTTTCAGTGGGACCAGGTTTGGAACCCATATGAGAGCAAGTCAGAGACTGTTATTGATTTAGGTGCCCCCAGCCTCAGTGGTATAAACTTGATGGGAATATGGAACTTTGATTTCCATCAGAAGCGGTTCATCTTTTTTTAACCAAGCTGTAACTTTTGATCAAAACTGAATCCAATCCAGGAGGCTCCAGTTAGAGGTAAATTGTAGGCACATGGCGGCGTGAGTCTGCATGTGAAATAGTTATGTGCTTCAGGCAGGTGTTGCCTATGGAAAAGTTCCAAACTACAGCACTTTACCTGCATTATGTGAGGAGCTAGGAAACTCTCTCCCCCTTTTGAACAGCAAGCTGTAAATATAGCTTCCAATGAAATATATCAGGGTGGCATGTCATCTCCTCGGAAATGCTGCTTTTGGAAGACCTGTATCTTCACCCCATATCATATCATGGATGAATATTGCCATAAGGGTGATCTCTGCCAGAGTACTTACTCCTGTATTACTTGCAAGTATCCATCTCTCATAAACAATCTATACCGCTAAACAATTAACTCTTCTTGAAAAGCTGGTGATGCATCATGGTATGTGCTCTGTTATCTCAGGTAGAGCAAGGATTAAACTTATATCTATTGTGTACATTTCCAGTTCCCCATTGCACAATGGTTTTTATAAGCAGAGAGGCGAGGTAAGGTCTCAGAAGGGAATATGAGAGAGCTCTATTCTAGTCACCCATGTTTTTATCAAGGCTACACTTCTTCTGTAGCGAAGCTGCTTGAGGGTCCAAATGCACAATGTTGCACATTGTGGAATGCTCGGCCATTTGTCAGTGTAGTATTTTTTTGTTCTCATTTTAGCGCACTGTCTTGGTGAATCAGGTTCTCCAGGCCAGCAAGGTGCTGCTTTTCTTCTTGTGGTTTTTCCCATAGTCACACAAAACACCCAAAGAATGGTTAAAATGGGTCTAATGTCAGGCCACTAAGTAATCACACAGGTCTCTGCACTTAATGACAGGTTGAGAAAATGGGATTTCTGCTAGATCACATGAACAATTGACATGAGAGTTGAGCTCAGCCAAAGTGCCAAAGTGGTAGGGGCTTGGGCTGAGGGCCTCTGGTTCAATTCCTGCTGGAGACCTTGATGGCTGGGTGTGTCTGTGTCTGTTGTGGCACCCTAAAAATGTTTCTTGGAGCCTGATCTTGAAAGCCTAGGAATAATGTTTACTCTCACGAGTTGTCCCATTGGGGTTTCTCAAGTGCATAATGGTTTCAATGAGTGGTCCTTCAGTCCCAATGCAGGACTGATTGAGGTTCAGCATGGGTTTATATGCTGCAGACCCACCCCTGTTCCCATTCAAGCGACATTGATTTCCATGAGCAGCAAGGTTTGATCCCTGCGTATCTCTGACTAAAACTCCCCAATGACATTTTAGCAGATCAGACTGTGTATGTGGAGCTATCCTTACTTGGACCAGTGATGATAAACTTCTCCATTTATAGATAAAAGAATACAACAGTGGAAAGATCCTATTCTGGTACCATTCCTCTACTTACTATAGGGTGTGTTGTTGTGCTTGAGGAGTGTGTTCTGTAGGGAGTCGGGGCATTGAATATAAAACGCAATGTGGACAGTTAATACGGCACCTTCTCGGGCTGGTGAATGGCAGCTATTCGCTAATCCCTGTTGTGAAAGAGCCCAGCCAATAGCAATCAGAATGTCTATTATTCCTTCTCTTTGAATGTACACCCCATTGCCTGCAAGCCAAATGGAGCATTACGGACACCGTTAGCATAAAGGACTCAAATTTGCTTTAAGGTGGCTGTTGAAATCATTTGTTTTGTTTTGTGTTTTTTTTTTTTTTTTTGCTTTTTTTTTTACTCCAGAGTAAAAGGTGATGTTTGTGCAGACAGAAGAAGCTGATATTTTTTGGTCTTGTTTGAGTTGCTCTATTGTTTGTGTGATCCAGCAAATTTTAGAAAGGGATTCTTGATGACAGCCATTGAGCTCTGCAGGATTTATGGCAGGACTTTGTGGCGGCATATAGTACATTTGCTTCGCTTACTGAATTCTCTGAAGAAATTAAAGCACAAAGTGATCGTGAAGAAAAAGAGCTATATGGTTCCCCAGAGCCTGTGCATTCATCCATCCCTTTCCATGACTGATTAAAACCTCAGTCCTGAAAAGGGCTGAATCAATACCTTGCAGGACTGACTCGTGGGGCAAATTAATGTCTGTGCATCTTTGGATGGATGGATGGTAGGGAGACCTCCCTACCTCTGGACTGATGATGTCTCTCTGCAGCAGCACCTGCCCAGGGTTCCCCTCACTCTCCCCAGCTGCTCAGTGCACCCGGCTCCAGATGGCTCCAGCCCCAGCTCCACTCAGCATCAGTGCAGCTCGGCTCTGCTCAGCTCTCTGGGACGCTGCTCGGGTCCCTCTGGTTCTGCTGCTGTGGGTCTGTTCAGCTCAGCTCCCTGGCCTAGGCTGCTTCTCTCTCCTCCCAGCCGCCGGCTGCTCTGTCCTTACTTCAGCTCTACTCTCTGCCCACTGCAGTTCCAGCTGACACGGAGGTTGGGACTCCCCCATTGACCTGTCTGCCCTGTCAATCTGGCTGACCTGGTGCCTTGGCCTCTCCCCACTGCCCTGGGGGGGCTGTCCATTTCAGGGTCCTACTTCCTCAAGAGATGGCCAACCACAAAGACCCACTAAGTTTCAGTAAGGGAAGGGTCCCCCTACATTATGAACATAGACTGAGATTTTCAGTTGCTGGGGGAATTTAAAATGCACAGTTCCCACTGAGATTAGGGGGAGTCCCAATCTCTGTGGTGACTTTGAATGTCTCAGCCATAGCACTGGATGAGCAATCTGCTGTGAGTCTTTTCCTTGTTAGGTTTTTTGGGTGGCTTGGGAAGATGCAACCATAAATCTGTGCCCTGTGGTCTTAATGTACCTACTTCAGATTGTTGCCATTTGTTTCTTTAAATGTTCTTGTCGTTCGGCCATCACGGAGTTATCTCAGTGTCTGTGTTAATGTTAGGCATTAAGGATTTGCCTTATTGGATCATGTCTCTAATGACAGTTTGTACCAGATGTTTTGGCAGGAGCCAAGAACAAAAACCAAACTCATAACTCACGTGGTCATCCACTGCTGTCCTAAAGTAACTCCATTGAAATCGGTGGATGTATCCTGGGAATGAGCTGGAGAGTTTTATGCAGCATCTGGTCCCCAGGAGACTTTCGCATATGCAAAAAGGCATAAGAAATTGAGTGGAACATGCATCATGACTGTACATTTATTCACAAACTTCCTTAATTGCCAGAGAAAGAGAAATCTTGTGCTTGAGGTGTTGTCCTGGGACTCAGGAGTTTGGATTCTAGTCCCAGCTCTGCCACAAACTCCATGTGTGACTGTGGGCAAGTCACTTCTTTTTCTCTGTGCCTCTGTTCCTGATCTGTGAAATGGGGATAATGCTCATGGGGTGTTGTGAGGTGTATACTTACCGCAGTGATGAGTACAGTACAACAGCCTAGAAATAAATCTTAGTCCAATGAAGTTCATAGGAATAGATGATGTTAATGAGATCAAGATTTGGCCCAAACCCAGAACTTTGTAATGCTATATACCCATGGTTTTCCCCATGCCAGTTTTGTTTGACCTATGGTCAGTGACAACCCTATGTTGTTCAATGATTGGGATGTTTCAACTACAGCCACCTTCGTTACTTGTACTTAGCTCAGATGTAGGAAACAAATAGGTCTCACAGCCATTTACTAAGGCCCGGTCTACGCTTACCTTTGCGATTCGGTGGCAGTCAACGGGAGATACGCAAGTGACATAAATCACTTGCGTATCTCCCATCTACTTTGCAGCGTCTCCTCCACGCGGCGTCCACGCTGTGCTGCGTCGAAGGGAACAGTGCTCCCTTCGACACAGCGCTACGCCACTTACCAGGGCGGTTTTCCTGCATCGCTTGCTGGATCAACTGAGCGCATCTACACAGACGGCTCAGTCGATCCAGAGCAATCGATGTGATGGCAGCGAATTTGCCGTCCTCCGTGTAGACTCGGCCGAAGAAGGGTTAATATCATCCCCATTTATTGAAGGGGAAAATGAGGTGGCCATGACTTGCCTGAGATCACAACTGGGAACAGAACCCAAGTCTCCTGACTTCCAGTCCAGAACACCGCACAGCCTCCTTCAGCAACTTGGAAGGCTACTTTATACAGGTTTCCCTGTGCCTTTAATACTCATGTCTCCTTGTCACCTTTTGGGGTAGCACTGAGCTAGCAAATAATGACCGATCTTCTGTTCTCGATGTCTGTATTGGTGACTATCCTTCCCTGTGTTTTGGCTGCTGCCAGGGAATGATGCTACTTTGGGCAGTTGGGGAGCTTTTTCCCACTGCTCTCTGGCATTGCTTCATTTGGAAACTATTCAGCTCTAACCTCCACGTGTACTCCCTGACTGCTCCACGTGCTCATTGCATGAATGACAATATGGAATCTCTGAGAGCTGGGGCAGGAAATGTGCTGACATTCAGTTCAGCACCATGTCTGGCTTAAGTTTCTTTTGTTAACCAGAAAATAGCTCTTCCTACTTTAAGTGAACAGTATCGGACCCTTCACTCACTGTAAGTGTCTGGAAGTATTTTAACAACTGGACTTCTCTCTAGTTGACTGATGGCTGGAATTCAGCTCTAATGTTACTAAGAGAGCAGAGAACATCAGACAAATCTACATGAAAAATTATTCCTGGGCATGGCAGCATACGTTAACTCTGTATAGACGAAGCCAGATGTGCAGTAATGGAAATATGCTTTATGTCCTAATACTGGGAAGCAGGAAAGTTCAGGCTGCAATGTAAATATCTCATTCTAGACCACATTGTTCTATTTCATTTCCCCTCAGTTTTCCCTCTATTTAAAGGCTGGATTTGGCTTTTTTTTTTTTTTTTTTTAATTGGACCTTTGCTCGGATGGCTGCAGAGTTAAAAGTGCAAAACTCTTGTTCCGTTACTGTTAAACCGGTCGGTCGGCCTGAGTTGTCATAAAAGCAGTTCCACAAACAATTGTTTTCCGGTTAGAACTGTCTGGAAAATAAGAATTGTGTTTCTCACACAGTGCTGAGCTTCCAACGTTGGTTTCCGCTGCACTGCGGAACACACCCGAGACATTTAAAAAAAATTTTATTTGCTAAAACATGGAAGGGGCAACTTGGACATATTCTTTCATCGGTCATGTTCCTTCTTTAGCGAGAAAAATAAGTCCCCATTGTTATCATATCTTACCTCTGACAGGTTTTCATTTCATTTCAGCAAACACCGCATGCTACCTGCACTGAACAGCAGCTGCTAAAGAGAGGAACTGGTTCTGAGGACTGTGGGTGCTGAAAATGCAAAGATTCCTGGGTTTCAACCATAACCACTGTTTCATCACGCTGCTCTTCTTCAGCTCTCTCAGCCCTTTAGGCCTTGCCCAGTTTGATCACTGGCCCCACTCCGGCTACCCGGAGCAACCCCCTCAAGCATACCACGCCCCACAGCAGCCAGCCAATGTCCCCAAGATTCAGCTGCGGCTGACAGGGCAGAAGCGGAAGCACAACGAAGGCCGGGTGGAAGTGTTCTACAACAACGAGTGGGGCACAGTGTGTGATGACGACTTCTCCATCCACGCAGCGCATGTGGTGTGCAGACAGCTGGGCTACGTGGAGGCTGTGTCCTGGGTGTCAAGCGCCAAGTACGGAAAGGGAGAAGGTAA
>ML675745.1:6111623-6160212 GCA_007922155.1 Mesoclemmys tuberculata
GCCTTGCTGTGGTTTCCAGTGGTGAATGATGGAGAGGGGAAAATGAATTTAAGGGCTTGTCTGCCTGTGCGCTTAGTTCATGGCAAGCTGGGGTGCAAATCTGCTCAGCACTAGCCTGTTGCACACTTCCTGTCTATGTGGACTTTGCTGCCATGCACCAACAGTTCTCTAGTTCGCATTAATTCGCTCCTATTTCAAAGCAGGGTAGATCAAAGAACGTTACAGAACAGTTAGTGCATGGTATATCCCAGCTAGACTACATCAACACTGAATTTGTGGCAAGCCTGAGCTGAATCTAGTGTTGAAAGGGGCCTGATTGAGCAACCTGGAGATGACATTGGTTAATGTATCAACACAACAGACTTGGCCCTTGCCAAGAGGGGGCCAACTCTGGGGGAGAGAGGAAGTGACTCTGGTCCTATTCTCAGGCTACTCTGGTGCTAATTGAACAGAGATTTCTAGGGTACTCAGAAATTTCAAAGTGCAACAGGCTGGGTGGTAGTCTTGTAGTTAAAACATGGGACAGGTATACAAGAGGTGTGCATTTGATTCCCAGCTCTGTCACAGACTCCCCTCTATGACCTTTCAGGATAGCTTGTGAGGGTAGGGTGCAGGATTCAGCAGTCCTGGGGCTAACTTCTGCTTTATATCTTTTGTTCCCAAAAACTCGTGCTTCAGGGTTTTGGCCAACTGCCTGCAAGGCTCAGGAAGGGATATTTTCTGCTGTCTATTCTGGGGTGGTAGTGCTTGTCGTTGATCTCCTTCCTCTTTTGCACCATGGATGGCCATGGCTGGAGATAGGACATTGGACGGGGTGGCCCAGGACTCTGAGGTGGCACTGGGCATTCTCTCTCACGTTCAGCTGGCTTGTTCTTGCTGACATGCTCAGGATCTAATTCATCACCCTAGGTGAAGTCAGAAAGGTGTTTTTCCCCCAAGTCAGTTGGGCAGTCACCTTGCTGGTTTTTCACCTTGCTCTGCAGCATGTGGGTGCAGATCACCTGCCATGGTTACGTGGGTACATCTCACTTAATCATCTCCCTGCCACTGCAGGGTTCTCAGGCACTGGTGCATCTCGGTCCCTCTTATTCTCTGCCTGGGGCACATAATAGTCTAGTTCCCTGTGGGTTTCATTTACTTTGGTCTAATTTCAGTTGTCAGGTTTAGGGTGCAGAGCTGGGTAATGTCAGTGGCCTGTGATATACAGGAAGTCAGAGCATATGATCTGGTGGTCCTTCTTGGCCTTAAATTCTAAGTCTACGACCTTCTGTAAGTCATTTGACCTGTGTGTCGCCTTTTCCCATCTGTAGAATGGGGATGATGATGTTTCCTTCCTCCCACCCTGTGTCTTCTCCATTTAGATTGTAAGGGACTGTCTGTTACTGGTAGGAAGGGAGCAGCAGACTGAAATTTTGCCTAGGGCAGCAGATTGTCTTGAGTGGCTTCTGGGTTAGCTTGTAAGATCCACAGCCTGCATTTCTAATTATGTAACTAAACACACTTTATAATAATCATTAGGAAACTAACATACTAGCTCTGGCCAGGGGAAGAGTTCTCATCAGGCCAAACCTTACATGACACTGTCTGTGTGTTTAGTTTTTCTCCTCCTTGATATTACATATAGATTACTTGGATGTAAAGTGGACTATTACAGATGAGACACCAACCTGATCACACTTCAAACTGGGGCTTCCAAATATGCCTTGAATTAAGATTTAGGAAGGCAAATATTGGTTTGTTAAATGTAGAAATTGATTATTAAAAGCATGTTTGGAGTTGAATAGTTGCATAACTACCACACAGCTGTCACACCTCAATAAATGTATGTTTAACTGTCTTTTATTTACCATAAGTAAATGTTTACCTACTGAATATTTTATGCTGGGTTGCATGAAGCATAGCAGGTTCATGCTAGATATAACTCCATTCATTCCAGGCAGTTACATTGGGGATGAATTTGGACCATAGGTTTTTAATACCCGTTCTTTAACACTCTCAGCTATAAATTTCCTCCATAAAAAGCAAGCAGGCTTAAAATTGACTTGAGAGAAATTTGAAACCTTGCATGTTGTCCCACATTGTGGATCTTGGCTTCCACAGTCCAGCAGGAGATTTCCAAGAGAGAGGCCATGACATTTGAAATAAAACATTGGCGTCTGAGCCATGCTAGAGCGCTCGCTCCTTCTCTGCATAATGTAGGGAGTCGGGCTTCACAAGGGCAATTTCTGCATTGCTGTTGGGTGGGTGTGGGGTCTGAGCATGGCTTGGTCTGGAAGAGAGAAACAGCATGACTGGTGGATCCAGGGTTAGGGTGAATCAACCAGCAGCTGCATGAGGCACTAAGGGCTCGAGGTCTATCTACATCGAAGATAGAAGTGGAAGTCCATGGTTAGTAGAACTTTAGTGAGCAGACCCTGGGTTTGTTAACCATGGGCATGAGTGTTTACCTCATTTGTAACCCCAGGTTAGAAACCGTTGAACCCTGGGGCTCAACCTGGGGCTCCAGCATCTACATGATGTTGTATGGGCCCGAGTCCAGCCAACCATATTGCAGACTATCTAGTGCCCACCCAAAATGTGGCTGCTCCAGGCCCTTGTTCATGGTGGAGTGTGGGAAACCTTCACTGTCCACCAAATTAGACTGTCCAAAGGACAAAGCAAGTCAGCCTGTGGGATTGTGGAATGCTTTTGGCAGACTCCTAAAGCATGAGTCCAGTTGGGCTGTGTCTACATTGCAAAGAAATAATGCTTGAACTCCAGATTCCCAGCTTGATTGAGGCTTGGACCCTCAACCCCCACAGGGTCCTGGGTAAGCATGGCTTGTGTGTAGATGGCAGAGGGGTTAGGCTTGCGCCCGAGTTCAAACCTTGGGCTTACATGCACTGCAATCAAACACCCACAGCAGTCTCAGGCTCATGAGGCTATAAAATTCCCATGTGGACATCAGGGCTTGGGCTGTAGACCAAGCATCTGCGCTGCAATTTTATAATCCCGGAAGTCTGAGTCAGCTGACACGGGCCAGCTGTGGGTATTTGGTGGTGGTGTAATCACACCCTCTGAGGCTCTGGCTATGGGGGATATATAGGCAGCTAGAGAGACAGATGGGGATGGGTGGGAAGGGGGGAGAATTGCAGAGGCTGCCCTGGTGTTTTCAGTAGCAGCCGCAAAACTGGGAGAGGAGAGGATTCCTTCCATGTGACCATCATGGAAGCTTGTGTTGGACCAAGGCCATTCATATAGATTTGGCACAGGAACCAGGATTTGGACCTGGGGGCACAATTCAGATCCCTTGTATATAATACGGTAGCATTGATGCCTGGGAGGTCCTATCCCTTTGGCCTCTAAAGATGAATGTTACATGGCATGTTACAGCTGGGGAAAGGGGAATCTATTTCTGATCCCCAAATATGGAACAACCCCTGTGTGGGTTAAGCACGTAGGGCTTGATTCACCCCTCCCCCCAGCCACAACTCCCACTGAAATCCCTAGGTTCTGCAAATGCTCAGTGCTTCTAAGCATCAGGCCCTAGAGGCTTCAGGGATGAGCAACACATGAAGTCCTGCACTGGGGAGGTAGCTTCCCTGTGATTCTGTTGGTGCTTTCACCCTCATCTGCTGTTGCAGGGAGAGCATGGCCGAGATCTTGGGCACTTAAAATCACAAGCCAACTGGAGATGCCTTAAGGGGGATGGATCTTTCAGCAATTGATGGCTCAGCATTGTCTGAGAATCAGGCTCCTTAAGGTGGCTCAGGTTGAGCATCAGAAATTCCAGACTTCCCAAGTCATGAGGCACCCATATTTGGGCCAAAATACACACACTATGGCAAGATTCAATCAAAACTTGGAGCTCTCTCCAAAAAGAAGTTATAATGAGGATTGGATGTATTAGAGAGGACGCAAGCGGCCCTAAATATAGACAACTGATTCATGGCATGTGTGATTGGAGGCCGCAGTCTAATCAACTGAGCCGAGAGGACCTATTGACACCAGATGCTCTGAAGTGGTCATCATCAGGGGAAGCTGGCTTTCACTGCAAGGAAGTTTATAATTCAAATCACTTTGGTCTGCCTCTTCTTTGTGTGCTGATGCAAATGGCAGTGGGGGTGGCACACAACAAAAAAAGGACTTTTTTCTTTGTTCCACATTGTGGAACAGGGACTCTCTGTGGTGAGACACAATGCCTGGCATGCTCATTAGGGCAGGACTCAGTTATTATGTGCACCGCACAGGACTCTGAGCACAGCGTCAGCGCGGCATCACGTATTGGTCGGAAATGACTGCGCTGTAGGCTTAACGTTTTAAATTAAGCTTTTTTCAGTCCTTGAGGTGGTGAAGATTTTGAAAAGTGACTTGATTTTTGGGTGTCCAACATGAGACCCCTTCAGAGGAGCTGGTTTTTCAGAGGGTGGGCGCTCAGCACCGTCAGGAAATCAGGCCTTGTAAGGTGTCTCAGCTTGGGCCCTCAACTCAATCACTTTGGGAGTTCTCGGGCTGTGTATCGTAATGCATATTTAGTTGTTCTTGGATGTTGGAGAGCAGATCCTCCAAATCAATGTAGCTCTATTAACTTGAATGGATTTACACCAGCTCAGGATCGAGCTCTAAACATGTACCTTGTTCAACATAACCATTGTGTTTCTGGCTTATAAACACCTTAGGTGGGTTCTGCACAGGACTGGGTAGACTGAATTGACTTAGCTGTTTGCTCACTTAATTTTAAGTGAAGATTTAAAACCTTCTATTGACAGGGGTTGCTTTGAATCTTATTAAAGTGGGGAACACACACTTAGCAGAACTGGTGTGTTTGGCTCATTTTAGACCAATTATTAGTGAATCTAGATTTACCTTCTCAGCAATTGGCCTACTGATACTTTAGAACTTTCTATTCTTTCCTTCTCAGGCAAAATCTGGATGGACAATGTCCATTGTACTGGCAATGAAGCCACATTGGCAGCATGTACAACAAACGGCTGGGGTGTCACAGACTGCAAACACACTGAAGACGTGGGAGTAGTGTGTAGTGAAAAGAGAATTCCTGGCTTCAAGTCTGACAAGTCGTTACTCAACCAAATTGAGGTAAATGCACTTAAAACTTGAGGGAACTGATCCGATGTTCATGTCCGCCAAGATGATTTAGGAACACTGAAATTGTTGGTAGAAATGGGCTCAACCTGCAGTATTCAGATCAAACGTTCCTAGCGCATGAGATGTTCAGAGCTGGAGTTTTCTCTGAAGCCCTTGTCACATACTGGGTTTAAGGAAATGAACCTGTCTGGTATCTCTCAGAGCCGCATGATGCTTTCGTGTATGTGTCCAATGGGTGGCTCTTTTCTTATCTGCTTAGTCTTAATGTATACGTGTTATGATATAAGATGTTACCGATATTACAGCTCTTCCTCTGTGAGGCACTGATCTCACTCAAGACCTCTAGCTGGGTCTGTAATATAAATAATCGAGAACAATAATACATAGTGCATTTTCAGTATGCAGAATCACAAAGCCCTTTACAAACTATACACTGTATGTAAGAATCACTTCTATCGGTACTTAAAATACAGCTGACTTCAGGGGGGAACATATCTGTTTAATGGCAAACAACAACTCTGCTTGAGTCCTACTTTATGTCTTAAGAATAGTATAATATCCAGCTATAGCAGCAAGCAAATATTCCAGTGTGTTTTCTTAGATAGCTTGATTTTTGTCAGCAGTAAATTAAAGACAAACGGTGGTATTTTTAGGTTTTTTTAAACATAAACAGACTCTTAATAAATATTTTCAGAATTTCTTTATCGTATATGAGAAGGTACAAACCCATTTATTTTTCCTTTGTGGGCCACCTTTTACAAGAATAAAGCATTATTGTACTGCTAATATTTGAGAATCAAATGAGAGAGACAGAAGGTGTGTGATACAGTCCTTGTAATTAGATTAATCCCTTATTTGTTAAAAGCTATGAATTGGGTGATTTTTCTACAGTCATGATTAGGCTTCACTTTTGGGGTCCTATGGGCAATTTGGGGGAAACACAGGTACAACAGAATTGTCCACAGATGTGATCAGATTCAGAGTTATACTGCTCACAAATGCAGGTTTGAATGGATTGACTTATAAGGCAATATTTAAATAAATGTTTATCCTTTTGCTTGGCTAAAGGATGATGAAGCGGGGCTGTTATATCTCTGAAGTATCTGAAGAAGTTGAGGATTAGCTTTAGGAGTGATGGGATGAAATTTAACACGTGTAGATGACATCAGGAAAAAGTTCTTAACTGCGATGTTCGGCTATTGGGCTGCGGAATAGTTTCCTATGGGAAATGATGGAAGCTTTGTTACTTGTGTCATTTTAAAACTAGATTTGACAGACTCCTCAAGAATAAATTGTCAGGAATAATCCAGTAGTGTAAAAAGGATGGACTAAGTGAGCAAATAATTGTCTTTGATTTCTATGAGTCTTCAGGTTGAAAACTATTAGCGATGACAGCACAAAGTTGCTCTTTACAGTGCTGTAGTATTTTAATAGGTAAATGCAGTGATCAGCCTTAGTGGTCATTTGCCAGCAGGTCCCATCCAATTACCACAGTTATATCCTAGTCTGCGTCTAAGGGGGAATCCATGGTATCTGAGCCACCACGGAGTGGTTTCTGCAGCTAAGTCCTGGCTTGATTATGTATATGTTTTACAACCTGAAACAATAGTTGATGTCGTTTTTTTTTAATGCACTTGAAAACAAGATTATTCAAATGAGCTATTGGCTGGAGAATAACTAGGAATAACCTTTTAACATTTGGTTCCTACAGATTCCTCCACTAGAGAATGGTAAATAAAATGCATATGGTGAAGAAATGCAGGGCTCCATGGCATGGGGACAGAGGGGGGAAAGCTCTCCATGATGAAGGGGAATGGTGAAAAACTCTCACCTTTGCATTCTTCAAACCGTCTGATGTTCCGAGTTTCTGCCTGAGTGAGTTTATGGCCCATGAGACTCCTGGGCTCGTGGGTTCAGGCCCCATGTTGGGTGCCACTATGTAGCTTGACTCTCTCTGAGCAGCCTCCAGGGTTTGAACCGGTGGCCTTCACTCCTAAGGCAGGAGCCTCTCTTGCTTGGATTTAAGGACTTTAACTCCCTAAAATGGTTACTGTGGGAGATTGATACACCTCTTGTGGGTGAAAGAAAACCCAGTGCCAGAAGCCCTACCTCCCTCTGCTCTCCCTCTGCCCCCCAGCAAAATAACAGAGGGGAAATATGTTAGTGGCATTGTGAAAGAGGAGAAAAATACTGCGTTTTGAGCACTGCTCCAGTGGTTAGAGCAAGAGACTGAGACTTTTGGCTCAGCCACTGGTTAGCTGTGGCCTTGGGTAAAGCCATTTAGCTTCTTTGTATCTCAGTTTCCTCACCTGATACTATTGACCTACCTCAGGCTGGGTGCTGTGTAGCTTAAATTGGTTAATGTGTGAAGAGCTTTGAGACTGTCTTGTGAAAGGCATCAGAGATGTGTGAGGTATTGCTACAGTGACATTCACACATTTCCCTTCACCGTCTCCTTAGCAGCTTCACATAAATAATTATAAGGGAAATGAGGCCTTTCATATCCGAACAGGGATCTCTCAGTGACCAGCTCAATGGCACCATTGTTACAGGGGAGTATATACGAAATCATGGAATATCAGAGATGGTTTTGGCAGATGCTTGCTTCCCCATAGCCACCTGGAATTTTCAACACAGAGGCTGGAGGAAAACATGTATCAGTCTAGACAGAGGTCATCTCACTCGAGGATGCTTCCGATATTAATCACAAAATCTAGAACTCTAGTGCTTAGGTAATGGAAAAGCAGAGCATTTGACTAATGCGTTAAACACATTGGGTTAACTTAAGGCTAGTTTGTTCTGACTGTCTGCTGCTTTTGAGGCTTTGATTCATTTTATACTTTCTAAGCAGAGTTTAAGCAGTTTAAATGGTACAAATGAGTCATTAATAAGATTCCACAGGAGCAGGGAAAAGTGTGAAATAAGTTCAAGTCTCCACAGGCTGGCTGATCTCTGAAGCTGTGCATAACTCTGACCATTCATGCATAAATGACAGTAGCAGCCCTCATAGGAATAACAAGGGAGCATTGGTGACTTGAACATATTGTGTTTGGTGCAAAGAAAGTTGAACTCATCTTTTAGGGTCCTGATCCTATCACGGGCTGAGTATCCTCAATCTGTCTAGGATCTTATAAAACCATGTTTGAATGTCAGTAAACATTATTAAGCCCATTCTAGAAAGGGGCAATTGAAGCAGAGAGAGAGAGAGAGAGAGAAAGTAAATAACTTGGCCAAAGACCACACAGGAAATCTGTGGATTGAAAGAATTGAACCTAGACCTAATTTCAGGTCAGCGTGGTGACCACAAGATCATTCTTCCTCTTGTGTCGATGGGAGGTTGCCGTGTCTACCTTTAATAAAGACTGCAGAATCAGCTCCTTAGTCCATCTCTGTTGCCATGGCACATCCAGCCCTTTCTTTCTATTAGAGGCTTGAACAAGGTGGGATCATCTTCAGCATCTATAAATTTGGATGACCCTTGCCACTAGATGCATTTATTCATGACCTAATTATATGTGCCTTTTATCTCTAGATCTCGAGGCACTTAACAAAGGAGGTAAGTTGGGGTAAACTGAGGCACAGGGAGGTGAAGTGACTCACCCAAGGTCACCAAATAGACCAGTTGCAGAGCCAGCAATAAAATCCAGACCTCCTGTGTCTCAGTCTAGCGTTTTATCCACTTGGCTGCACAGCCTCCCTGCAGGACTGGTCCGATGTTCACCTGAAGATCCCAAGGGGTGCTCAGCAACGCCTGAAAATCAGGGCTCTCAAAATTAAATGCCTAAATATGGGCTTAGAGTCCTAAATGCTTGAAGAATTTGGCTTCTAATTATAGCATGAAAGAGGCCAGAAAGGAAGATGAAAGCCTGAATTTTGGCTGGTGCATGTGGTTATCTCATGAAACCTTTCAAAGAAGGCTAGTTCTCAAAATTCTTCTCCTTCCCCTGTGAACAATGACTCGATTCATTGTCTGCGCACCACTTTGTGTAGCTCAGTTGAAGTCAATGGAGTTTTGCTGCTTTCTACCAGCTGAAAATGTGACCCAATGTTGGTGTGTTCCTACCTCCTGCACATCACTTTGCCTGAACTGCTGGGGCCTCCTAAAGTAGGACAAAAACTGTGCTCCTACTGTGCACAGCCAAATCCATTTTATCATCTCCCTCTGAGAGGTTGGGGGCCACTGAAAGTTCCTGTCTTCTGCTGTTTTAGTACAGCATGACCAAGGCAAGGCTAAGGGTGACCTGCTCTGAATTCTAAAAATTCCATTCCAAAGGTATTGTTTCAGTAACAGAGAGTCACCAAATGTCTAGCCTCCCCCTCCCCTGGCTAATCTTCACTTTATCTTGTTAGCAGTTGGTATGACATAGTTTCAAGCCCAAAGTGATGAGATCAGAGGGTCATAAGATTCGAACAGGAAGGTCAGGCGGCCTGTGCGACTGAATGCTGAAAGCCTTTGCTTTCCCATCGCATGCCTGAGAATCTTACACAGCTAACTCAGATTCACCAAAGGAACCTACATTGTTTTATACACTCCTGCTTTTTTGCTTATAGTCCACCCCATGTGGTCGTCTTCCACTCCTCCACTTTCAACCAGATGGAAGTTACCAGGGGTTCTGGGAGCCTGAAATTCTTAATTAAGTAGGAGCATCACAACCTGGTCTAAGTAAGAAAATTCCATCGGTTTAATTTAAATCAGTTTTAACAAATGCAAACCTCCCATGTGGACATCCTTAGTTCAGTTTAATTTAAACTGATTCCAAATCAACTTCAGCTAAATGAAAATAAACTTGATTTAAACTGAAATACGGGGTTTGCACCACTTTAAAACTGCTGCTTTCTCATGCAGCCCAGGCCTAATTCTTAGCGAGTGTGGCATTTCGTAAATGAATGCTTAGGAGGATAGCGTGACCATGCACAATGGAACCTGAGTTCAGTTATTCCACTTCACTATCAGTATTTATTGTAGGAGTCCCAGATTTCTTTGGCAGATTTTCATGCTTTAAAGTGATATTCCAGTCCACTTCAAGTAAAGTTTTTCTCGGATGTAAGTGAGTTCCGAGTGCTAATCCTGTCACTTATCAGATGCTGCCACACCTTAATGCTTTAATCTAAGGCTGTGTCTATGCCACAGTAAAACACTTGTGGCTGGCCCACGTCCTCTGACTCCGTCTCATGGGCTTGGGCTGCAGGGCTATCAAATTACAGTGTAAATGTCTGGGCTCAGGCTGGAGCCCAGGCTCGGAGACTCTGGGACCTTCCTTTCCCCTTACAGAGCGCCAGTCTCAGCCCAAGCCTGGACATCTACACTGCAATTTTATAGCCCCACAAGCCTGAGTCAGCTGATGTGGGCCAGTCAAGGATGGTTTTATTGCAGTGTAGACACATCCTAAGGGAGGGATTATCTATCTCCCCTGTTCAGCTAGAACAAAGGAGCAGAGGGAGAAGAGAAGTTGCCCTTTTTAAGGAGGAACTTATGACTTCCCCAGTGTAATTTCAGCTCCATTTAAATCATTGGGGCCAGGATTTCAGCCCTGATCTTGCTACAGCTGCTCGGCAAGAGTGAAGTTGTGGCTTTCCCTCCTTCCTTCCTTCCTTCCTTCCTTCCCATACATGCAGCTGCTAGTACTCCTTGCAAGTGCACAATGTGGAGAGAAACTCTGCCACGCTCCTGAGATGAAGGGGACAGTGTATGGGTGAGGGGGCCTGGTAGGCTTTAGGGGAATAAACACTTTTCTAGTTAAGACACAGGACTAAGGATGAGGGCTCCTGAGTGCTATTACCAGACCTGCCACTGACGCCCTATGTGACTTTTGGGAAAGAGACTTTTAACCTCTCTCTGCTTTAGATTTCCCCATCTGTAATATGGAGATCATATGTTACATATCATATGTTAGGTGAGAGAGATCCTCCTGAGATAAACTTTATAGAGCTGCAAAATATTATTAAGGTGCAATACCAAAGGCTAGATCATTCGCTGGTGCAAATGAGTGTAGCTTCATTTCAGTGAGACTCACTCAGTGGAGCTATGCGGGCTTATGCCAGCTGAGGGTTTGACCCAAGTTCTTAAAATCAAACCGGCAAAATCTTTACACTCCTAAAAGGCAACATTATATCCCTCTAGCAAAGGTTATTTTTATTGGAAAATGTCTCTTGAGTTCCCAAACTGGAAACACTGCCAGTAAAGAGTATAGGGTGAAATATTTCAGAGATGACTGTAGAAAGCCTGGTCTGTGTGCATAATCAGAAAGATTTTTCCATTACAGCTCTTGCCATAGCCTGAGGATTGTCTCTCCTCTTCCCTGCCCCTTCCGCCCCCATCTTAACTCAAAGAAACAGACTTGCTCATAGCTTCTTTGAAACAGTAATTCTCCTAGCAGATGAACAAAGGGAGTCTTCCCCAGACCTTTTGTTGCTGCTAATGCTTTGCAGTCATATGCATCAATGTCCTTAAACCCACTTCTTGCAGTAACGTGGGGGTTCTTATATTATAGAAAAACTGATGGCTACAGACAGAACCTCATGGCACAGCTGTTTAAACAGTTCATATGGCATGGCAAGGAGAGATTAAACTAGCCCTTTGCCCTATTCATCTGATGATCTCAAAATGCTTTATTAATGTAGCTGCCACCCAGTTCCCCACTGCTGCCCACTGGCTTCTTCTCTGATTATCCATGGCCATGTACTCCTATCCTACCCATCGCCTCCCTACTGGTTCCCAACAAGAAACAGTAGCAGGGGAAAGCTGGTCATGTGAGCCCAGCCCAGCGATGAACAAAGGTTTCTGGGAAACAGGACAGAACTCACTCTGATCTGCTGCACCTCCATGCTGCTAGATGCTTTGCTTAGCATCCATTCTAGTGTCCTCAAAGCATGCAGCTCATGTACATAGTGGAGAGCAGTTGTCCATGTCTACACTTAAAACACTACAGGGGTACCCCTGTAGGGCTTCTGTGTAGACACTCACTGTCTCACTCACTTAGGGGTTTTCCCATCACTTTAGTTAATCCACCTTGAGATTCAATAGCTGGGTTGATAAAAGAATTCTGTCTACACTGGGACTTACGCCAGCCTACCTCCATCTCTAAGGGGTATGGATTTCACAGAAGATTCCAGTGTAGACTGGCTCTGACAAGAGCCCCTTGTGAAGCTGGACATTTCTACTGGTGATTGGGAGAAACTTGTTACTATGTATGGCCAACAACTGTAATGATCTCAACAAAGGGGATGCTGTATACACACCCTGCCACAGACCCCCTGCTGCTGATGTTGTGTCTCCTGTATTGCATTCATGGCTTGGTGAATCCGGGCCCCTCGCTGTAAGTCAAGAGATGAATTCCTGACACTCACTGGTGCAACAATTGCCAGGGTTGTCCCATTACTTTCAGTAGGGTTTGTGATCTGGCCTGTACAACAGATGGGTTAAAAGATGGACAGGCTGAAATGTCACAACCACAAGTTAGTGTTGGAAGATCGGCCACAAAATGAAGAAACCAGGCTAGAAAGAACAGATTTAGGGCAAGTTTTCAACCACTCAGAAAAACCTCTTTATTCCTGCCAGACGTTTCCTGTGGTCACTGTGTGTTTGACCCTTGGGATTTGTTCAAAGGGTCGTTTCTTGGGGGTGATCCTAAAAATGCACATACCAGAGCAGCCCCATTAATGTGCTGCAGGCTTGTTAGTTAGCTGCCCCTTCTCCAAGGCTGTGCAAACACTCAGCCTTTCTAAGTTAGGAAAGGAGTGTTTGCTCAGCAATGCTGTGAAGTTTAAATTGCACTGAGTGAATTTTACAGAGGGAAATGTTTCTCTGCTGGGAAAAAAAAAATAGCGTGCATAGTCTAATAGCCAGACAGCGTCTCATTAATGTCACAGAAGAGAGCAAAGGCCTGTAACTTGGGCTTGTGTGCCAATACCTCCTTGCCTCTGAGAGCCTTAAAAAGGAAAGATAGGCAAGTTTTTCACTGCTGAGAGTAATCCCCTCTCTCCAGTGAATCACTCTCACCTGCCTGTAGTAGTAAACAGCATGCCACTAAGGGATTAAAAAGCAACGGTCTTGGACTGGAAGCACGGCACGTGTGTGGCTAACCAGATACCAACTGGGTTTCTGGGTGTGAATGGAAAGGGAGCACAGAGTAGTGAGGAGTGCTGAATGCTGAGCTTAGTGAATGGAAAGACAGGCAAATTGAGCTCGTTGATCTGTTTACTGCAGTCTTTACATGTGTACTTACATGGATATGTCTACACGTCCATACATGTTATATATGGTCAAACGTATCCCTGGTGTAACTCCATTGTCTTCAGGGAGGTGGGTTTAACCCGTTATGTTTTATCCAGGTTTTAGAAATTATTTTCGATTTCATTTTTGTTTTTTAAACCCAGGATGAAGTTTGAAGCTGTGTTCTCTCTCTCATCCACACTAGTGGCTTGATTTATGGCTTGGGTCTAGCCATGATTGTGGAGCATATAACCAAGGCTATTTACAGTGGCATGGCTTCTAGACAAACCATGAGACAAATTGTCTATTTCCAGGGCCCTGCGAGCATTAAGCAGGGTGTGTGCCAGATGGAAAAAGTAAATCAAGTTGCTCTTGGGGGGAGGAGGTCAATGTATGCCTATGAATACAGCGATGCATTGTCACTGGATTTCCTTGAGAACGTATAAGAAAGGTACAATAAGTGGTATAAATATACACCCTGAGTAACAATAATAGCTACTATGGAAAACTTAATGCATGGCAATGCTAGCTTCTGTCTCCCCAAGCACTTTATAACCATTTAAGCTTTTCGTTGTCCCTTTGTCCTAGATCCCCATTTTGCAGGTGGGGTAAAGAAGCAAGAAAGGTTAAAGAACAGATCTTCAGACGTATTAAGCTTGCTCAACGATCACAGAGTAACAAAGGGGAAGAGTTGGGAATAGAACCCAGCAGTCCTGACTCCCCACCCTTGGCCACATGGTCTCTCCGGTTCTTCTGCTAGTCTATCATGTAGAGAGATACAGACTCAGGGTAGAAGAAGCATGATCTAAGGCAAACACTTTCTGCATCACAGGACTGATTTTCAGTTACACTAAGGCCCCTTGATTCCCTTCGGCCGCTGTAAAGGTGCCTTCAAAGCAGATAGAAATGTACCTGCTTTATATGCCAGAGTGGAGTAAAAGGAACCTTAGTGTAAAGGAGAATCAAATCTCAAATGTTTTTCAAAGGCTTCACCAGACATTGGCAGCTCTCTAATCCATTCTGCTGTTTGTGGTTTCCACAAAAGCATGAGGATACGCTTTCTGCCGTAAATTTTCATGGCCTGCTTTTCAAATAGCTTGTCTCACCACCTTGTGTTGTCTAAATTTAGTTTAAATATACTTGTTGCTACTTTACCTTGTTGTTTAGCAATTTTATTGCTGCTGTAATGGGATCCTACTCTAATTTTAAAAAGTGCACACATGGTGGGGTTTGTTTTTTAAGCATCTTAAAAACATCCTTTAAAAAATATTTAACTCTGCCCTTCCCCTTCATGATAAGATTCACTACTAAATATATCTGCAGCTTTCAGATATCTGCAAATAGATTCTAAATTCCAGCACTAGATAGACTGTGGGTAGAACTGTCGGTAGGCCTGGCTGAGCATTCGTCTTAGTGCCATGCCTCCCTTTTCCGTGGGCTGACGGGGTGTTGCTGAGCATCCGATCAAAGCCCAGAGCGAGTATCCACTTGCTTCCTCTGGCCCTATCTAGACGTTAACAGTAACCAGCTCAGAGGAGCTGGTTACAACATGGACAGAAGTGGTAGGTCATTAGCTCGTATCCACGCTATCGATTAGCTGCACTGAGAAGAGGCCAAAGGCAAAGTGGGCTCCAGAGAACATCCTCTTCTCTCATCCCTTGAGGATCATCCTTTCATGGTGAGATGAAGCTGAGAGCTCCTCAGGGCAGCCAACCCCGTTGTATTTCTGAGGAGCACCTAACACGTGGGCACCAATGCAAATAATCCATCGGTAACGTGCAGCTGAAGGGAGTTGGGTGAAGGAAAGAAGGTTTACTCCTGCGTGTCCTTGTTCTGGGCAACATGGTGGATTTCAGTCTACAGGGCCAGCTTGAACCATTATTATTACAGTATTTTATTAGGGCAGCACCTTGGAACACCCAGTCATGGAATAGGACTCCGTTGTACTGGGTAGACACTGTACAAACAGAATAAAAAGATGGTCCCTGCTGCAAAGAGCCGTGCAATCTACTAAATTGACTCCTATTTGTCAGGCAATGGTAGTGCTGGTGAAAGTCGTTGGCTTGACAGCTATGGAAACAGAAACTGAAAAGCCCCATTTATCCACAGAGCAGATCCCGCACAGCACACAAGCTTTCACATATACATCTTGCTTTCTGACTTACCCATTCTCAAGTGTTCTTGGCATGAACAAGTTTATTTTCTTGTTTGTTATGACAATTCTGTTTTCCTTTCTCTCTGCATCAGTTTAAATATTTACTTCTCTCTAAATGCAAACCCTCACGCAACATGAGTGTGTGTCTGGGGGAATCGGAGCATTTGTCCTGGCAGCCGAAGTCCAGACAAACAATTCCATTAAGCCAGCGGGTTTGTTTAATGCTATAAATTTGCAGTGGTTCTTTCCACTTGCTCAAGTGATTCCCTCTGGTCGGTTTGTGGCTGTCAGTTTGATGGCATGGGAGGCGCTGGCTCTGAGCGCAGGTTTGGTGGCCCAGTGCTGTCCCTTAACAGAAATTCTGAGTTGGGCAGCAGCTAAACTGAGAAGGTGATGTTCTCTGGTTAGGAAAGGGACCAAGATATGTCTGCTGCAGGTCAGCCTCAGCTTGCAAGTCCATCCTGCAGCAGTGGCCTTGCTAGATTTTTCTCATTGGAGTATGGTTAACCCTTTCTGTTTTATATCACCTCCCTGTCACTGCAGCCCTGAGCAGCTTACAACCCTTAATGAACTTATCCTCACAGCACTCCTGTGAGGTAGAGATGTATTATTTTCTGCCAGGACTGAAGCGCCACTGGCTGCAATGAAGAATCTCCATGATACTGTATGCTGCTGTTCTGTGTCTCATGTCTATCAGCTCTTCTCTTCCCTAGCATTTCCCCTTTGCCTGCTTCATGCTGGCAATCTATAGTGCAAGGGTGAGGCTGCTTGTAAAGCCCTTCGTTGTGCAGCAAAAACCTCTGCAATTATTACCATTATTTATTTGTATTGCATTTGTGCCTAACGGCTCCCATCACACACAAGGTCCCCATTGTGCTTAAGTGCTGGAAAAACACAACAAAAAGACAGTCTCTGCCTTAATCTAAGTAATGGAGGTGGTTGTTCTGGCATTCCTCCTTCGAGACTCTCCTGTTTTTAAGGGAGCTTCCATGTCCTACCTCATCTATATTGCCAAATTTATTTCACATCTGGGATGCTGGATTATTCTTAATGATGCAACACTATTCAGCAGAAGTGTGTATGGTCAGCTGCAGATGTTCAAACCCAGGCAGATCTCCTACACATTAGTGCATGGGGAATGGGTGGAGAAATAGCTGCTTTTTTTTTTTTTTTTTTTTTTTCCTTTTAAAGGTTACTTCAAGTGTTTAGCGTTAGTTGGATGATGCTTTCATCATGATGGGGGGGATCAATACGTTGTTACCTTTGATTTAATAAAGGAGAGGGAGACTGCTGGGGTGAGCGAAGGGCTGGATGGAGATGTTTTTGTGCTTTGAGAGTCACAACCCTCGCGACTTGGCGCTTTGGAAGCAAAACCATTTTGGGAAGTGTGTGTTAGAATAGGATGATGATGAAAATAAGAATTTGTGTCCATAGCTGTGGAGACAGTGGGATAGGCCAGGCATACGGAAGAGAAGCATGGACACAGGGAAGATTGATGAGGATGAAGACAGTGGATCAGTGACAAATTGTGGATTTTACCAACAGGGTGGAGAACTGGGAAGTTCAGCCTTTAGTTCACTTTCTAAGTTTTTATAAGGAGAGAGCCTAGCCTAACAGATAGAGCACTGGACTGGGACTCGGGTGACCTGAGTTTTGTTCCGGCTTGATCCACTGGCCTGCTGGATGATCTTGTGCATGTCACTTCTCTCCCTGGTGCCTCAGTTTCCCCATCTGTAAAATGAGGTTAATGATACCAACCTCCTTTATAAAGTGTTGAGATCTACTGATGTACAGCATTGGGTAAAAGCCACTTATTATAAGAAGGGAGACTGTGCACCTACTTTTCTTCATGATCCAAAATACCATTAGTGCACATCTACAATGGAGATGAATTTCAATTCCTACCACCTTACGAGGCTGTATCATTCCATATGCTCTGGTTCCACGGCCATGATTCATGCTTGCATCTCATGGGTGATGATTTCACCAGGAACTTTTGCATTTTGACAGGCAAAAAATGCCTCCTCAGCCCCGGAAATGTATTCCAGTGCTGAGATCAGATTTCCCCATGTAGCTTTCTTCTGGCTGATAATTTTAAAAATACCTTTATAAGGAGTTGGCACTGTAAATTGATCAAACCTGCTGCCTGACATCTGTATCCAAAAGCATGAGGGAGGGATTCTGCTAGTCATATCTGTTTAAAGTTTGAACTAATTTCAGCCAATAACTTGTTTGAGGGCTGTTCGCTTTGATTATTTGCTACTTGTTACTCATAATGGTGCATTTACTTGAAGTAAATTATCCAGCCTTATCTCTCCATGTGCTATATAGTGTTCTAGACATGGTGTGGTCCCTGGCAAACGAGAGACAAAGCTGGAGCTCAAACTCTGTGGAAGCCTGTTTGTCTCTAGTATGTAGGTTTTTTTTTTCTCTAATAAATGCCTCCTGTTTAAGGAATCCTAGCCCTACTAGTGCGATTGGTTACCAAGATCATGTGGAATTGTTCCTGTTGCCTGAATGGAATACTAAAGCTTCCTAAAACAGGAGAACTGTGAGTACAGAATAACCAAAATTTCTGTTAGCACAAAGAGATCCTTGGCAACATGTTAATGCAAGTATCCATACAAAGAATAGCTGCTTCCCAAATTTTCATGTGAACATACACATGAAATATATTCACTTGTATATTTGTGAATAAATAGCACCGTGAACATGGTTGAACCAAATAGCTACAAGCTACATTCAAACTAACATGTCCAAACATTGTTTTTGCAATTCTCATTCAGCTCTAATGATGATAACATGAGAATGTACAGAGGCAAAATCCCACAACATGATGTATGGTCAAGTTGGAAATCCCCCTCTGGGCCTACCCTGACCCTTCCTCTTAAGGATATCACCAGTTCAGAATCACTGACTCATGGTTATACGTTTAAAAGTGTTCAACTTGCTTATCCGTCAGTAAGCAGAAACCACAAGCTGCTCAGACTAGATGGTCCTATCAGTTCCCTGGCTGGCTCCCTCATTATGTAGTTGAGTGGGTGTATATTTAATGTGGCAATTAAGATGCTCTTCTGAAAAGCCCATCTGAAAACCCCAGCTGTTGTGGTTTGCTGAAGTTGCCTAAGATATGTTCTCAGCTGGGATCAGACTCTCTTTTTTTTTTTTTTTTAAACATTGATGGAAAGCTGTTCATTCTGGTGAGCAGAGGAAAGCCTGGGGAATGCTAAACTGGGACAGTTGAGCGGGGATGGAAAAAACTAGTTGAGCTGGAGTACATAATGAAGGAAAACAGTCATTCCTCTTCTAAACAGAATATTGTGAGCCTGCTAGTTAGGAGGGAAAAATGCTTTGGCAGCTGTTTCGAGAGTGATGCTATCGGCTCTGGCCCTGGGGATTTTAATTACGAAAAGGATGTGAACTATCGCTTCAGAGCTGTTCTGTGCTGGGAATATAAGCGGGTGTGAGGAACCTTCCCTATCCCGCATCTTATGCCCCTGTGCATGGTTTAGGCCTCATCTCAGTCCTTGTGTTTCTGTTGTCTTGCCGGATTGGAGAAACTTGCCTTGAAAGCTTTGGGGCTTGCACCAGCTAGCAGGGCTAAGGCCATATGATGGGGAACAAATGCTGCACCATGATGCCAATGCTACTGTTGTGTGTGCTCAGAGCCCTGGAGCAGCACTTCCTCTATGTTTATGGCTTGAGGCTTGGAGTTTCCAAGAAGTCCTAAGGGACTGAGGTACCCAATTCTCTGGGAATTAGGCACCCCAGTCTCTTGGAAAATCCCTGTCTAAAGCTATGCTCTAGCCCCATTTGTGGCTCTGACTGTATGCAAGGAAAAGGGGATAAACAAGCAGATTTTCTGTCACTCCCTGTTTTTTTGTTTTTTGTTTAATGAAGTAGGAATAGCAGAGTCTGAAGGGTGGGGACCAGATTCCCGGGAATAAGAAACCAAATCCATTCTGAGCCATGCTTTAATCTGCATCCACATGGGTGTTTAAATGGCGTGGCTGTCACAAGGTCTGAGCTGGGGGAGAAATTAGCGGATTGTTGAGAAGGCTGTGTGTGTTTTGCCTAATGCAAACCAGATGGCAAATGGTGATGGGAAAACGTTTGAAGGTTGTGTGAAGCCTTTTGCAATCGGATCCAAAGCAGTGAGAAAGTGTCTGATTCAAACAGCGAAATCAAACCAGCTGAGAGATTCATAGGAAATTTTTTCAAGTTGAGAATCTTGCTTCAAAACCTGCAACAAAACTTTTATTTTTACTGTCTCTGCACAGGCCCAGGTTTTCTGAGGCTGAGATGTGTAGTTTCATAACCTCGGCTGGTGGTTATGTGGTAGATGCTGCATCCAAGGCTGTAGAGGAGGAGTAAGGAAACCCAATAGAGACTTGAGAAAACTGGGAGGAAGCAGGAGGGGGAAAAAATAGATGGTTTGAACTGTTACAATTCTTGGAATTGTAGTTCGATTTATTTGTATTCTACTAGCTCTTAGAGGTCTCAGCCAAGATTAGGCATTATGCAAACACACATGAGAGAGAGTCCCTACTGTGAATAGTTTATAGCTCAATAGACAAGGCAGGCAGAAGGTGGGAGAAAGGAAGTATCATTAAGCCCTGTTTCATATACTGCATACTGAGTAATTTATGAGGGGGCTCCATGTTTGTAAAACTAAACTGGCTTTTTATTAACTATTTACAGAGATGCTGCAACTGCAGTTAGCGTTCTACCCATGTGCACACAGACTGACTTTTTGATGCTTCCTCAAGTCTTCCCTCGAGCAACCTGTGCTCCAGATTGCTACATCCCCGTTTTGCAGACGGGAGCTTGGGTGTGGAGAGATGAAGTGATTTGACCAAGATCTCAGTGTGTCCCTGGCAGAGTTGGGAATTGAACCCAGACCTCCTGAGTCCCAGTCCAGTGAATATACGAATGGCCATTCTGGGTCAGACCAATGGTCCATCTAGTGCAGTGTCCTGTCTTCTGAAATTAGCCAATGCCAGGTACTTTAGAGGGAATGAACAGAACAGGTAATCGCCAGGTGATCTATCCCATCAGCCATTCCCAGCCTCTGGCAAACAGCAATCCCTGCCTACCCTGGCTAATAGCAATTGATGGACCTATTCTCCATGAACGTATGTAGTTCTTTTTTGAACCCTGTTAAGTCTTGACCTTCACAACATCCTCTGGCAAGGAGTTCTGCAGGTTGACTGTGCGTTGTGTGAAGAAATACTTCCTTCAGTTTGTTTTAAACCTGCTGCCTATTAATTTCATTTGGTGATCTCTGGTTTTTTGTGTTATGAGAAAAAGTAAACAACACTTCCTTATTTACTTTCTCCACACCAGTCATGATTTTACAGATCTCTATCATATCTCTCCCTCCCTCCCCCATCATCTCTTTTCCAAGATGAAAGTCCCAGTCTTTTTATTCTTTCTTCATATGGAAGCTTTTCTATACCCCTAATCATTTTAGTTACCCTTTTCTGTATCTTTTCCAGTTCCAATATATCTTTTTTTTTTTTTTAGATGAGTCGACCAAATCTGTATGCAGTATTTGAGATGTGGGTGTACCACATTATGGCAATATGATATTTTCAGTATTATTATCTATCCCTTTCCTAATGATTCCCAACATCCTGTTAGCTATTTTGTCTGCTGCTGCACATTGAGTGGATGTTTTCAGAGAACTATCCACAATAACTCTGAGAGAGTTTTCTTGAGTGGTAACAGTGAATTTAGATCCCATCATTTTATATGTACAGTTGGAATTATATTTTCCAATGTGCATTACTTTGCATTTATCAATACTGAATTTCATCTGCCATTTTGTTACCAGTCTCACCCAGTTTTGTGAGATCCCTTTGTAACTCTTCACAGTCTGCTTTGGACTTAACTATCTTGAGTAGTTCTATATTAGCTGTAAATTTTGCCATCTCACTGTTTACTCCTCTTTCCAGATCATTTATGAATATGTTGAACAATACTGGTCCCAGTACAGACCCCTGGTAGACACCACCATTTGCCTCTCTCCTTTCTGAAAAGTGACCATTTATTCCTACCCTTTGTTTCCTATCCTTTAACCAGTTACTGATCCAGGAGAAGACCTTCCCTCTTATCCCATGACCACTTACTTTTCTTCAAAGCCATTGGTGAGGGACTTTATCAAAGACTTCCTGAAAATCTACGTACACTATGTCCACATGCTTGTTTACCCCCTCAAAGAATTCTATTAGACTGGTGAGGCATGATTTCCTTTTACAAAAACAATGTTGACTCTTCCCCAACAAATCGTATTAATCTATGTGTCTGGTAATTCTGTTCATTACTATAGTTTCAATCAATTTGCCTGGTACTTAAGTTAGGCTTACCGGCTTGTAATTGCCAAGATTGCCTCTGGAGCCTTTTTAAAAAATTGGCGTTTCATGAGCTATCCTCCAGTCATCTGGTACAGAAGCTGATTTAAATGATGGGTTACGTACCACAGTTAGTAGTTCTGCAATTTCATATTTGAGTTCCTTCAGAATTCTTGGATGGAGAACATCTGGTCCTGGCAATTTATTACTGTTTAATTTATCAATTTGTTCCAAAACCACCTCTAATGACACCCAGGGATCCCACATGGGAGGGGAAGGGGGGAGGAAAGGGTACACTTTACCGGAGCCTGGAGGCCCTGGGGGGCCTGGCTGAGGCTGCAACCCCTATGAGTATGTGTGTGGGAGGGGGTCCATATTACAAGTTTGTACTGGGCCCCAGAAAATGATGCTTGGGTCCTGATGACACCTCAATCTGAGACAGTTCCTCAGATTTGTCAACTAAAAAGAATGGCTCAGGTTTGGGACTCTACCTCACATCCTCAGCCATGAAGACAAATGCAAAGAATTAATTTAATATCTCTGTAAAAACCTTATCTTCCTTGAGTGCTCCTTTAGCATCTTGGTCATCCAGTGGCCCCACTGCTGTATGCTTCTGATGTACTTAAAAATTTATTTTGCTGTTGCTTTCTGAGTCTTTGGCTAGCTGTTCTTCAAATTCTTTTTGGCCTTCCTAATTAAATGTTTATACTTCACTTGCCAGAGTTTATGCTCCTTTCTATTTTCTTCAATAGGATTTAACTTCTGGTTTTTAAAGAATGCCTTTTTGCCTCTAATTGCTTCTTTTACTTTGTCGTTTAGTCATGGTAGCACTTTTGCTCTTCTTACTGTGTCTATTATGTTTTTTTTTTAAAGTTTCCATGTGACTTGAAGGGACTTCACTTTTGGCACTGTACCTTTTAACTTCTGTTTAACTAACTTCCTCATTTTTGTGTAGTTCCTCTTTCTGAAATTAAATGCTACCATGGTGGGCTGCTTTGGTGCCCCCCGCCCTCACATGGATGTTAAATTTTATTATGTTATGATCACTATTGCCAAGCGGTTCAGCTATATTCACCTCTTGGACCAGGTCCTCTGCTCCACTTAGGACTAAATCAAGAGTTTCTTCTTCCCTTGTGAGTTCCAGGGCTAGCTGCTCCAAGAAGCAGCCATTTAAGGTGTCAAGAAACTTTATCTCTGCATCCCATCTTGAGGTGACATGTACCCAGTCAATATGGGGATGGATAGTTGAAATCCCCCATTATTGAGTTCTTTTATTTTTATAGGCTCTCTAATCTCCCTGAACATTTCATAGTCATTAGCACTGCCCTGGTCAGGCGGTCAGTAGTATAGCCCTAGTGCCATATTCTTCTTCTTCAAGCATGGAATTACTATCTATAGAGATTCCATGGCACAGTTTGGTTCATTTATTTTATTTCATTTGACTCTCTGCTTTCTTTCACATATACTGCCACTCCTCCACCAGTAGGACCTATTTTGTCCTTGCAATATATTTTGTACCCTGGTATTACTGTATCCCAATGATTATGTCGATTCCACCAAGTTTCCATGATGCCTGTTATATCAATATCCTCATGTAATAGAAGGCGATCAAGTTCATCCATCTTAGTATTTAGAGGTCTAGCATTTGCATACAAGACTTTTTAAAAATGTCACTTTGCCTAACTTTCCTCCTGTTTACATCAGTGTAGATTAGGGCATTGTTTTACTTCACTCAAACCCTGCAGCTCTAGTTGAAAGCGAGTTGTTTGGCACAGCCATTGCTTAAATACTCTAGCCAAAGATCTATTGTGTTTTCTCTTGTACCTAAACCACTTCCTTGTTCTGCTTTGCTTTAGTGGGCTCTGCACACCTTTCTTGGGTAACACAGCTTCAGTCAGGGAAGAGAAAATCTGTTTCCCTGGTCTGATGATTACTTGTTGCTTATGTGTTAGCTCACTGTCTGCCAAAACTACATTTGGATAAAACAAGAACTGCGGTTTGTGGAAAGGAGCCAGACAATGAAGGAATGATCTCCTTTATCCCAGTGAGTGAGTCAACAATGCACGAAGCACAATCCTTTCAGAGAGAATGTAACACTAGAGATACTCACACAATTGCTAGAGCTTGCTATGTATAAAATAGTCGGGTGGGATGGTTAATACACAGAGACAGGCTGAGGTTTTGGATCCAGGTCTGGATTAGGCTAGTACTTAAATTCCAAGCCAAAGGAGAACTGAGGTTTGGGATAGATGGGACAGCAACTAAATCTCAATAGCTGTTAGGGCGAATAAGTGGAAGTCATGCAAGACTAGCTAAATAGCTCCAAAAGGGAGGGCTAGTTATGCAAGACATTCAAATATGTTTATTAATTCTCTTGTTTTGGCTGTCCTTGACCTCTGCATGAAGAAGATGGCTTTTAATGTGCAGGAAGTTCATCTAATCGTTACATGTGGGATTGGGAGTCGAGCTGTAGGTTTTGTTCCTGATGCTGTGCTGAGGATCACTGCATCTCTAGGATGTTGTGAGGCTTAGTTAATAAAGTACTTTGGGATCTGCAGACTGAGAAGTATGCTCTTGTAGAAAGATGGCCGTACAATGGACTGGGACTCCGCAGGCCTGAGTTCCAGTCCCTGTTCTGCTGCAGACTCCCTATGTGACCTGGCTAATGTCCTTGTGCTTCAATTTCCCATTGGTGAAGTGTGGATAATAATGCTGCCTTTCTCCCATTCTTTTTGTCTGGTCTGTTTGGGCTGTGAGCTCTTTAGGACAAGGACTCTCTTACAGTGTATGCACAGCACCAAGCAGAATGAGGCCCCAGTTTGCCTGCATGTGCTAATGTAATACACATAACAAGGGTGCGTGACTGACTTTTAGTGGGATTTGGGTGCCTAATTCCCTTGGGCTTCCCTGAAAATCTCAGACTGCACAAACAGTCCCTAGCACAATGGGGGCTCCACCTCCGTTGGGGCTGCTACATGCTACTCTAATAGAAAAATATTGTATTTTTATTGTCCACATAAATGCACTCTGTATATTGATCTCTCTCTGCACATGTACATGAATTATGACGATGGTAGTTTAAACCAAAAAAAAAAAAAAATCTGCTCTGGCTATTAAATGTGGTTTGCCATGTTCCTTTCTGATTTTGTTTTTTTATGCTTTTAAGTCTGTTTTCACCATTAGCCGGGCCGTTCTGGACAGTAGTGTTGGAAGGATAGAGCCCCTGTCTGGCTTTACTTCCGTTGTCACAGACTACCTGCCAATGCAAGTGCAACCTAAAGAACCCTGCAGTGGAGGAAAACTACCCACACAGAGTTATTGGGAGGGGAGGAGGAAGAGGGAGACTATTTCAAGCCCTTTTTAAAGAGAAAAATACATCTGAGAAATATACATCTAGCTGTTTTGACCATTCCTCACCTCGCCCCCCCCCCTTTAGTTTTCCAATATAAAGCCAAGATCTGCAGTTCTTGATTCTATCCATGGAAGTTTTGCTTGAGTAATGACTGCAGGGTTAGACCCATGTTAAAACAATTGAAGGGTTGTATGGTTTGAGAGAGAGAGAGCACAAACAGGGAAAATGTGGCTTACGCTTGCTTTTCAGACAGATAATGAAATGATGTTTCTTGCTGACCTGTTATAGCCCATTTGGAGACTGAAATTTATAAAAGATGATATATTTCCTGCCAATTTGATCTTTTTTTTCCTCATTGGCAAAGACAGGATAGAACTCAAAACAAAAAGAAGAGTGGGTCTATTTAAGCTGACTACAAGTCAGTAGGGCTGGCTGGTTGATTTTATTTATATGTATATATAAAAAATATGAGAGAGGAAGGTGTGACTGGAGCCAGGAACTCGTGTTATAATCCTGGCTCTCAGACTGATTCCTTTCATGATCTTAGTCAAGTCACTTAAATTCACAGCACCTCACTTCCCCATCTGTGAAATAGGAAGATAATGATTCCTGTTCACCTTATAGAGTGTGGCATGTAGGATTAATTACACAACATCCTCTATACTTACCACATCTAGGTATACTTACCTTTCCTCTGAGGATGTCAGAGCAGCATATAAACAATTAAGCCTAACAATACACCTGGTGAGGTAGGGAAGAATTGCCCCTCTTTTTACAGATGAGGAAACTGAGGCAAAAAGGTGTCAACAGTCCAATCCTGAGAAGTACTGAGCAGCTGTAACTGCCATAGTTGGGTGCACAGAACTTTCCTAGATAGAGCAAGAGTGATGTGCCCAAGTGACATACAGGCAAAGCTGGGAATAGAGAATAGGGTCCTGATTCCTAGTTTCTGGGTATGTCCTCTAGACCATACACCTTCTTACAATGCTGGAAAGCAAGCTGATGCCTAGTCCTTGGTCTAAGGAATTAGAGGCACATTCCCACTCCCAGGGATGTCAGCACTGTGCAGGGAATGGACGTTACCTTGCCCTTTGCCTAGCGGCTGCCTGCCAAATTCCAAAAGCAGAACTTGCACCAGCTGATTTTATTTTTTTTAAATAACATTCCTAAAATTGCCATTTCTTTACTTAGGGTTTTGTTTGGGTGACTAGGGAAAGTCTCCAAGGGGAAATTGCCAAGTGGCTGGCTTCCCTCTTTGCCTCTTGCTCCGATGTTGGAAATCCCTAGTATGCCCCAGTGAGGCAGTGAGTGTTTGCAGCCTTTCCGGGTTCTGATGTTCTCAGCCCTGTTTAGGTTTAGGTGGGTGCAATATGGGAACAAGGATCCCATATTTTTGGTTGTTAGCCACTATAAGGACTGGCCGTATGTTCAACATCTGGGATTTGCCGCAGACTTTGTTCAAATGAGCCTTGCAATTGCTGTTACGGGCTTTCCTCACAGAACAAAGGGCAGTCTAGAAACCAGTGTGTCTGGGAGACTGTCCTCTGTTCTAAGGGCTCCTCTCCTCCCTCCATTTGAGTGCAGACTTCTGATCGGCAGCACGCTGCTGAGTTTTAAAAATTTAAATAAAATGGAAGTGACTCTAAACTGGAATACGTGGGTGGATTTTAACGCTGAAGTTTGAATCCAGTGTTGAGGGGGAACCTATTCAAGCATAGTTAAATGACTATAGAGTGAGTAATGTTGACATGGCTATTTGTGGATGATGTACTAATCGATCTGTATGGGGTGGATGTGTGCTACAGTCCTAGATGGAAAAGCTCCATGAGGCTCTCTAGTCCACTTTCCCTGCTGCCAATGCAGATTGCCCCTTTGGCTGTTATGATCTCAAGTGCTTTTCCCAGTACAGTTCTAGGCTCAGATTTTTTCAAACAGGACCTAAGGGATTGGGAATGGGATGCCTCACTACCCTTTGTGCCTTCTGATAATCTGCCCCTTAAATAATAACACTTAATAGATTTTATGTAAAGTTTTTGGTCCCTAGATATCAAAGCCATTTACAAAGGGGTATGAGGATATTTAACCTTTATTTTACAAGTGGGCTCTTTTTTTTTTTTTAAGATGTGCCTGAGATTTTCCGGTCTGGACTATCCTCTGGCCTATGATGCTTCCTCAATGGTTCAATCAATGGAGCTTCCTCTGTATTCACCTTTACTTGTCTCAACTGCCTCTCCCTCCCCACTAATATAATTGTAAGTGACCAAGATCTGACATGGGAGAATCCTCCCCGACTCATTTTGAAATGGACATTTCAGGAAGTGCTCCATAAAGAAACCCTATACTGACTGGCTTTAATGACTGAGTACTCCCTTGACAAAGCTGTGGCAGAGCATTTTGCTGTAAGAAACACTGGGCCAGAGGGTGCAATCTCAGTGGGAAAGAAATAGTGTTTTCTCTGGAAATGCAGCTTTATAACCTTTACTTGCAGGTAAAGGCGCTCCTTGGCAATGCATCCATCTTCAACATTGAGAGTATGGAGGCTTCTGTAAGATTGGGGTTGGGAAAAGAGAGTGTAGAATTCAAAACCGACCTTTGGGGACACAGCAAAGCTCTAATGCTCCCTGCCAGCATGGAATATGAAGCCATGCAGTGTTTCAGGAAATCATAGCAGGGCGGGGGCCTCTTGGTGCTAATGGATTTTCCAGATTTCTACTGAAGAAAACATACAAATATAGAGGCTTTGTAATGAGGATTCTGGGCGCTTGCATTGAGCTGCACAGGCGAAAGGCACAAAGGCCCTATTGAGCTAAGGATGATAAAAGTCCAGCTAAATACCTAAAGTAATTCAGCTACCCCAGCTATTTGAATAGTGCTATCCCTATTTTAAAGAAGATGATAAGCTCTATTGGAGCAGGAACTGTCATTCTGTGGGTGTACAGCACCAGAATAATAGGGTCCTGGTCTGTGACTTGGGCTCCTTGGTCCTGCTGTAATACACCTAATAAATAACGAGAGGTTGATTTCCAACAGTAACCTCTCTTTTTTGGGAGCAACAAGGGGTCAACACCTCTGTAAGATCAGGACCTAGGTGAATGTCAAGCCGGTCAGTCAAAATGAATGGATGCTTGAAAAAATATAGCCTAAATGAGTTGCCCAAGATTACTGAGTGAGTCAGTAGCAGAGCCCAGGAGAGGATTTGGGTTGAGTTCCCTCCTCTAAACACACTAGGCCAGAGCCTCAGCCAATTGACTTTGGTGGAGTAATGTCTGTTTGCAGCAGGTGAGGATTGGGCCTGGGGCCTGTGGTATTTAGTTATACGCAGTGATCACATAACCAAATGCTGGCTTTCTGGATCCTTCCTATCCATGGCAGACATGCAGATTCTATTTCTAGGCAACTCTGAATCCAAACACGACCTTTCCTGCCTCTAATAACTATTTTTAATTGATCACAGTGGATCGGAGCAGCATGTGTTCCTTTAAAGTGCTGGTCTTCATACACTTTTTAATGACTAAACTTTGGGGGTAGGGGAGAATTCCACAGCTGTGATGTAACCACTGGAACGGTGCACTTTTATCCTGTGGACCAGAAAAAGGACTTCTCCTGGAAGCTTCGTATAAACTTGCATTAGCTTTTTAATTGCTTGCCACAGCAGATTTTTTCCCTCCCCCAGTCAGCCTGAGCTAAGGGCTTGAATTTCTGAGAGTTCTGCTGTGCTCGTGCCCTCACGTAGGCTCAAAATGTGAAATCCATGTGGCCGTTATGACTCATCTCCTGTCCCAAGCACATTTCATCTAAAGGAAAAATCCAGTCTGAGCAAACAGCAAATATCCGCAAACAACAATTTGAGAGACCCGCTTCTAAAACTTCTGCTCTTGTTGGATGAAAGGAGGGAGGAAGGGTAGCCCAGGGCTTGCATGCTAGTCTGGGGCTCAGAAGACCTGGGTTCAATTTCATGTTTTCCTCAGGACGTCCTGTGTGTGACCCTGGGCGTGTCACTTAGGGTATGTCTACATTGCAGTTGAAGGTGTGATTGTAATCCAGGTAGACATACATGTGCTAGGTTTAATTTAGTTAGCATGGGTAATACTAGTAGTGTTGGCATGGGCTAGCAACCAGAGTACTGGTGCTTCAGTACTTTGGTACCTGGGGTCCACTGTGAGGAAAGTGATGCATGAATACGTTGCTGTTCTGATATGAATTTCAGTCCCAGCTCATTTTTATGCTTCTCAGGACAGATCCTCAGCTGGTGTAAATCAGCCTAGCTCAGGCATATGAGTTAAGGGCACAAAGCAAGTCATGCCTAAAATGTGAAGACAGCAGCGACCTTTTCCCCCGTTACCATAAGCTAAATTCTGCAACCCAACACAATATGAAAGATGCAGAAGTCGCCGGCAAACGCAGAGTGGGCGGGTGACCCATTGCAGCTGGGACCTCCATTGTGCACACATTTGTAAAGTTTCTCCTGGTGCCTAGTGGAGAGGACATTTAAGCAAGCTGGAAAACTGGAAATAAAAATGACTCTGTTATAGCCAAGGGTGATTTTTTTTTTTTTAGTTGAAATAGACTAAAATAAAAATATTTAAACAACAAAAATATCTCATGTGAAGGATCATTTCGGAAACCCCAGAAATGTCCTATTTGTAAAGATCTGGCAATAGTACCTTTTGCATTCATATATAATATTCTTTTTGTCAGGGAATATTAAAGTTGTGTACGTAGGTAGGTAAAGTACCATAATCTTTTTGTAAGCTGGAGAAACTGAGGCACTGAAGGATGAAGTGACTTGCCCAGAAGGTCAGTGGGGGAATGGGACCTTCCGGACTCTCTATGCTGACTTTGCATAAGCCACTGTGTCTTCCCTGTGTCACTTTATTCAGCTGTAAAACAAGTCAGGTGGAGAACCCAGATGCCCTGATTTCTAGTTCCCTGTTCTAACCATTCAAACCTGTTGCCTTGCTACAATGCATCCCTAAAATATCCTTTTTACTCTTAGAACATGAACATCCAGGTGGAGGACATAAGGATCCGAGCCATTCTCGGTACCTACCGCAAACGTGTGCCTGTTACTGAGGGTTATGTGGAGGTGAAAGACGGAGGGAGCTGGAAGCAGATCTGTGACACACACTGGACCACGAAGAATTCCCGAGTTGTCTGTGGCATGTTTGGATTTCCGGGCGAGAGGAAATACAACGTCAAGGTCTACAAGTAAGAAGGGAGCGTTTTATAAGCTGAGGTCATGTTTCCCAAACACTCAGGCCTTGTTCAGAAATGCAAATTTCAAATTATACCACAGATGTGGTGGGGGATGAACCTCAACCATTTGCTTCATTCCTTTGGATCAGATTTTACTTCTGTGTAAATATTTTAAATGTCAGGCACTTCCTCTTGTAGCCAGGGGTACATGAGGCCAGTCTAAGCCCCATCTTTTGGAGAAGATCAACTGTTGTATGTGTTTAAAGTCCGACAAAGATGGGCTTGAGCCACTAAGTCTTTCTATTTCCAGCTACTGTGTAGTCTTTTTATTCTTTTTCTTTCTTCCACTCTGGTGGGTAAAGGTACCTGTGTGCGTGCTAGTCCTGCACTTAGATCTTCATGGAGGCCCATCAACCTTGATGGGAGCCAGAGCAGGTGTAAAGGTCCATCTGCATAGATCCGATTGGAGGATCCAGGCCGCTGTCTGCATCAATGGCAGTTTTAATGGATTGGAATTGCAGTAAGACGGGTTTTTGTTGTGCCTCCTAACACAAGATTCCTCATTCACATGACTGAATGGAATTCATGGTTTCACACGTAGGATAAAATGTTTACCCAGGGTTTACTGAACTTCCCTGGCATTTGCCTCTCACCTGAGCTCACCCTCTCAGTGTCTGGCTGCTGTGTCACTGAATTTAAGGATTGTGAGTCAGTTGCTGGTCAGGGGCTGGCTGCACTGGAGACATTTTCCAATGAATCTCCCACTGTTCAGCCTGACTGGAGTTAGCAGCCTTGGGAACTCTATCATACATGGGCTGCCAACTGCCTTCGCTATATAAACCACCTCTATTAGCCTGGCTCTGAGCTTGAAATGTCAGCAGCTTGTCTGTATGCTAGGCTTCCCAACGCTGCTGCTGCCTGTGGATCTGAAATGATGTTAGCAATGGTGGCACATGGTTCAAGTGTGTCTCGAGTATAAACTGGGCTTTCCTGCTACTCCATATGGTGCGCTCTCATAAAATGAGGGAAGAGACTGTTGATCTCTGGGGGAGAGCCTACAGTGTCCTTTTGGCTGTGTGCAGAACAAAACTAGCAGGAATTCTGACTGTCCCCTGTGAGCTGGCATGCTGAAGATTTGCTTTGTCTCCAGCTAGTAACATAAACACATTTCTGTCTTTACAGTTTACGATAAATAAGGCAGCTGTGAAATAGCTTATGTTAAGAAATCATCCAACTTCTCCCCCAAGTCCATGATCTATGGAGCTGGGTGGTGGGAGGAGAATTTTATTCATAAGTAGCAATAAGTAAGTAAGTAGCTCACATGAAGGCTGTTTCTCTAGATTCCTGTTGGAGCTGACTAGCTGCGTTTCATGTTTTTCATTAGTAAGATGATGATGATCTGTTGAAAAGATCCTGGGGTTGGAATACTGTAAAGTGGTATAGCAGCACAAATAAAAAAAACCCCAAACTAGAATTTTGTTTTCCAGTGTCTCAGGGATACAAGCAGTGAAGTAATAATTGCTACCAGGTGGTCTCATGTTTTTGTTCTGGACTCTGGAGTAGAGGAACACATGCTTCCATCCATGCCCATTTTCTCTCCTGAGTTAGAGGTGCCTCAGGTTGCAGTCATTGTGTGCTCCAGCCCTGTATATCAGAACCACATGGCAGAATCAATTGTCTCTAATAAGACAAAGCAGATCCTTCCTGCTCTTCAGTTAGAAGTGTTTCCAAGAAGGATGTTATCATTTTAGTAGTTGGAAGCAAATGTACTTGCTAAAGGGTGGCTTCGTAGCTTTCTTTCAGTGCATGTGCGAGGGAGCAGTAGGCTAAATACTAGAGTTTTTCCTAACCAAAGGATAGTTAAGCACTGGAACAGGTTATCTAGGGAATGTGTGAAATCCCCATCACTTGAAGTTTTTAAGAACAGGTTAGACCAACACCTGTCAGGGATGGGCTAGGTCAGGGGTTCCCAACCCATGGCCTGGGGGCCAAAAGTGGCCCATGGGGGCTTTCAAAATGGCCCACTGCTCCCTTCCTACTGGCTGCAGAAGGGAGCTGCCGCCTAAGGACCCAGGCAGAGCGTGTTGCTGCAGGGCTACAAGACAGGTGCAGCCTCCTTGCTGCACTCAAGAGGATGGGAGATCAGCTCTCCCCTCCCCCTGGCTGTAGCAGGGAGCACAGCAGAGCACTCTGCCTGGATCCCTAGGTGCTGGGGTCCCTGCCAGAGCCAGAGGGAGGGGAGCACTGATCCCCCATCCCCCCAGCTGCAGAAGGGAGCCACTGCCTAGGTACCCAGGTAGAGCGCCCGAGGCTACAGGATGCTTGCAGTTTCCTTGCTGCGCTGCAGCCATGGGGACGGGAGATCAGCAAGGAGGCAGCCTCCTCGCTGACCTCTTTCCATCTGGCTGCACTTGGGGGGGCAGAAAGGGCTGCTGGCAGAGCAGCCAGGACCCACCATACTTGAGGAGAGGGGCAGGACTCTAAAAATCAGTGCCTTCTGACTTTAGCTGCCATGCCACGTGCTTCAGTGTGTTGTGACAGTCACTGAGCTACACGAGTGTTTGTCTGAGTGTGTGTGACATATTGTGAGTCATTTGTAGGTGTCAAATAGTGAATGTCAAAAGGAGCATAGGAGCATCAAAGTGTTTACTTCAAACATGTAGTGATTTGTAGTCCTTAATGGTGTATACGTCAATACGGTATTTTTTATGAGTTGATAAACTGGTGGCCCTTCAGAGTTGTAAAAATGACATTTGTGGTCCTTGAGCCAAAAAGGTTGAGAACCACTGGGGTAGGTAAACTTAATGCTTTCTCAGCATAGGGAAGGAGGGATGGACTAGATGACCTCTTGTGATCCCTTCCAGCCCTACATTTCTATGATTCCGTGTGTATCATGTTCACCGTGATGTCTTTGGGGTAACTGATGTGAGGGTTGTGTTTCTAGGTACGTGCGGTATCTTTCCATCTATTCTCTAGTAAGGATTGGTTTGTTTATTTTAAATATTGTAAGTTGAATCTTGTGCGTGTGTGTGTGTGTGTATACAATGTGTTCAAGTGCATAGTTATAGATGAGATAAAGTATGCTCTGTGTGTAGAGAGATGTATTGTAATGAGTATGCTGTGAGTGAGAGATTCAGACCTGGGATTTTAGATGAGCATATCTCTAGTGCATATAAAATACATAATAAAACATGATTAACCCAGTTTTACATATGGGAGAAAAATAAGGCACTGATAGTGAGCCTAATGTTCAGAAGTGCTGGGTATCTTCAGCTCCCCAGGACCACAGTTTGAGTTGTGGATACCCTGAATACCCACTCCTACCTGTCTTTTCTGACAGTACGTCAGTGGCAAAGAGAACCTGGAATCCTGATGCCCAGCTCCCGGCAGTTTCCCCCTTGTATCTGTTTGCCATCTACAGGCAAAAGGGAGGGCTGAAAACTGAGCTGTTGACACTAAGATAAAGATATTTGGAAAATGTGTTGAATATTTTCCACTGTGTTGGAATAGCCGGGGGTGTGACTATGCCAAAGGGAGAAGAAGTTTGAATTGTGTTTGTACTTTCCTAAGTACAAATCTGTCAGCCTGGCAGTTCTGTAGGATTGTCGCATCAAAAAGAATTCTTTCCCTTCCCGTGGTATTGCGTTTGGGTCCAACATTACAGAAAGCCTGCATTTAATACCTTATGACTCCACATTATGGCAAAGATGTACTGAGTACTATCAGCCTAGCTGGCAGCCTGCCAGGACGAAGTAAAACTCCAAGTGTCCTGCTCCAGGGTCCTGTGTAAAATCTGGGCTGGTGTCTTCAGGGGTGGTCTCTGCCTTGGTCACTCGAAAGTCCCGGCCATCAGTCATCTTGTATCCTGCTCATCCACAGCTCATCCTCCATTCTGCAGCCTATTCCATCCACCTTCTAGTCCTATTGCATAGTGGTTTGAGGAAGGAAAGATTCCATCCCTCCCTGGTCTCGTGGAATGAGCCCCTTTTCCATGTGACTATAAAGCCCTGTAACATTTTTCTCATGTCTCTGGCTTCACACTACATAATTTGTAAATAGCCTTTTCCCAAGAGTGGCACCTTTCACACTGTTATCCCAGATTTCAGGTCCGGTTTCTAAACTGGCTTCATACTGCTGCGGGCTGCGAACACCCCCTTCCAGACCTACAGTAATCCCCTTTCCTGCTAACTGTAGTTCAACAGGCTGAGCTAGCAGATACTAGGCTCTGCTTCTGACCAGGGTGGGAGGTGAAATGATTTGCAGATGGATCCTGCTTGAAAGAAAACAACTTAGTTCATCATCCTCTGGTTGCCAAAGTTTTATTCCTTAATGTAACTAGCTTCTACATTTGATGGCACAATTTGTTAAGAAACAAAACAAACCTCAATGTATTTTCCATGCTCCTGTTCCTCCTTCAAAGCTATTTATTTGAAAGCATTCATGAACTCATCTCCAAAACCCCAGTCCTTGTGGAGGAAGGAGAGTGCACTATTAGATCCATTTTACAGATGGGCAAATTCGGTGCAGATAGGTTTGAAGGTCTGATATCCTGAACCCCTACAACTCTCCCTGGAGTCGTCAGGAGCTCAGTCAATCTATAGCTTGCCCAAGATTGTCAAGAGAATACAAGAGCTGGGAGGAGAACTCAGGAGTTCCTGGCTTTCTGACCTGTATTCATACCACACCATTCTTTTCTCATCTCTGGCTGGGCGTTACCCTTAACCTCAAGATCCTATATCTGTGTTTGAATTTATGAGGCAAGGCATTGCACCCATAAACTTCTATGGATTCTTACTGGGAAAGCAAGATTCCCAGGGCTTTGACAGAAAGCATCAGATCTGGCAGCTCCTCTGCCCGTCTGAGTGAGGCTTGCTGACTTGTGCAGACGCCTGCCAGGAAGAGGGTTAGTCAGGGGTGGAGGTGCTATCCTTCCACAGAGCAAGAAACTGGTGTTCCAGGCCTACCGAATCCACAGCTGTGTGGGGAGTTGTGTTTTGGCTTCTTTGGATTTTGATTTAACTTAATTTGCAGAATCTCCCCTGTGGGGTGGTAGATGCCTTTGTTTTTATTTTGTATTATATATATTTTTAGACCATTTCAGCTCAGATGCAGCCATAAGACAACCTTGTGTTTTGGTGAGATGGAAGTTGAATTGTGTTTTTTTTCATGGCCTTATCTCTCCTTCACTCCCCAGTCACTGGAGCCGTTCTCACTGAGTATTCCAGTTTGGGAGCAAGATGTGGAACCTCCTGCCAATCTCCTCTGCTGTAAACGTGTCACGAGGGGAATTGCTTTCACTCTTGGAAGTTGTCCTCAGGCTTGAGGTTAACCCTGCTGCTCTGAAAAGAGAACTTTTCCCAAAGTTCACCATCTTCCCTCAGCGAATCTGCTGGAATAACAGCTATGTCAAGAGCCAAATTTTCACAGGGCCTGAAACTACACCCCAGCGTTGTTTGTTGTGCACCAACTTTATTTGCACTGCACCAGTTTGCGTATGCGAAACAAATAACTAAATACATAAACCCAAAAATAAATAAATAAAAGAAACCCCTGATTTATGCATGTGCAGCACGTGGTGCAAGAAGAATTGCACAAGTGCGTCTATGCCCCGTTGGGTGAATGAGCCAGAGAGGATAGACTTCTGCTACTGCTCCCAGCTAATGGACTCAATGCTTTAACTCGAGTGGCAGGGGTCTGAACTTCAGACCTAGAGGTCTAAGATCAGTGCTTGGTGACAAACCAAACCAAGGGTCGTTACGTAAGCCAATGGATCTGCCTGAATGTCATGTGGCCAGTCAGTCTTGTCCTGATTAAATGAATTATTTTACATGTAGTTAAAGCGGCGCAACTTCTGAGTGTAGGCAAGGCCTGGATCACCCAGCTCTCAACTTTTCTGTCTGGCTTCACAGCGAAGGAGGCATGGGAAAGGCAGCGAAATTTCTGTACTAATCTGTTTGCTAGAAATTTAGCAGTCGTCTTCAATTACTCCATGGTTCTTTTAAAATTCCAGTCGCCGCAGTTGTCTCAGCAGCTTCTTGAGGCAGGGAGTTCTCCACAAGCTGGTTGTGCAGAGAATGATTTCACTTGCTGATTTCCTTTGGTTTCCTTTTTCTTTCAGGATGTTTGCCAGCAAGAGGAAGCAGAAATACTGGGCTTACTCCATGGACTGCACCGGCAACGAGGCTCACATCTCCAGCTGCAAACTGGGCAACCATCTCAGTGTGGATGCTGAAAAGAACGTCACCTGTGAAAACGGAATGCCTGCCGTGGTGAGCTGCATCCCGGGGCGTGCCTTTGCTCCCAGCAGCAACAGTGGCTTCCGAAAAGCCTTCAGGCAGGAGGTAAGGGGACAGCTCCAGCCATCCCACCATGCAGTGCTTTGATTTTAGGGAGTGTGTGTTTAACTGTATATGATCCACTATCAGACATAGGCCCCAGTCCTGCAAAGACTCCCCCACGTGTGCAGATTCATCCACTGAGTGGTCCGTCCATTTCTGTGGAGCTAGTTGCAGCAGGTAAAGTTTAAGCATATGCATACATCTTTGGAGGATCAGGGCTGTGTTGTGTTAGGACAAAAGTCCCTGTGTGATTGATGGTAAATTACACTGCCTTCATTCAGGATGGCTGGTGATGGTGTTAGAGATGGATGAAATTTTTTTTTTTTTTTTAATCTCAATGAAAAATGTTGTTGTCAGAAGAAAATTTCAGTCAAAAATTAAAAGCAAACAAAGGAGGCAGGAATTCTGACAACTTCGTCCTTGTTTTTCAAGCCATTATAGCACTGGTTAGAATGTGTTTGAATTTCTATGCAATTTTGACAAGGAAAAATATGATTGTTTTGGTGATTGGGGTTGGGGGGGATGTAATTTATTTTTTGGAGTTTTTTTAACCATCTCTAATAGTTATTTATCATTGGTGTTATAATAGTGCTTCAAGGCCTCTCCTGATACCTGGACTGCATTGTACTAAGCGCTGTGCATACACACAGTAAGCAAGAACCCTTGCTTGAGGGAGCTTACCAATGAAAGCTTCAGTCCTATGAATTTTCTGCATGAGGTATACCCCACAGTGATTTCAGTCTGGCTACGCCCAGAGCCAGTTGCAGGATCAAGGCCAAAAGAAACAAGACAGACAAAGGGCGGGAGAAGAATAGGAACTGAGGCACAGTGAGATTAAGAGCATGTCTACACTGCCATAACTGTATGATTGCAGTTTGTGTAGGTCTATCCAAACTACTTTAATCTAGCTCAATCTAGCTATGGCAGCACAGGCTTCAAGCACAGGCTGTACAAGACCCCTGAGAATCCTGAGCAGTCATTTGAACTACTAGCCCACACTGAAGCCCATGCTATGGCAAGCTCGCTGCTCCAGGACCTGAGCTAGCTATATTCAAGCTAGCTCATTAGGCCTCCCCAGGCTGCAATCACACTTGGTATTGCTGTGTGGATGGACCCAAAGCCGTGGGCCCAATGGCATCTGTGGTAGATGGAGGAATAGAATCCACATCCCCCGAGTCCCATTCCAGTGGTTTACAAACAAAACCACCTGCCTCCCACGGGATCCCAACCTCCGTCCTTGCTGTTTCTAATTGCTTTCCCCCTGCCCCACAACCAGCCGAGATCCATTTACAACGAGCGTCCCGGCCCATATATTGGCTTCTATCCACAAGCCTCCCTGCTGTTCTAATTCAAGGATGTTGGGCTCATTTACCACCAAAGCTGGCCAGGCAATAAGCAAGTAGGAAGAAAATACATGTCCCAGCTTTGGTTTAAGTTGTTCTGTTCAGTCAGTTGAATGATTGCCTGGCTGCTGCTGGGCCACAATTATTTAAACTCTGCTGGTTAGCCTTTCACTGTATCTATCAAATATAGATAATCTGATATCTTGGTGGTTTTGTGTCTCCTACTGACAAATACTATTGAGTGACAGAAGAACAAGTGCTTGTTTGGATTTTAAGGGGATTTAGTGCTGAGGAAATGTGCCACATTCACACCACCCTTGGAGAATGAAGATTTGTGTTCTACGTCCCAGGACATGCTCAGCACACACAGCAGCAGGAGAGGCTTCCCCCACGCTGCCCTGCCAACATGTCTCACCCTGAGCTAGGAGAGTGGGCCCTGCGGACTGAACTCCAGTCACTCTTTGGCCTCTCTGCTAAGGTGACCAAAGAGTAGGATGATGAATACAGGGGTGTGTCTGGTGATGTGGACGCCAGGACAAAGACAAACTTGCTCCACCAAGGTCACCAAACAGTCATGAGTGCAAAAGATATTTGGTCACTACTAAACTTGCTAGATTAAAGCTAAGTCTGGGTTTTTTACATAGGCAACATTAGGCACATAAAGCAACATGGGCAGTCGATAAATTGCTAGAATGGGTATTGGGAGACATGGATTCGATTCCTGTCTCTGCTACTGACTTACTGTATAACCTTTGGCAAGTTACCTCCCCTCTCTGTGTTTTCTGTTCCCCTCTCACCCTTCATCCATCTTGTCTGTTTAGATTGTAAAGCCTTTAAAGAAGGAACTATCTCTTACTATGTGTCTGTACAGGGCCTGCTACAATAGGGCCATGATCTTGGTTGGTCCTCTAGACATTATCATAATAAATAATAATAGAGTAGTCCTGTTGACTACTTAGTGGAGGTTCTTTGGTCTCAGATCTCACTCATATCACATATTCACTTATTTATGGCAAGTTTTCCAAAGAAGTAGCACAGCCTCCAGTTGCAACACCAGCCGCTTCTGTTTCTAGTTGGAAGAGAATGGGCAGAGCCGGAAAAGATTTAAATCATCCCAGTGAACAGTGTAGAGTTTAAAAATAAAATTAAAATCGATCCTAGTCTGGATTTGAACTGAGCAACCCTGCCATAAAAGATTCCTTATACTATTCTGAGTCTCCTGATTCATTCGACCTCCTCCATATCTAGCGAAAATGTCATTTCTTTTTAATCCAAATTTGAAATTCTGATGACAAATGTTCGCTGGAATTCTTAAAAATAAAATCCCACCACCAGATCTATAACAGGTCAAAAAACAAATGAAGATACATTCTGTGGCCCTGTTACCCTAGTATCTGAGTGCCTCACAATCTTTAATGTATTTAATGTCACAAAGGCCCAATTCGATTTTCATTTAAACTTCAATGCAAAGTGTCATCAGAATTGTGAAAATGGTTCTTATGTGGCACCTTCACCGCCGTATCTGTGCACCTCAAACATTACAAGAGTTATTCTAAAAACCCCTGTGAGAGAGGGAAGTATTATTAATTCTCACTTTGCAGATGGGAGAAACTGAGGCACAAAGCTGAAGCGGCTTACCCAAGGTCACATAGGGAGTCTGTGGCAGAGCCAGGAATAGTACCCAGATCTCCTGACTCCCAGTCCAATGCCTTAACCACAAGACTGTTCTTCTGTCTTTCCTTGTCATTTAACTGTATATGGTAATTCTTCAGTAATACAAATTCTATGTAATCATGATTATGATGTGATGTCTATATGCTGACTTGCAGTTACAGTTTCAAAGCCAAAGGTATTTCACTGACATGCTGTTTCGGGCAGCTTTTATTTTCCCCTCGTTTCAGGATTTCAGACATGCCTTTTGCACTGCATGCTGTAATTATATTGGGTGTTATCTTCTGTTGAGTTAAATATTTATGTGCCCTTAAACCTCAGCAACATAATTAGTAACTGAGACACCCACCAGACAGTGGTGGAATACCGCTTGGGCTACTGTATGGAACAGATGGTCTGTTTCCAGGAAATTGCAGGGATTTGAAGCAAATCTTCTTTTGAGGAATTGTGATATTTTTGTCCTCCTGTAAGTTTGAGGCAGGTGAACTAGTGTGTGGTTTCTGTATTATAACAGACTTTAAAATACAGCTTTTCAACTAGTGAGTCTCAAAGCACTTTAGAGACCTAATTAATGGAGCCTCGCAACATCCCTGTGGGATACTATAATCTTTTTCTGAACGTGAGATTCTTGTGTTAATCGTAGTCTGTGTTTTAAACACGCAACGTTTATTAAAGAAACAATTACGTCTACAGACAGTCTTCTACTTCGCTTGAGCTCCAGCTTCGTCTCGCCTGTTTTCCAGGAATCCCACCCAGTCTGGAACAGCAAAGCCCTCTAGTGACTGAATAATATGCAGCGGATAAACATACAATTACAACTATCTCAAAAGGCACCTTCAGCATTCTTGTGTGTGATTAAAATTAAACAATGTAGATCGAGATCCTAGGGCAAAACTCCTATCGAGCTCCGTGGGGCAAGATCAGGGCTACGAAGGATTGAAAGAGAGACCCAGCATCATTTTAAGATCCAATCAGCTGGGATCAGTGTTCTGGGACAGCATGTTACCATGCAACTTGTAAAATGGTGCATTTATTCTACTATTAATAGTTACTTAATCTGTAGCCTTTTGGAAGGGAGAATTTCCTCAGCCTTGTGGGAAAGCATGGACAGTGTGTACTTGGATGATGCAATGGAATTTGGTTTAACCCATTTTCTATAATTTTTATGAAAGCTGATGATCACACTGGGATTTGGGGCCCAATGTTCTTATCCAAATAGGATCACTGGACCAAATCCTCAGGTGGTATAAATTGCTGAAGTGCCGTTGACTTCAGTGAAGCAGTGCCGGTTTACACCAACGGAGGATTTAAGCCCTTTGTCTCTTAATACTGAGTATATTTGAGGAAAGTGTTTTTCATTTCACTCTGACTCTCCTTGTGTCTGTGTGCAGCATGCAGGCCAAATCCTGCTGTGGCTCGCAGAGGATGGACCGCGCCTGGTGCATCCTCTGCCACAGGAATCCTGGCAGCCAGGGCAGGATTCTACAGGGAGGCCCATTCACTGCCTGGTTGATGGTCTTTGCTGTCCTTCTGGTTAGGGTTGCCAGCCTTCCAGGATTGTCCTGAAGTCTCTAGTCATTAAAGATTGATCTGGAATTAAAGTTTGTCAGATGATTGAAAACTGCAGGAATACAGCCAACCACAACTGGCAATCCTGCTTCTGGGCAAGGGCAATGGCAACACATGGTGAGGGTAACCAGCAGGCTGGCTAGTTGGGGAAACAGACACAGCTCTCAAGCTTCAGACCCTACCGCCTTGGGGACATGGTGTAAGGGTTGGTTTGTGAGCCATCTGGCCTGTTCCTGTGTGCTGTGACAGCATCCTGTCTCCTAACTATTGTACCCAGGGTAGAAAAAGGGTTCCCTACACCCTCTTTGCTCCCAAACCCATATACCAGAACAGCAGAGAAATAAAATTTTAGCATATGTTCTACCGTTTTACTCCCCATCCCAATGCATGCGCTGGGACTATGGAAGAGGTGAAACATACCATATGTGAACTGGAGCCATTTCTTGGAACCATCTCTTCTCTGAGGCATGAAAATATACATTTAAGGGGACTTATCCCCCCTCATCCCTCACCATTTCCCTCTTCGAGTAAGTGTAACCCATAGGGTCTCCCTAAGCTTGGCAATCCTGGACAGCTGCCTGCTGTAGGCTGCCCATCTGTAATGGCTTTTTTTTTTTTTTTTTTTGGATGAACTCTAGTGGTACTCCCGAGAGAGGTCCTGTAGCAGTGGTTATGTTATTAAAGGGCTCATTAGGCTACCGCTCTGTATTTTCAGATGTGATCAGTGATTGTGTGCCTCAGCTTTTGTATATATTTGTATGCAAATCAAGTCCCGTTAAGGTTTCTCATTCACTTCTGAAAATTTGGGCCCAGGCACTCAAGCTTATTACCAAGCTGGTAAGCAGTATAGCTATAATAAGGCCAGAAGTTTGAATAGTCAGTAATCGCTACCTGTGCCAGTTTCATTCATAAATAGTGATGTTGTGCCTGGATTTTTGTATTCCAGCAGCCATTGGTCAGGCTGAAAGGTGGGGCCAAGATTGGAGAAGGCAGAGTGGAAGTGCTGAAGAATGGGGAATGGGGAACTGTTTGTGACGATCAGTGGAACCTGATTTCAGCCAGTGTGGTCTGCCGAGAGCTGGGCTTCGGGAGCGCCCAGGAGGCTATCACAGGTGCAAGGCTTGGGCAAGGTAAGAATGATGAGAATGTAATGGACCATCAGCTCTGATCATCTTCTGAGAACTCCCAAGAGAGGTGAAATTAGATGAACAGGAAAGATAAATTCAGCTGCATCTTCTGGGCCAGATCCTGAGACCCACAACCCCCATCAGCACAGCGGTCATTGGAAGTCAGTGAGTTGCAGGTAGACTGGGTTGGAAACTGGAATTTTCATTCTGCGGGAAATAATTTTTTTTACAAAAAATTAATTGAGTCGAACAAAAAGCTGAAACTTCACACAGAATGAAAATTCAGGGGAAAAAACTGATTTGGAACCATCAAATAATTTTATTTCAATAAAGTAGAAATATTTCAGTTTGACATTTATATTCTATTAAAAGTTTCAATATACAAATGTATGTAATATAGCTAAATATAATATCGACGTAATTAATAGAATATTTACATCTGTTACACTTATTATATGTATTTAAGATTTTAATATAGAAAAGTCAAAAGGAAATTTTCTTGAAATAAAATGAGAAATCAAAATGAATACATTCCTTTAAAATGTACTGATTTTGACAAAACTTTGACTTTTTTTGATGGAAAACCATTCTATTACAAAGTTTTCTACCAACTCTAGTTTCAGGACATCAGCAGTAGAACTGGTTGAATTGGGGAGTGGAATTGCAACTTTTTCCACATCACTTTTTCCCTGTTTTATTTTGGTGGTAGCTGACATTTTGACTCTCTCTTCCATTCCGCCCCCACCAAAAAAAGTTGGATTTCAGAAATGTCAGGCAACACCATTCAGGGGTCTTTGGGTTTCGCCAAGTGTATGGAACAAAATGGCTTCATGGATTCAGAAATATTTAGAGATCTGCACAAACATCAAGTCCACACCAACCAGCACAAGTTTGTTCTCTAAAGCCCTATCCGTGCAAATTTTGAAATAACAGTAGCTACAATTGTGTTCAAACCTGGATGCGTTCTTTTCTTGCCTTCTCTATCTCCTTTCCTTCTCAGTTTCCTACTAACTTTAAAAAGACATGGGCAATGCAAATTTGATAAGGCTTGCGTTTGGGAGTGATCAGTTGTGATGTACCTTTTATCAGGTTGCGTGAGGAATGAGCCAAATTGATTTATATGGGTCATAACTATTTTCATAGATTTAAAGGTCAGCGGGAACCGTTATGATCCATATAGTCTGGCCTGCATCACACAGGCCAGGGGATGTGTCTGTGACTTCCTGCACTGGGGGGAAAACATTCTTCCCTGCTATTTAAGTGAGACTGTTGAGCCCAATAACCTGTGGTTGAACTAGAGAGAGCACATCATTTAGAAAGAGACCCACTCTTCATTTAAAGACGTCTTGTGAGGATGAATTGACCCTTTCCCTTGGACAGCTGTTGCAGCCATTACTTACCCCAGCTGTTAAGAAGTAACTAATGAAAAAGGTTCAAGCTGCAAAATGTGGGTCTGGATCCAGGTTTCAAACTCCGTAAAACTCCGATCTGAAATCTTGGGTCAGCCGGTTGTAACTAGAGGGGTTATTTGTACAGTCTGGAACCAGATCTGGGATTGGATTTCCCACATGTGGGGAAGGTTGAGATCCCAAGCTTTAGTTATCTCAAAATCCAGAGAACTATCTCCCAGGCCTGCTTTTATATTCTCTATCCCTTGCTCCCATACGGCTAGCATCAAATCTAAAGAAATCTACCGGCAAACAAGCCATGCTGTAAAACCAAAGGAATAAGTGAAACTCCTCCAGACGTTTGGTTTGGTGTATGGAAGGGGAAATTAATTACATGTATGAGAAATATCCAGACTATCAAGGAATGTGAAAAGCTTTAAATGTGACCTTACTGAACAAATTGCCAAGGAGCCTAGTGGTAGGAAGCAGAGTGCTACCCATGTGTATTTACCTGTGGATATAAGGAAGCATTATCTCCAGGCATAAAATGTTACTGCAGCGTGGTGAGGGAGAATGTCCTGCTCTGTCATATTACATACCCAGAACCTGGCAACTTTTAGCAGTGGCCATTCATTGCCAGTGAAATTCTTTCCTTTTATTTTAAATACTGAGCACACTGAGTCCCCAAGGTCAATTTACTTTGGCCAAAATCTCTCTCTAGAATAAATCTCAGTAAATCTCCTCTCCAGAAATTCATCTCTGCTTATTGCAGTAGGATAAGAGACTGACTTGACTGTGTTTTGTATTATGTAACCGGGGATAGCTCCTCATCCCATATGCAACACAGTGGTATGACTCCAGCCCCAGAAAACACACCTGAGCTAGTTTGAATCTAGCTAACTTGAGTAACAACAGCAGTGAAGCCACAGCAGCATGGGCTGTACAAGCCCATCCAGAAACCTGGGCCCTTACCTGGGTGACTAGCCCACGCAGCAGTTGCTTCACTGCTACTGTTATTCCAGCTAGCTCGCTTAGGTACGTCGACACGTGCTGCAGTCGCGTCTCTGCGGTGTAGCCGTGCCCTTGAATAAGTGTCTTTTCCTAGCTAATGGATTAATGCTGCACCATCACAATAACGTATTGGTGTATGCATTTATTAAAATGTATTCTAACGTAACTTCTGGGCACACTACTTCTCTGCTAGGTGTTTAAGCCCATGCGTTAAAACACGCAGTGCAACATGAAGGACTGGCCACCTATAAATACTCTGTATTTATGCTACAGCAGCAGCTTGCAGTCCCAGTTCAGACTGAGGCCCTGATTGTGTTTAGTACTTTATGCCCAGAGACAGTCCCTGCCCAAAACACTGGGGGGAGAAGCAGCTATGGGAGCAAGCTGGGATGCTGTAGAGTCCTAGCTAGATAAAGCCTGTGACTGGGAGGTAGAGAAGGGAAGATGAGCTGAAAAACTGTTTTGTTTTGGACTTCTGAGTTCTGGGGTTTTTTTGACACAAGCTGTTGCCAGGCTAGGAGGACTGCTGAAGAGTGAATTAAAGGTCCCTGGAGACTGAGCTCTTAAAGGGATGAAGGGGTGATAGAGATGGGACAGACACAGAGGCAACCATAGCCACGAGGGAATGCTCAGGAGGTGGTAAGCAGCCTCTATGCTAAATGCACCTAATAAATAGTCTAGTCTCCTGTGGGCTGTAATAACTGAGTCTAATTTTAGGTGCTGGGTTTTGTGGATGGTGGACAAGGCCTGGGTGTTGCAGGTGCCCTGTGATATATGGGAGGTCAGACCAGACGATCGGGTGGGCCCTTCGGGCCTGAAACTCCATGAAGTCTCAATCTGACTGAACAAGTCAAAGGAAGGGGGTTTTCCCATTTCACAGATGGGGAGCTGAGAGACGGATGACATGACTTCCCCAGGGTCACACAGGGAATCTGCTGAAGAGGTGGAAACAGAAACCAGATCACCTGAGTCCCAGGCCAGCACCGTAACTACGTGTCCATCAAACCCTTCTTATTCTGAGCTGCCAAAACCTAAACCATCCGTGTTGTTTGAGACGTTTGACACAGGGCAGAATTCTTGTGTCAGGGTCACCCTCTCCAGGTGTAGCACACAAGAAGGATTTTACTATGAGAGAGAAATCAAAACAGGCAGAGATGTCTTCTCTTTGGCTTCCATTGTTGGTCTCCTTTTTTTTAATTTGTAAAGCCTGCCTTTGGCTTCTGTAGGGCTATTGGCCAGGCTGTTGGCTTCAGTGAGATGCTAGGAATGTAGGACCATAGAATTTTAGGAGCTTGAGCTAGAAATGCCCTTTTGGATTATCCAGCCCATCTCTTTGCTTATTCATTCTATCCGTCGTCTTGCCAGTGCAGGATTGTTCCCCAGGATTTGTCTAGTGCTTTAAATGATCTAGTTGATAGAACATTGTGTCTTGCCTTCCCTGGACCACATGCAAACTACACCACTCCACTTTTGGGAAGGGATTCTGAAGTGCAGCACAAATGTTGTCCTTATATAATCTGATGTATACGAAACATCTAATTCCAATAAAAATACTAAAAGGGGAAGAGGGAAGGTTGCAATTTCCGTTATAATTAGGACCTTTCCTGGAGAGCTCTGTTTTCAAAATGTTCCATTCAGCGTTCCACCCACAGGCATTGCAACATGCACTGAAAAAAGGATTTTTCTGTTTGACCTAATGCACCTCTCTCCCTCCAATCTACAGCATTGGCCAAAGGCCTCAGGGACCTGGGAGTTGGACTGAGTGGGGAGCGATGAATGGCGGGTAAAATTCAATCATATGGGGGGATGGTACTGAGAGCTGTGTGAAATATTTGCATTAAACCCATCCCATCTGAAACTGTCCAAAGACTCCAGAATGGCTGCAGTGTTGGCAAGACCAAAGTGTATCCGCCTCTTGATTGATATGACCAAGGGCAGAACGCTTGTCAATTTCACCTTCTGAAGATGCAGATTACAAGAAGGATTTTAATATGATAAAGTAATAAAAACTGGCACAAACACTTCCCCCTTTGCCTCCACTGTTACCCTTTTAAAAAAAAAAATTAAAATCCCATGCCCTCTCTTGAGATGGCAAAATACAGAGTTGCAAGTATCGGGGAAGAGAATTATCAGGATGTCAAATAAGGTGATTGAACTGGTCCTTTCCATCTCTCATCCCTGTGACTGCTCAGAGGAGAAGAGGGGAGCAGTGACTTGAAAAATGCTTCTGAATTCTGCTACTGAACCCCTTTACTGGGCGCGCTCATGACTCAGCAGCAGTCTGGACAGATGGGCTGTTGAACCACAGCTGCCAGAGATTTATGCACATCTGAGCGACAGGTGTTCCTGCATCTGCTTTCTGGCTAGTAGTTGGATTTAGTAGAAATGTGGTGGTGGTGGAAAGAGATTTCCAAGAAAGGACCCCGCCTGCTGCTGTAATACCAGTTACCCACTTCTGCATTCCTTAGTCAGCCCTTGCCTTTGAGGGTCAGGTTAAAATGAACAGCTAGGTAAATGGGTAAACTATCCTTTAATGAGCACTTGAAATAGAAATCCCCTTTTTCCATCATCTAGCCCTAGGATAGTCTTGTGGTTAATGCATTGGACTGTGACTCAGGAGATCTGTGGCAGGAAGCGGAGAACTTCCGACTTCCTGGGTGACCTTGGGCAAGTCCTTTAATTGCTCTGTTTCTCAATTCCCCATCTGTAATATGAGGGTGATAATATGGCCTTTGGCTGGTCATTAAAGAGTACAAACTCTTACTGGTTATATGTGGAGCTTAATGGGGCCTGATTTGAGTTGGATCCTCCAGGTGCTAGTGTAATAAAAACAGTAATGAGGAATAAGAAATCAGCTCTGGTGGTCGATAATGGTGACACAAGTGTTGCTGTTCTCCCAATTTGCTCACCTACCATTATCTTCAGTTTCTGCAAGGTCATGGTTACAAATGGGCCAGCCTGGTGCCTACAGCTATGTGCAAAATATATATAATATGACAACACCAGAGTGCTTGCCAGTTGAGACATCTGCTCCTCTTAACTTCCACCTCAAAGGAAAAGGGCTGACCACGTACGTGGGGATGTCATTTATGCTTAGTAATAGTGGGTGGACTCCTCTCTCTTTCTTGGAAACCTCACCTGTGGGTAATGCCTTCCCCCACCAACGCCCTCCAACTAACGCTGACTGCTAGCAAGCAAATACCAGCTGGAACACCTGCAGGTCAGATGTGCATAGTTGTCTGTGTGCAGCATTTAAATGATTCATCTGTAGTACATGCCATCTGCCAGTTGTTTAGCTTCTGTTGAGAGACTGACTTGACAGCAAAGTTCAGAAGTGTTTGTCTTTTCACTCCCTTCTCATAGACAATCACAGGACTTTTAGAGATTTCTAACTGTCCAAGAGCAAGATGTGAGATAATCTGCCCCACGTTAGGTCTCATCTGCTACTGCTGGGTTTTTACCCATTGTGGTGGTCACTGTCAGACTGAGGATACTGAACAGAATATGGATCTCAGGTCTGGTCCAGTAAGGCAGTTCCTTGGAGATGGAAAAGACCCACTGGATTATCTGATACCATCCACCAACAGCAGGGGAAAGCCCCTATCCCAGACCAGCTATCGAGCCCAGGTCCTCGAAATGAAAGTAACCAAAATGTAACCACTAGCTAGTATTGTGTGTTCATATGTTTCTGCTATCTCCTGCTGAATAATGATGGGGCATCACTGGGTGCAAGTTGCAGATCTGTGCAGTCATTTGTCATGCTAAGAACCACCCTATATCAAGTGTCAT
>ML675745.1:6160222-6275860 GCA_007922155.1 Mesoclemmys tuberculata
CCAGCCAAAAAACTCGGTCATATTTTTTAAATTTCTCCAGCTGAAGTTTGTAAATCACAGAGCAACGGAAACTTGGCTTTTCCTTTATTTCTGGCACATTTGAAAATCTTGGACTACTGGAAATCATTTCTTAACAGTAAAAACAAGCATCAAGATGACCTTAGCAGACATCAGTTGAAATCCTTTGGGGTTGGTGTGTTGGACTTTGGATTCCAGTTTTCATCATTTGCACTAATATAAACTTTTACTGGTTTCAGCTTCCCTCACCTTAGGGGCCTGGGTGGGGAAATGACCACTTTACGTTTCTTTCTCTTAAAGGAATGGGTCCCATTCACCTAAATGAAATAGACTGTACAGGGTTTGAGAAATCCATCACAGACTGCAAGTTCAGCTCCGAGTCACTGACCTGTAACCATGAAGAAGATGCTGCTGTAAGGTGCAATGTTCCAGCCATGGGTTTCCAGAATCAGGTGAGAAGCCAAATTATGTGGATGTAACAAGAGTGCAACTCTGTCTCCATAGATACTTATAGGGCCTTCCTCGCGATAATATCTCAGTACCTGTTATGACCTCAAAGTGGTTGTGGGAATAGTCACTCAAAGAACGGTGGAAGCCCTATCAGTTGAAGCATAGAGTTAGACCAGACAGAACACTATGAAATGCACAGTTGGGCATAATCCTGAGTGACAGTGAGATGGACGTGGGGTAACACTTTCAAAAGTGCCTGTTTTCAATAGTGACTTAGGGCCAGATTTTTAAAGGTATTAGGCACCTATCATCTCAGTGCCTGGTGGGATTTTCACTACTTATCTGCATTTTTAGGTGCCTAAATGTTTCTGAAAATCTGGTCATTAGGCACTTAAGTGCCTCCGTCTCAGTGAAAGTCAGTAGGTGCCTAAGCCACTTTTGAACATGGGACTTTGGAGCCTAAGTTAGTTAAGCTCTTCTGAAAATTTTACCCCAGATGATTTAATGAGTCTTTCTGCCTCTAGCATATCATAAAGTTCTGGAAATGTAGGGCTGGAAGGGACCTGGAGAGGTCATCAAGTCCAGCCCCCTGTGCTGAGGTAGACCAAATAAACCTGGACCATTCCTAACTGGTGTTTGTCCAACCTGTTCTTAAAAACCACCATTGAGGAGATTCCACAAACTCCCTTGGAAGCCTGTTCCAGAGCTTACCTCCCCTTAGAGTTAGAAAGCTTTTCCTAAATTCTAACCTAAATCTCCCTCGCTGTAGATTAAGCCCATTACTACTTGTCCTACCTTCAGTGGACATGGAGAACAATTCATACCTGTCCTCATTATAACAGCCCTTAACATATTTGAAGACTATTATCAGATCCCCTCTTCAGTAATCTTTTCTCAAGACTAAACGTGCCCAGGCTTTTAACCTTTCCTCCTAGGACAGGTTTTCTAAACCTTTTATTGTTTTTGTTGCTCTCCTCTGGTTTGATGGAGGGATGAATGGACACGCTCACCCTCTCTCTCGCTCGCTCCAATGTTTTTATGAAACAAAAAGAAGTACACTGTGCAAAGTAGCCTATCCAGCTTTGCAAGAGATGTAAGTCAAGTATAAATCATAGCTAAAATAGTTATTGCTTAAATATTAACCCCGTCACCCTTACATTCTGCTTGCCCAACACACACACACAACTCTCAGTTAAGCTGTTGATGAGAAAGCGCTTTTTAAAGACTCTAACCTGGGTACCTAATGTCATTCAGTCTAGTGGTTTTTGGAGGCAGGATAGATCTTTAATCCTCCAGTCACCTGGAGAGGAAGTTAATCAGCTTTTGAGAATGTCCTGTTATCCTTGTACAAGGCTATGCCCTAAAACACTGTTCTTGTAAAACTAGACTGGAGGCTAGGCGAGGAGAGAGCATTTTTTTTTTTTGCACAAAAGTGCTAATGCATTGCATGGTTGTCTCAAGGGAAAACACAAAGCTTCCTATGACTGAGCTGCACTGTGTCAGAGGTTATGCAATCAAGATGGAAGCCATGTGACCGCTGGCCTCAAGATAATATTTATATTTAATGTTTCTGAAAGACAAAATAGTGCAATTATCTGTTACTTTGAAGCTGCAATCAAACAGCTTTCAGAAGAGGAACCGAATGGCTTTCTTGGGGCTGTTTTTCCAGTCCAGAAAAATAATCTGGGGAAATAACTGGTTTTGGCAATTGAGAGTTCTAAAGTAAATCCTGTAAGGGACACGCTGTGTCTCAAAGTAAGTCTTGTGTGTGTGTCATTCTGGAGTTGCACCTGCTCAGGAAGAATGTTCTGCTACTTTATGTCAGTGTCAAATGGGCCAAGGGTGAAATTAAGCTCTCTACCAGGGGCCCAGTGTAAGGTTTGTGGACCACTTACATCCCACTTTGGCCTTCAAAATAGGTATTAAGTGGTGCCTGTGTTGGCTCTCTGCCCAGTGGGGCATCTCACCCCATGTGAGCAACTGAGATTTTTCTCAAGGAAGACCAAAAGGGAGCTCGAGCAGCGAACAGTTGCACTTATTTCAAGGGGAAGACCTCCATCGTTGAGGTTTTGCATCTGTCTGCCTTGTGCTAATGACATTTAAGCTCTATCAGGGTATTAGGAGATTTCCTACTGAGTGGAAGGATGGTTTCTTGGTTAAGGCACTGGATTAGGGTTGCATTCTTGGTTCTAACACAGACTTCCTGCATGACCTTGCACAGGTCACGTAGGGCCAGATTTTTAAAGCGGCCTCTAATTTTGTGCATCTCGGGGGGGGGGGTTTTTTGGTTGTCCAGCTTTAGACAACTGGTCCTTGATTTCATTTGAAATTGATGGAAGCCACTGGTGCTCAGTACCCTCTAAAAATAGAGACTGTGTCTAAAGCTGGGCAGCCAAAGACTGAGGGACACAGAGACTCCTTCCGATATGTGGGCAGTAACCTCCCCATGTTACCCCATCTGTAAAATGAGGTAAGGACTCCCCTCTCCCCTGGGGCGTGGCACTCAAATACCATGGTGATGGGCACCACAGAAATGGCTCAGACATAAACCACCACTTGCATTTACACACCAAGTGTTGTCGCAGGTGAGTGGTGGCCCCGTTGCCTTTATCCTCTCCCTGAACAAGTCTTCACAACAGCGACACTGTCATGTGGGTGTGTCCTGGGACCCCCAACTCTCATTAGAAATTAAGAATACATAAATGTGAGTGGGACCAGGTTACTTCCGAAGTCCAGCATCTTGTGGGTTATTTTCTCTGATACAAAGCAAAAAGCCAAAACTGGGAGGGTATGAATAGAGGCTTGGTCCATCTGGAAGTAGCATATGGGTTCACGCTAACCGCTGGTGTTTTGCCACAGCCCTTCAATTCACCTTCCAACACTGGCTTAGGATCCCTCTGGCCACTAAGAAGAGAGAACTCCTGAGACTTGTGTCAGAATCATTTGGCTTCTTTTCTTGCTCCATGAATTTTAACATCTGTATTCTATTAGACCAGAGAGCAAAATATGTTTTGAGCAGCGTAACAATTATTTCCCAAAGGCTGCCCTTTTTAATTTCTGCTCGGCTGCTGCTTGAGGATATTAAAGTCCTATGTTTAATGCCATTGAGTATTCACTGGGGGTGAAATTCATCCCTGTGCAAAGAGTCAGCACAAAGGGCTTGGGTCTGGCATAGGCTATCTTGAAGACTTCATCGGCACAGAAGTGGTGTGTCGGTTTGGGGAAGGCCCTTTATTTATTATTTGTATGATAGCAGTGCCTATTATATTGTGATAGCCGCTAGAGAATCACAGCAGAAGAGACTGTACCTAAAGTCCCCAACCCAAACATAGGCCCATTTGTGCTAGACACTGGACAAACACCTAGTGAGAGACAGGTCCTGCCCTGAGGTTCTTACAATCTAATGAGACAAGATAATGTTAACTGTTAACGTGAGTTTGAAAGGGAGAGAGGGCTTTCCGTTTCAGGGCTGCAGATGACCTGAGAGGATGTTACCCTAAAACTGACTACGGCCCAGTGTCTTGCTCCTGTCTCAGCCAGTAGCAGCTACTGTCAGAGACCAGATACTGGACTAGATGTCTCCAGAGCGGGATCCAGACAGGTAATGCCTATGTTCCTAAGAGAGACAAAGGGTTGGAGAGGGAAGTAGGATCGGCCCCACTTTACAGCTGTCGAACTGAATTGAGTTGCCCGAGCTCACACACGGAGTTGGCAGCAGAGCCTGGAACTGAACCAGATCGCCTGCATTCCAGTCCAGTGCCTTAACCACAAGACCAGTGAGTCTTGAAGGAGCTGAACTTCTCCACACCCGCTGCGGTAGCTTCATTGCAAACTGTCCCATGTGCCACCAGCTGGATCATCCTTTTCTAAATAACCTATTTCGATGTGAGGTGGCGAATGTGTTCGGCTGCCCACTTCGGCCAGCCTGTGTCTGCTCATGCGTGGAACTAAGTCAGCTGGGAAATTCCTGGCAGATACTTTCAGAGCTGAATAGATTATTTCTCTTTCATTTTACAATCTGCAGCTGCGTCTGAGCGGTGGCCGCAACCCCTATGAGGGCCGGGTAGAAGTCCTCATGCAGCGCAATAACACTCTGAAGTGGGGGACGGTCTGCAGCCAGAACTGGAGCACAGTGGAAGCCATGGTGGTTTGTCGCCAGCTGGGCCTTGGCTTTGCCAGCCATGCCTTTCAGGTACGTCTCCTCGCTGCGGCGTGTGCTCCGGGCAGAGAAGAGCCAGGTTACCTCCCCCCAGCACTGTATTTAGCCACAGAACAGGTACCGCACAGGCGGCATCTAGGCCCTGCCAGCGGACCTCAGCCCTGTGCTAGCAGGACCATCTGGGAGGTGCATAACAGTTCAGTCACCAGGGCCTGCTCTGTCCTTGGCCTCCCTGCTGAGAGTGCCAGGAGTGACATCCCGTTTTTTTATCCACTAGGCTCTGTGAGGAGCCTCTCGGTTCCACACAGGAACCCCTGAGCATCAATCAGATGGTTTCACTCACAAACGTAGAGGCCCCATAGACCATTCCCTGGAGCCATCCCGCCCCTTAGCTCCCAGCAGTTGTAGGGCCGTTACGCCAACACCCTTTTGGGCGAGTGGCCTGGCTTCTGCTCTCAACTGTAGATGCCACTAACTTCATGGCCTTTGGGCTCTTCTGGTTCTCTTCATTCCCTAAATTAATGGCCTGCAGGGGCTGGGAGGGCTTCCACCCTGTCTCCCCTTCCGCCCCTGCCCCCCCAAGTCCTAGCACTGGGCTAATTGCCGTCATTTCTCACATGCAGGACTTTGAATTCCCAGCTAGTTTAGCAATCCACCTTCACAAGCTGCTGCTTTGGTTCCTTTAGTTTATTTTCTTGTTCAGCTGCCAAGCTAGAGTACAAGAGCCCAGGGCAGCTGCGTCGATCTAACACCATCCTTCCCAGTCAGCTGGCTCTATTGACATGGCACCAACAGGCTGGCTTGAAACAAGATATTTTCCTTTGGCAGGGGCCGCTGCTATTTAGAATAGAAAAGATCCTTATGTGGGACCAGTGTGCATCATACACATGAACATAAAGAAACACTGTGGGGAACAGGGGTTTGCTGTGTGCGCGTAGGGCATTGCTAACAGGGTTAATGCAACAGCAGCAATGGTACAGACCGTTCGTTCCCTGCCTGAAACACATTTCAGCTTTGATGCTTTCAGGTGGCTCAGAGTAAGGTGACTTTTTACTTCATCCCTTGCAGCTGCAACCAGTGTGAGCTTCTTACCCAGGAGGGAGAACTCCTGGGACAACTAGGCAGGGCAGTGCAGAGTGGGGAGCAGTCCTGCATTGGTCCACCAGGGAAACTGGCTGGATGAGACCTAATAGGGGGTTTGCATTGCTTTCGTCTGACTTATATATTGGCGATTAATTTGGGGTTTGTGTTGACACAGTTAATTCGCTATACTCTTCATCTGCAGATCAACAAGCACTTCCCAAACAGTATTCCATTATGAATGTGCTAGGTGCTGTACATACCCATAGTAAGACAGTTCCTGCCCTGAAGAGCTTACAATTTTAATAGGGAAGACAGATAAAAGCAGGGAAGAGGAAATGTTACCTACATTTTACAGGCCTGAACCTAAGGCACCGATAATTTGTGTCTTGCCCAAAGTCGCACAGGAAGTTCGTGGCAGAGCCAGAAACTGAACCTAGATCTTTTGAGACCCAGATGAGGGCCTTAGCTATTAACCCATCCTGGCTCTTAAACCATTAAGTCTCATAACAGCTCTGTGAGGACGTTAAATATAACTGTATGTGTTTTAGGAAAGCTAAGCAGAGAGGGGCTAATGGGCTTGCGTAGTTACACAGAAGCAGAGCTGGGAATAAGCTGATGGATGAGATCTTCAGAGCCGTTCAGTGGATTTAACACACCATCGGTTCATTTTAATTCCCATGAATGGCTTTGAAAATCTCAGCTCAGGAATCCTGGGCCCTGGACTCCTGCTCTAACCACTAGGGATGCTCCCTCTTCTTGTCTAATTCTCAGCAGTCACTACTTCACAAATCCTGAGGATAGCATGATCTACACTTTCAGACTCTGCCACTCAACCATGTGACAGCCTTGGGGCTTTAAGGATTTAACCCTAAATTAAAGAGGCGTTTAATGAGTTTGTTTCTGAGAGGAAGGCTTTTGCTTGCGAACCATTCCCTCTTGTTTGTTATCTGTTTATCTTCTGGGTTTTCCAAATTCCTCACTCCTCCACAGTCTCGATCCCGTTTTCCAGCTGCCAGCATCTCTGCCTCAAACCAGGCCAGCCTGGATCTTAATTCTCTGTCTGTGGTGTTAATCATGCAACAGAGTTCTGGTCTCATGCTGGAGCATTCTGCTGTCCCTCCCTGATGCACAGATGTTGCAAAGCAGATGGGTTTGTGGGCCGGGCACCCATCCTAATATGGCAGTGTACGTGACTTGAAACAGACAAAGGATGAATTCATAAACTGGAAGGGTTGGGCTGGGTGGAGATGTCGATGTAGAGTTGGATTACAGCAAAGCAGAATTTAAACCAGTCCAACACAAGGAGAGATGTGTTTTAACCATGTTTAGCTATGACCCGTGCCCAGGACTTGGAATCAGGACTCCAGGGTTCTACTCCCAGCTCTGGGAGGGAAGTGTGATCTCCTGTCTTAGAGCAGGAGATGGTCAGATCCCTGACTTCTGTTCTCTGCTCTGCAACTCAATCATTGTGTGGCCTTGGGCAAGTCATTTAACCACCATTTAAATTGTGCCTCATTTTCCCTTTCTACAGTGCAGATAATCATCACAACAGCCTTGGAGATATTAACTAGTTAAAAGTCTATTGTGGTAAAGTCAGGCCAGAGGGCTACCAAAGGGTATACCAGGGCCAGTATGTGGGCCCTAAAGGGTTAAAGGCCCTTTGCCCTGCAGGCAGAGGAGAGACTGCAGCAGGGCAATTAGAGACACCTGGACCCAATGAAGGGCGATGCCAGGAGTATTTAAACCAGGGGTGTCAAACTCAGTTGGTATGGCGGGCCACATTTACATTGAGGTGAGTTCAGGGGGGCCACGCATAACACACATTACTCTACTCTACCTTTCATGCTCTACTCTCCGCCGAAAAATCTCCCCGCAGGGTAAAATTCGGCGGCACAGTAGGAGAGAGAGGCTCTCACAGGGACTTGCACACTCCACTCTCCGCCGTTAAATCTCCCTGTGGGGTCACATTCGGCGGCCATTTCCTTTTTAACACGGCCATTTCCTTTTTAAGAGCTCACGCAAGATGTCCCACAACTTGCCTGAGCTCCGCTCACAAAACAGACAGCACAAGCCTGCGGCCGGATTCGGACTGCGGGCCAGATAACACAAGCCCGCGGGCCGCAGTTGGCCCGCGGGCCGCGAGTTTGAGACCCCTGATTTAAACCCTGCCTTCCCAAGGGGGAGGAGGGAACAAACCAGGAGGAAGCTTCCAAGCGGCTTGTGGTGGCTGGAGGAGAAGGTTCCCTCCCAGACCAGGAGACAGGGCTCCTCTACAGCCAGAGGAGAAGGGGTAGCTGGGGGCGCCCTGGCCCAGGAAGAGAGGTAAAGCGCGAGACCCACCAGGAGGAAGCTGGCAGTTTGCCACACTATACAGTGCTTTTTGTAGATACAAAGTGCTTAGTATTATCATAAGATAGACAGCTGATTGTCTCAGATACTCCAATGGCTTCAGTACATCCACAGAAGGCAGGATGCAACATTTATCTAAATATTTTAAATTTCTACCAGCAATAATGCCAGCTCATTTTATATAGACAGCTACAATTTGGCTCTATCTAAATTGCACGGATTGAAGCACAATGGAGTTAGGTAAGGATGAAGTGGTAAAGCACCCATGTCATGAGTGCTGACTGCATATTTGTGTACAAATATATGCTTTACAGTACTTGCTATAGAGCAGGGGTTCTCAGACTAGGGGTCGGGACTCCTCAAGGGGTCACAAGATTATTATTTTGGGGGTGGGGGTTGTGAGTTGTCAGCCCTGTTCATCGCTGACAGCGAGAGCCCTTCAGAGCTGGGTGGCCGGAGAGCAGCAGCTGCTGGTTGGATGCTCTGAAGGCAGCACCACCTCCAGCAGCAGCACAGAAGTAAGGGTGGCATGGCTTGCGGGGGGAGGGTCTCACAGCCTGAAATATTTTCAGAGGGTCCTAGCAAAAAACAAAAAAAAAAGGGGGGGAGAAATTGTGAACCCCTGCTATTCTGTTGATTTAGGATAGTACAAAATCCCAGCAGCAAGCCAAATGATGTCATCTTGCATTCCTCTCAAGGCATCGTGTTGATAACCTGTGAACGAAATCCCAATCTCTGACTAGGTTGAAAAGCCCTAGCAGGACTCCTGATTTAGGAATCAGTCTGATGGTAAATCTACAGATAAAGCTGTGGCATCAGGATGTCTGTGAATATTGTTAGGTCAGATTTGTCTTTTTTTGTGATTTCCTTCTTTATTAAATGGAAAAAAACCGACGTTTTATGGGCACAAATGCTCCTTTCACTCCACGTACAGTAATTTATGTTTTTGTTGCTTAGTGCCTTCATGAATAACAGTGGCTGGTCAGACACTCTGGGGAGCATGGCACCAGTATGAAAAAGGAATTCCCACCCAGCTCATTAACTGGCTCTAGGCTGATTTCATGTGCAGAAAAGCTGATGAACAGCACAGCTCATGTTGTGCAGACCTTAGCCCAGCTCCAGGAGAACTAAACCTGATGCTGTCTCCCATGCTGTCGTCTGCCTCATACACATTTGCCTCTCACTCCAGTGGGAGTTACAGGATTTGGATCTAACTTGCATATCAAAATATGCCAGTGGGGGCTGTCCTCCCAGCAATGACCTGTGCCTGCGGGTTGCTCCTGTAGGGTGAAAGTCCACCTACAGTCTGGTAATGACTGACTCCTGGGATCAAATGACCCGTTTCTGCCTCTCTCCCTAGGAAACCTGGTACTGGTATGGAGACGTCGGTGCCGATGACGTCGTCATGAGCGGCGTGAAGTGTTCGGGGACGGAGATGTCTCTGGCGCACTGCCGGCACGATGGTGCCCAGGTGGTGTGCCCCAGAGGTGGTGGCCGCTTTGCTGCAGGAGTTTCCTGCTCAGAAAGTAAGTTACTTGGATTCTCTTCTTTCAATAATCAAGGCGCACAGAAAAGTGATACCGATCATGGAGATTTCTCTTCCGATGGGTTTCTCTTGGGATGCATGGGAGGAGACAGGGAGGTTCATGCCATCATTAGGCCGTCTTTCTATTTTAACACACTAGCAAACTTCAGGGTCAACTAATTGTATGAATAATACAGAGTTAAATGTCCAAGATGCAGTGGCAGGTACTTCACTTTTTTAATTGGTTTTCTTTCTCATGCCCCTTCTTCAGTCTCTACTTTCATTCCATCCTCTGCTCCTCCATAACTACTTTCTCCATCCTTGGCTTTACGCCCTGTATTTGGAGTAGCTTCCTGTTTCCCACGTGCCCTGCCTCTCCTCCTCCAAACCCATTTATTTGCTTTTGCTTCCTGCACTGACCCTTCTCACCAGCAACATCTATGCACCTTCGCAGGCCTGAGCCAGCTGCCCGGGGTTTTGTTTTATCTACTCCTATCAGAAGTCTTGGTTTAAAACAGGGTGGATTGTGGCTTTGTCCTGCCCTCTCCGGGAGCATGCAATGGGGAAGCATTGCCAATGGCTGCAATTGGGATGTGACTTGAGGGGCAGGCCCTCGGTTTGGTGTGGATAGGTCTAAAGACGTTGGCTTTGTTTTCCTTTCCTCCCCCAACAGCTGCCCCTGATTTGGTGCTCAATGCTGAAGTGGTGGAGCAAACCTCCTACCTGGAGGACCGCCCGATGTTCATGCTGCAGTGCGCGCTTGAGGAGAACTGCCTGGCCACCTCTGCTGCCAATACATCCATTACCACAGGCTACAGGAGACTCCTGCGCTTCTCCTCCCAGATCCACAACAATGGGCAGACTGACTTCCGCCCCAAGAACGGCCGCCATGCCTGGATTTGGCACGACTGTCACAGGTGAGTGCTTAGGTTTCTCTGCATTTGTTGCTAATCAAAGTGCAAAGTGCACCAAAAGCATAATCCACTCTGCTGCCCCCACTGGCCTTGAAAGAGATTCTCTGGATCTCAGTCCATTTCCTCGTGGGCGGGCCCATCCACGTCTCAAAGCCAGCAGCCCCAATGGCACTGCCTGATCTCCTAGCTGTTTGCGCAGTTACCACTGGATTGCACACCACAGCCGCTCATGTTTCCTGGAGACAGCTGGGTTAGAACTCAAATCCTCCTCCTTCAAAAGCACAGGCCCGGAGCCCTGGAGCTAGAGGAAACTCTCCTTAGGAGTACAAGGCCTATGACACACACCTGAGCAGTTATGACTAAACACACACTCAACTTTATCACAGTATAAAACACTAATGAAGCCAGGTGGCACAACTGACTGGGATCTCATGGTGGCTTGTTTTACTGAGACACTAGAGCAGAAACTCAGATATTCCTGGATAAAATCCCTTACCTCCCCTGGATGATGCAAAGGGGTTTGTAATACAGAAACCTCCATGTTCTATAATCCTCCAAGCAAGAGCTTTCCACTTGATTGTCCTAAGCTAAGGGACAGGTGCCAGACAACTCCCCTCCTATCTCCCTCCTCTTCCCTCCTGCTATGTGGCCAGCTGGAACTCTGCCTCGTATACCTTCTTCCTGCGTGACTCCCCCAGTCAGCCAACCTGCTTTTAATGAAACACAGTCCAGCTTTTGCACAAGCTTTCGTTAGAGTCAGGCTCCCCCACATGCTCCCACTGGGGTGCAGGAGCTAGGGCCACTTCCACACCTGCACAAAACAGACTGAAACTAAACAGGGAACCCAGCTGGAGGTTTACCATTAGAGAGGAAACACCTGCATTACCTTTGCCTTGGCTTTCAGTGCCCTACTGGGAACAGCTTTCCATTTCTTGCCACCCTATAAGGGAACCTTGATTGGGAGGGAGCGTCAGGAACAACTCGAGGCTTTGGCAAAACAGCCCCTTCCAAAAGGACTGTTATACCCAGATGCCCCACTCCACCAGCTTCCAGAGCTTTTGTGCTCGTCTATGCTGCTTGCCTGCTACGGTCCACTCGCAGGCGGCAATAGTTGGCCCTTTCTCAAGGTGGCTATGCTGTGAAAGTCACAGTATGACAGAGACTAATATAATACTCTGACCCAACAGCATCCAAGCAATGGCACAGGCTGCTCAAAGGGAGCAAGGTTCTGTGTCTTTTGGAAGATGTGTTAAATGAAGGAAGGGGAGAGGCTCAGGAAGAGGCTGCAGGCCAGCTGTGTGCTTTAAACTGAATTCCGTTAATATGGAGGAATGTGAACTCAATTCCACTTCAGTCTTTCCAGTCTGTAAACACTGTAATGTAAACACCAATCTGAATGATGCAGATGTAGTGTAGGAACTGAGTCAGACCCCAGGCTAAATTCTTTTTTCCAGTGGAGGCCGCCAAATAGACGACTTCAAAATCAATAGCTTGGCCACTGTAGAACGCCTCCTTTTTTTTTTTTCCCCAGCTGTCGCAGTCCATTCCTGTGAGCTGCTGCTCAGCAGGCTTTTGACATGGAAGCAGGACAAAAATGTTCAGGTGAAGGGAAACTTAAAAGAACATCTGGCAGCGATTTCATTGACAGCAATTTTGGAAGGAGAAGGGAATGAAGAAAAATCCTCTTTTCCTATAGGGGGAAAAATGCTTTTTGCTGTTTTTGTAAGCGCATTTTAGTTAAATTGATTGATTGTTGCTACCTAATACGGCCTGTCAGGCATTTGCACTGTTTACGGGGAAGCCATGATTTATTTTTACAGCCAGAAGGCTAGTTCTGCTTTCCGTTAAAGTCTGACAGCTTTTTAAAAACTTTTCAACAATGTGGTTTGAGTGAGGTGCTGTGCAATTGCCCCAATCCCACAATCAGATCTGTGTGGTCGCTGGACTCTCGTGCCCTGCCAGAGCCCTTCTGAAATCAATGTGGCTTTGCACTGATCTGCTCACAGAGATCAGAGGGCATGATTTGGGGCCTGTTTTGTTCCAGGGCTCATCACCAGGGTATCTGAGAGGCTATGGTTGTAATCATGCTAGTAACAACCCTGTCCCAGAGACATAGCTCTGCCACTGGCTCCAAGGACGGGGGCCAAATTTTGATCTGTGACATCAGTGTAACTAAGTCATGACTGAGCAAAGCCTTAACTTTAACCATGTACTTTGCTGAATCAGTGGCTTGTTGGAGGAAATTCTTTTTAGGAGCAGAGCTACCGAAATGGTGCCAGGGCTTGGTAGTGGTCTTGCTCTCTCACACTCACACAGAGAGTAGTTAGCATGGTTCCACCAGTTCAGATAACTATGTTGTGCAGAGCTAGATCCTATTGGACAGCAGATCAGACAGGGTCAAGCTGATTCTATAAGCACCCAGTTAAAATTATGAAACAGATTGTGTATATGAACCCAACTGTCCTGTGGTTTGAGGCAGAGTGAAATGAACTCAAAAAATAAACTGACCCCCCATTCTAATGTTAATTTGCTGCCCGTAGATTAATGTTGGATTATTTTTTAAGAGGAAAAATCCCAGAAGCTGGTTTTGGTAGGCTGGGTTCATTCTGTACTCTCTGAGCTAATGTGACTATGGTTTCTATTGATCTGAGTGGGTACGTGGCCCCCGTTACCCTGGGTATTATGCTCTTAAATGTCTTTCTCTTCATGATGTCCCAGTGAGGTAGGGCAACATTTATCCCTATTTTCAGGGGAACTGAGGCATAGAGACTGACTTGCCCAAAGCCCCACAGGATATCTGTGGCAGAGTACAGAATTAAAGTCAGGTCTCCCAGGTCCTAGGTTAATGCCCTAACCACTGGACCATCTTTCCTCTCTAGGGGTTGCACAGAGGGCAATAAGATAGCTACCCTAACTAACAACTATTCTTTCGTCTCTCACAGACATTATCACAGCATGGAGGTTTTCACGCACTATGATCTGCTGAACCTTAATGGTACCAAGGTGGCAGAAGGACACAAAGCCAGTTTCTGTTTGGAAGACACTGAGTGTGAAGCAGGTACCCTTGCTATATCTACATAGTGTGGGGAGTATATTGGTGTCCTTTTAGGGGACCTCAGGCTCTAAACACACAGTCATGTTCCTCAGCAGGGAGGATGGCAAATTTGGTCCTCCAAGAGCTGCAAATGTTCTTGAGGTGACGGTTTCCTACTCTCTGCACCATGAAATAGGTTGAAATCTCCTGGTGCTTGCAAAAGGTTCCTCATGCCATTATACTAAGAATGACCAGCTTCTTGCGCTAGATTTTTCAAAACGACTCAGCTCATTGGGTGTTGAGCTGATTTGAAAATCTGGCCTTACATTTCTGACTCCGATGAAACAAGTACTTCCCAGCCACAGACTGGGCTGATGAGGTAGGAAAAATGTGTGTATTATATACACCTGCTCCCATCACTGTAGATTTCATCACCTTGGGAATGTTATAGCTGCAACCTTTTGGATGAGACCTCAAGTTCCTTGTGGAAGCTGAAGAACAACTGGCACTTTCTGCATGAGAAGTGCTAGCCTGCTGTCCTGGATAAATTCCAACTCATGTATTTACATGCAGTTTTCCTAGAACCCCCCTTCTAATTTCAAAAGGACACTGCATTCTCCCTTTCCTGTCATGTAGTATTGCAATCTGTTGTCACAAATGCTGCTGCATTCCACCCCAGAAGTGGCTGCATTTCAATGGGGTGTTCCATCCATTGGGTTCATCCGGTGCTTTCGGATGGAAGGCACTACACTAAGATACGATATTCGCGTCCAGAACACTGCATGTAGGTTCTTCTGTGCACAGAGGAATCTGCCTGTCTCGTAGTGACGTTAGGAGTGGACCCATCCCACCAGTTGTGATTGTTCTGACATGCACTCTGTGTCCATGCCTCTTTCCTTTGTAGATGTGCAGAAACAGTATGAATGTGCTAATTTTGGTGAACAAGGAATCACAGTTGGATGCTGGGATGTCTATCGTCATGATATTGACTGCCAATGGGTTGACATTACTGATATCCCACCAGGAGATTACCTCTTCCAGGTATATGGGGACGGGATGTGGGAAACTGAAGAGGTCACTCAGACAGGTATCTAGCAACAAACTGGTTACATTCCTATCTCTTAGGTGATTTAAAAATAAGCTCAAGACCGCATGGTCCTGAATAGCAGCCAGATCTGCACCCTATTTTGAATACCTTACAATTGTTTCAGCCTCCTTCATCCTAAAACTACCTGAGGGCATTGCTTGAAAATTTAGATGACTGGTGATTTTAAGTGTTTTACAACCCCCCATACAAGCAGCATTGCCTGCTATTTTAAATTAGAAAAAAGAATCATGCCCATGCATTGGTTGCACTATGCTCTAACATTGCAGCATGAGAAGCCACCAGGCTACTGCAGTCACTTTCACTTGTAATGCTACTTTGTGGCCAAGTGAACTGAAATTAAAACAAACCACTGAGAGGGTGAAAAAGCTAAAACCTCTCACTTAAGTAACAGCAGAGAGAGGATTTTTAAATAAGTAATTGTCCTGACAGCTGTCTTACTGAATGCAATTGTTTCTCCTTTGACTGTAAACTGAGGTAGGTACTGCATCTTCAAGTGGGAGTGAGCAGCACCTACCTCCTTGTGGGCACTGCCTGCATGCAAATATTGTAATCAAACATGAAAAATCATCTTTCCTGTGAAGCTGTTTCATCATGTCTGTGCGCGCTAAGCAAAACTCTTGTGATGGCACAAAGTGTTAAAGGAGTTAGTCAGAAAACATCAACTGAAAAAAATTTGAAAAAAAAAAGCATGCTTTTTTATGTTCTGACCAGCCCTTATTAATCTGTGTTATTGTAGTGCTTTAGAGCCCTAGTCGCAGGCCAGGACCCCCTTGTGGTAGGGGCTGTACAAACACAGAATAAAACTATCTTCAATGCTGTTTACATTTCACTGAGCATCTTTAAATGGTTCTATGATGATGTTTTTTAACCCTTTCCCAGATCATCATTAACCCAAACTATGAAGTTGCAGAATCGGATTATTCAAACAACGTGATGAAATGCAAGAGCCGGTATGATGGACAGCGCATCTGGATGTATAACTGCCATCTAGGTGTGTGATGCTATTCTAAAAACACTTATTGCTATGGCATACAGTGTGAGCTACAGGTTACAGTCAAGTGCTGGTGGTCAAATTTTGGGTTTGGCGTCCGTCACTAGCTTGGTGTACTATATGGGGTATGTCACTTACCAGCAGTTCCCGTTTCCACCCACGTACAAAAGATGATAGTGCTCTGTCCAAGGAAAGCGAGAGACAATGTTCTTAAACTGTTGTGTGATCCTCAGATGAAATGTAATGTGTACATACAAGTGTTAAGTTTACTGTTCTCCTCACTCCTTCAATAGTATGTTAATTGAAGCCAAACTCTCTGCTTGTCAAAGAGAATTAAGTAGCCTAAAGGTAGGCAACTGCCCTTGATCCAATTTCAGAATTCTCAGTGGTGTGGAGGAAGTAGCAGCTTAGAAAGAGACACAATTTACTCAATTTATGCAGTGGAATGGTGTTGTACCACTTTTTGTCTTAGAGGCATAATTTACACAGTCTCAAGTGGTACCTTTCTGACAGGATCTGGTGTTTTCTGGCCCTCACAGGTGACTCCTTAAGCGAAGAAATGGAACAGAAGTTTGATCACTTCAATGGACTCACAAATAACCGCGTGTCCACCCGATAGAGCAGCCCAGCCTCCCACCCACTATTTAAGGAAGCAGGGATGCCTGTTTGTGACTTCCCTAACCACTGCACAGAAAAAGAAACCAAGTAAATAACCATGGACTTTATATTAACATTGTAAGTTATTTTCAGTGATTATCCTCCAGACCAATTTCAGGTGCTCAGCACATTAGGGAACAGAATTTACTTTAACTTCTCACTCCTCATATTAAAATGATTTGGGACCAGACCTAAATTCCACTAGGCTCCATGTCCCTGCAAGAAGGGCTTCACCTCCACCCAGTGTAACCTGTTCATTGGAGATTCCTGCCCCCTGTGCAGGTCCAGGCCGCAGTGAGCAGATCACAGAGATGGTGGTTTCCTTTTGGTGAAGACAACCTAAATATGTCTCTACCATTGACAGTGTTTAAACACACTTTCCTCTCAGCTGTCTTGCTCCTCTCTCAGTATCTTTAAGCTTTGAGTTGAGTCTGAACACACACCACTGATGCCAAGATGCACGTTTGTGACACAGCTTTTCTAAAGGTATTTAAATGCAACTCATTTTCAATACTGCCAGGAAAATACCCAATGTAGGGCATAGCTAAGAAAAACTGGAGCAGCCTTTCTGAGAACAAGAAGGTGCAAAGTGTAATTTAATACTGTGACATAACTTGTTCATTTCAAATCCTCTCACAGCACAATCTTTAAAAGGAACATCTACAGCAGGCCAACTTCTCGCTGTGCTTTCTACAGTAATTACCAGAACTGCACAAAGCTACAAGTCACTTATGAAATCTAGAGCTGGAAAAGTTCCATTACTAGTACACATCCTTGTGTGGGGAGCCTAGTAACAGGGATTTCCTTTGCACAATAAGTTGTTCACCCAAATGATTTTATGTATATTATTTCCTTCTAACACCTTTAAGCTAAAAATGACGAGAGTCCTGCAGAAATTTGTCTTTAAAGTGCTACAGGACACTCATTGTTTTTGCTGTATACAGACTAACATGGTTATGAATACAGTTAATCATTGCGTCATCAATATACTTTAAAAAGATAACTTATTGGCCTTTAGTAGCAGGGATCTGGATCTTGCATTATATCAGACCACCTCTGTAAGTGACTTTTTAAAAAGTTTTACACTTTGGAAATGCATAATGGTGCTAAGTGTGGTCCTCTGTTTGTTTGAGGACACACGTTGCTATATGTCTTCAGACACAAATCCTACTTGAATAAAAATCTACTTTGCCCAGAAAAGAGTTTTATATGCCATTTTTGTGTATGTTCACTGAGTGACCTGGAAATGTAGTTCTTTCACCCCTCTGCCATGTGGCTAGAGCAAAGGAGTGGCAGTCAGGATATCTAGGTTCTGCTCCCACTCGCTTGCTTTGTGAGTCAGCAAATCAAGTAAAGGGACATCAGCAAACTTGAAGTCCAGTCAATTCTGATGTTAGAGCACAGGCCGGTATTGCCTTGCCATTTTTTGTGGCCTTGATCACATTTCGGTATTGTAAGAAAAGCTCCTCTGTCTGGGTTCACTGAAAGACTCAAGACAGGGGAAAAAACTGTGACATGGATTAAATGCAAAGTGCTGTCACGTGAAGAGAGGAAAATCACTTAGTTTTATTAGCTGTGTAATAAGATAAAACATTTCAGTCCAAAATACGATTGAAGTTGGGAGGTGTCCCTTTAACTTCATTTTTGCTCTCTGTAACCTACCTCACAGGGGTGTTGTGAGGCTTAAGGAATGCCTGCTAAGATTTTTGCTAATGCCTGTCAGAGGATGGTAGTGTTTTTTAATCTTCAAAGTTATTCCTCTCTGCCCCGAGGGAAGCATCTGGCAAAAGTTTTTCGCTTACACTAATTTGGAAAGCTCCATTTTGTTCTGACAAGGTGAGACTTTAGTAAAGGCCTGAGCCTCAAGGATGCTCAATATCTGGCACTCTTGCAGCATCTCTCAGGATCAGGCGCTACTGCAATAAAGCAGATGTCAAGTTCTGGCTCTTTTCCCCCCAAACAGTGGATGAAAACTCTCCTCGAAATACTGCACCACCACGCGCCTCAGCATGCTTATTAAAGACTGTATCAAACCACCTGATGCTACCCCATGCACTTGCTGCTTACCAGTTTTGTGGTATAACTTTATTTTAACAAAGTCAGCTTTACAACATCAGTAAACATTAAACAGATAGACTCCTGCAAATCTGTTGCTCTGTGTTTCTTGCTTTACAATCAAGTTTAGGCCAAAGGTATTCCCTCCCCACCGGCAATCTTCAATCTAGGGCAGCTTTTATTCGAGGTTTTACATTTTTTTTAAAGAATTTAGTGGTCCAATAGAGGAACACCTAGCTGGGGTTAGAGATGACTACAGTGCAGACCACTTCCGTAAGGTGCTGCTGTTAACCTATCACAGCCCATGTGTGAAGACTGCCATAGCACCTGCTGGGGCACAAGATAAGATGCTCTCATAGTAAAGAGCTAGTGTTTAGAGGCCCTCTGTACCCTGGATTAGTGCAGCATATTTGAAAAGCTAGATAGCCTGTTTCCCAGAATGCAACAAGGGAGTTCAATATCAACAAAAGTAAACTTGTTTCCTTCCCCCTTTAAAGAAAAAAAAAACCTCCCACAACTCCCCAAAGAGTGTCCTAATGGCAACTCACTGTTCTGCATGCAGTTGACTAGCCCACATCCCTTCGAAGATCTTGTGCAGGTCAGCTTACTCTTCCAGGTCCAAGTTCTCTGGCTGTAGCACTTCACTGCCTGAGACTCGCTGCTTTTTGTGCTGCAATCCCAGAGCCCTTGTCACCAGCCTTCTAGCCACTGCAGTATCTGTCTGCGGTCTCTCTTTAGCCAGCTGAAGGAGCTCTAATAAGACAAAGGGGGGGGGAGAGAGGGGAATTATTTATGAGTCTCCCTAATCCTCCTATTTTAGGAACACAATCTTGTAGCTAAACTGCATGTCCGGGGGTCAGGAGCCTTGGCTCTATGCCCAGCTCTTCCACGGAGTCACCATGCAATTACAGGCAAGTCATTTCACCCCTATGCCTCAACTACCCAACCTGCCTCAATAGGATGCTGCAAGGCTAAATATGTTTTCAGTAATATTAATAGATTCACAGCTGAAGGACAAAGTATTATATTCAAATAGCTTAAAATCACATCCCTTACTGCAGTGGTAAAGAACCTTCTGTGATTAACATTCATAAACATGTCACTCTTGACAAAATGTAGCAACTTACACATCAAGAAAACTGATTTCAGTTCAGCCACTTACTCAAAGCCTAACTATAAACCCTCAGAATGTGGCAAAGTGGGAAAGCAGAACACTTCAACTACTAAACATTTTAAAATAATTGTGTATAGCTGAAAAGACTTTTTTGAAGAGCCCCTTTGCCAGCAGTGACTGGCAACCCTAGCTGACAGCCAGCACCTGGTTTGTTAAAACATCAAAATGGATCACTTAGTTATTTCTTTAAAAAGCCAATATTATACCAAGTCCAAAACTGCAGGCTGAATAAGGCTTCATTTAATATACAATGGATTTGGTACAGCTAAAGTCATTTAACTGTCTGCAAACTTGTAATTATCCAGTGAGCAATATGGGCTTTTCTGGCTTATTAAGATTTTTTTTTAAATATGGAGGCCAAACAGCAGCTAAATATGGACAGAGGCTCAAAGTACCCACAGCTTGGAAAATAAATCACCAATCATTCTTAATGTTTAAAGGGGACACTCAGCTAATGTAGGTTTTTGTAAAAACCTATGACTTTTTTAATTAAATACAATTTTGTTCAGATTCAAACATTCCCCTACAGTGTTTGCATCGCACCCTTAGCCTAGTGTACGAGAATCAGGAAGTGACATCGACCAGTCCCTTCACCATAAAAGCCGAACAAAGTGGGAAAAGCAAATCAGATTCTTTGAAATTTTAGTTTCAATAATCTAGCAATGCTAGTAACTCAGGAAGTGCTTAAAAAAAGTGACAGTGTCCTTTTAAATCATTAATACTGAAATTTATTTTAACTGCAGTGTACTATAAAAACAGTTTAATTATATGTACAGTAAAATCTTTATATTGCTACAAGATTTATGGCATTTTTCACTTTTACTGTGGCAAGTATCATTGATTACATTATGATTTTAAAAAGCAATACAATGAACTGAATGTTACTAACTATGAATGGCTAAGCTTAAACAATCATTTTATCTGCATCCACTATTGAATAATAAAATGATGCCAACCACAAAGTACTAACTGCTATTGGTTTCATTTTATCTGTGATCTTCTTTAATTGTTTGACATAATTAGTGTAGGGGGGGAATTTACCATTAGTATGTAACATCAATTAATATACACCCTATATCCCCACCACAAATGGTGGAAACAGATCTCATTTTTGAATGGTATTTGTTTTATATAATTGGAGCAAGTGGCATAGAAAATTAGTCTGGGGTTTAGCAGAGGGTTTAAGCATATGCTGAAACCACACTGAAAGCAAGAGAATTTAAGCATGTGCTTTAAATGCTTTGAGAAATCAGGGTCTTAAAGTGGCTACAGGAGGGAAGAGGCGAGGACTCAAGCTTTCAGTCAATCCCCTCTCTATAGGAAGAGCACAGTCTCCCTTACTGTGAATCTAACTCTCCTCCAGAACTTTTGGCACCTCCCACTGAAGCCAGTGGGAATTGTGACTGTATCAGATAGCAGAACGGGATCCTGTATTACTGAAATACCTACCTCCTATTGTGACTTACCAGTTTTCAAAAGGATATGTGCTAATAACGTGTTTAGCAGAGGACACATGTGGAACAATGTAAAAGTTACAGCATTTAACAGGCTACAGACAAGATTTCAAACTTGGGTGTCTATATAGCCTGGCTTTCAAGGGTGGGGATATCCCTGCAGCTCTCACCGAAATAAGAATTAAGTGAAAAGCAACTCTGCAAATAAGTCAGTTATTTAGGTGCTTAACTTTAGGCACCCAACATTAAAAAGTTTGGCCTATGCAACAAAAAAAAACCACTCTATATACTTTTTCCTCCTTTTACAAATACACAAGACTACTATTAATCATGCCACTCCTTAAGGCAGCAGATAGTTTTGAAGTATGCCACAACGGTCAGGAAAGTGACTTGAAACAAAACTGCGAGTGGTGTGTTAATGCTCTTATTCCACATCAGATGTGCTCTCCTTCTCAGTCACTTTTCTAAACTACAGATTCCAGCTGGATTCTTTCTGCCTCAGGCATCACAACTAGAAATATTCCATAAGCAGAAGTAAGGTGACAATTGTTGATGTGTGCGGCACAATAGAATTCAGCTCACCCTCCTGCACCATCGCAGTGCCAATAAAGCTACAAGGAATAAACACTTGTTCTTAAAGCAATAAAGATCTTTAGTGTAGGGTTTTTTTTAAATCCAGCACAATTAATAAATTAATCACAGTAATCACGCCTAGGGTCCAAAGATAAGCAAAACAAGGAGCAAAAACAAATCAAAGGTTTCTTACTTGGTCGCTGAAGTGCCTTGATTTTAGACTGTCTTGTCCCATGGATCAAGGATCGGATCTTTAGAGAAGGATAATTCTGCCCCAAGGCCTGAGATGCTTTAAAGAATAAAGATAACGAACATCAACAGGCTAAGTTTTTGTAACAACAACAAAGTTCAGTTCAGATCATCGGCTGATTCAAAGCAGTACACCGCCACTGGTGTCAATGAAGCTATACCATTTTATCTCAGCTGATGATCTGGGCCAAGATTTCTAGTGAAACAGCAGAATTTAGTCAATTTGCTCAGCTGTTGAATCCTGCAGTCCTTGTGCATGAAAGATTCCCACTGAAATTCAGAAACGTTTTGTTGGGGGTGGTTCAAGGATCATAGGATCAGGCCCCAAATACAGAATGCAGGCCTTCTGAATAGATGCACAGCCAGATGTGACCTGCTCTAAGGAAAGTTATGAACTGAAGCTCAGGACGGGCATCACTTGAAAGGCCCATTTGCCATAAGGTCTGGTATTTGACCTAGATGTCACAAGGTATTAGTGATGTCCCGAGGGGGTCACAAGTCTCCTTTCTTGTAGACTCACTAGAATTTTGTTAATTTTCAAGAAAAAAAACTCAATTGGCAGAACAGATTCCTTTCTAAAATGCAAAATGATTCACACCCTAACGCCTTACACTGGGAGTCCCAGCAGCCAAGCCAAGCCAATTAAAAACCTGCTAAGCAGCGTTGCCATAGAACATGTACTTAACAGAACTATTTCTAGGTTCTTGAGGGAGAAGTTGAACCTGGATTTTAAAGAAGAAAGAAGTTTCAAGTTTGGGGGAGTATGGGGGGGCAGGGCAAGGAACTGGCATTAATGTTTTGCAACTGCTTAGATACAGTGCCGGAATGACTTCGCATGCATCTCAGCTCAGCTGCATCTTCAATGCCTATGAATGAAGGTTGCTTCATTCAGAGGTCAGGACACCTAACAGATGTGGAAGACAGACTTCCATTTCCATAGTGTGGGGATGATGAGAAGTTACAGAGCTTTCCAGGCCCACATAGGGGAAACGGTTTTCTTTTCAACTGCCAAGGACAAGTGGGATGAAATGGAATCTAATCCTAAATACAACTTCCTTACTAATACTCTCTGTGGCCCTGGATCTTTAACATTCCACATTACCAGAATGGGGTGTCTTTTTTGTTAACAGGAACCCAATGGAATTCAGCGTACAGGGCAAGTGGAATTTTAAGGCTTCGCAATTATTTACTGTGCAACATGGGTGAAGTCCCACCAACACGGCAGGTTACTAGCATCATAACAAAGAATCAAGTCATTACCTGCTGCCAGACTGGAAAAAATACCCAGGGCATGAGTGTCATCGACCCACTGAATTTTGAAACCACTCTTACTAAAAAGAAAAAGAGCAATGACATTTGTTGATTAACATAAACAATCTGAAGAATAGTCTCAGTTAGTAACATCAGTACTTATGGGTGCTTTACAAAGCATTATCCTAACAAATCACTGGATTTCTTTTTTAAAAATCATATATAAGTTATAGCGAAATCTGCTATAATCGCCATAAGAAAAGAGGATAATACTACTAGAACATCCAGCTCTGACATAGCACCTTCCATCAGCAGATCTCAAAAAGCTTTACAAAAGAGGTCAGTATCATTAAGCCCATTTTACAGATGGGGAAACTGAGGCACAGAGCAGCAACTTGACTTGCCCCAGGTCACCTAGAAGGCCAGTGGCAGAGCCAGGGACAGAACCTGAGTCCCCGTTCGGAGCTCTCACTACTAAAAACAATGCAAGGACAGAACTAAAATGCAATGAAACTTCATTACATTCTTTCAGTGGCCCGTTAAACAATTTATATTGTGCATGCAAAGCCAAATCCTGCTCACTTCATTCAGGCAAGTAACACCACTAATGTCAAGTGGAGTGTCTTTAGGCTAATATGGCGAGCAGGAACTGCCGTGTTCCGAGATAGGTACTTACTGGAACTCCGAAAATGCTTCCAGCAGATGCTCCGTTTTCAGGGATGGCAAGAAATCGTAGATTTCTATCACATGTCCAAAATCTCCCTCGTTGATCTGTGCATCCCCATAGCTGGAATAATCGAACTGGATCTTCTCGATGCTTACATCCTTTACAGTCAAATAAGCTGTAATCTGGGAGGAGAAGAGTGTTAGATGTCCAGGTGCATTTCTAACATTGCAGGAGAAGCCAATGAGCAAAGACATTGAGGGGTCTTCAAAAATGCAATGTTATACCAAGCACAAAGTAAGCCTGCATATTTTACAGATAAAGGGGCGAGGGCACAAGCCTGGGATGAGATCTGGGTTCTATTCACTGCTCTGCCACAGCCTCTCTCCAGACAGGTCACTTTGTGCCTCAGTTCCCCACCTGTACAATGGGGATAATTGCACTGCCCTGCCTCATAGGATAAACGCAATAAAGATTGTGAGATGCTCTGATACTACAGAAATGGGAGCCATATAAGAGACAGATAAGATACTTAGGACTTACCCCCAAAAATGGCATAATCAGTTTAGCCACCAACTTCCCTCTACACACTGCCCCAACCAACATGATTCAACCCAGCTCCGGAAAGACCCTTCTAGGGATGAGAGGGGAATTCTGCCCCCAAGGCCGATTCAGTGTTTGGCCTTTGCTGTTAAACAGACAAAGTTAGCAGCAGAAGGGCTTTGAGATGGAGATTCCTGGCTGCTAGGAAAAGGATGGAGACCCACCTCTGTGCAGCACACTGCACACCACCACAGCTATCCACTCCCCAGCCCCACCATCATTTTACAGTCACAATTTAGATAATATTTATTCCTGCCTTGAGTGCAGGGGCCTGGACTAGAAGACCTCTCGGGGACCCTTCCACTCCTATGATTTTTAAATGGTTCAATAAAAGCCAGTATGAAACATAACCAGAGGCCTGCCACAGCCATGACATTGAGGCATCTCAGGGGCTCCTCCTCTCCCTTTCAAAAGATGACAGGGCCTATTAAAATCACCACCATCTCTAATTCACAGCCCATCCTCTATCATTCCCCAAGGCAACATTCACATCAAAACCTTTACCTCTTGCAAGAGTTCAGCCCCACAGTCATCCTCTATGCTGCTCTCCTCCTGCTCATTCACGGCGGGGTTTTCCAGGCCTTTATCCTCCGTAGACAACTCCAATCCACACTGCAGACTGCCTGCCAGGTCTGCCAAGTCCTCCTCATCCTGAGCTTCTGGTAGTGATATCTTTTGGACACAATCCAGTACAGAGGTATCCTGGTCATCCGGTATAGCTGGTCTTTTACCACACTCCATTCCAGGGGCGTCCGTACATCTTTGAATCTGGTCTTCTGGGAGATTTAGATTTCGGCTCCACTCCAATACGGTACTGTCTGTACAGCCCTCATCCTGGTTTTCCAGTACTGAAAAGTTCTTGCTATGTTCCAATGTGGTGGCATCCACAGACCCTTTATTCTGGTCCTCTGGCAGGGAGAGGTTTTTGCTACACTCTGACAGAGTGGCATTTGTACAGCCTTTATCTTGGTTTTCTAGGACCAGTATGTTTTCGCTGCACTCCAACCCATTGGTGTCTTTATCTTGATTTTCTACTTGGTGTAGGTTTTTGCTCCACTCCAGTACAGTGGCATTTGTACAGCTGTTATCCTGGTCTCCTGCTTGGGATAGGGTTTTGTTACACTCCATTGCAGGGACATCTGAACAGTCCACTGGACAGGTGTTACTTTTATCACCGCTGATTTCACCCGTAATATGTTCTTCGTGTGTCTCTTTAGGGCCCTGGACTTCAAGAAGTTCCTTGCCAGGGGTTGGACCAAGATTATTTGCAACCCTGCTGGAAGCTGTGGTGCCCTCAAAGTTATCTAACTCACCTTGGGTCCCATCGGTCGCACTTTCAATGCAGCTCACCTCCTCATCTCGCGCCACTTCACCATCTGGTTTAGTTCCAGTTGCCACCAGGTTTTCATTTCTCAATCCCTCCAGTTTTTCACGCATCCCCCTAGGGACATACAAAGCTTTATCCGGCTTCCTTCGGGACTGCCTCTTAGTCCTGCCGATTCCTCGGTTAACTCGAGAACCATCAGCAGGCATCTCCGCATGACGTGGTCCTGCAGCTCTGCCTCCCCTGCTTCTTGACTGAAGAGGGCGGTGGGATCTCGACGTGTTGCTGCAAGAACTGTTCTGATCGCCAGCTTCCTCGGGCAACCTACCACCAAAACAGCAGGGAAACACATGAGGTGCTGTGAGACTTCATGCTGTGTGCAAACTTCAGCAGAAGCAGCTTCCTCTCTCCAATTATAAAAGTCAGTATTAATGAGAAGATCCAAAATATAACCACTCACACACGGTCACCAATGTGCTGCATGCATGTGTCCATCACAGCAGCAGCCGATCCAAACTGTGGCCCACAGATCACTTGCTGGTGATCTGTGGAGAGCGGACGAAGTCACATGGTTCTGGCTCCACATCCTCCTCTCTCGCTTCTTTCACAGGGATCCAGACTCTTCATTGCAGAGGAGCCTGGAGGCCTGTAAAAGCAGCTGCATAGAAGAAGCCATTCTAGCAGGCTGTGCTACATAAGAGGAAAAGGAGTGAACAGAGAGGAATATCCAGGGAAGCTGGAGAGAAAGGAAAGCAGCAACTGGTCAGCATGTCCAGGGTGTAGCAGGGGAAAAGGACCAAGCGTTAAGCTGCATACACAGGGGGAGGAGGGAACCAAGCACCTTCAGTAGCACATGACAAGGGGACCAGGTGACAGAGAAGCATGAGGAGCAGCAGAGGAGGAAAGACAAGAAGCTATTAATGTAGGAAACCAGCTACGCTCTGCATTCATCCTTAGCAGCTTCAGACGTCCACCCTGCCAAGGCCTGCACAACAGAACAGTATTTTGCCTTGCATCATTTACCTCATGACAGGTGTGTTAAAGGGGCAGCCCATCAATTTACATTTGGCCCAACACTGAGTTTCTGATGAGCCCCACAGACTAATAGGAATTTTTCTACAATTTTTTTAAAAGGGGTGAATGAAAACAATCGTTTTTACAACAAATCTTCATCTCCTGCAGGGTCTGTGGCCCAGCCATTAAAGGACTAAGAAGCTTCCCTCCTCAGCCTAGAATTCCATCTGTCCAACTAAAACGGGCATCCCAGCCAGCCTTGGCTTGAGTCCAGGCTGATCGCCAGACTAACAGTTAAAGAGACAGTCAACTCACTTTTGACTCAAAATTTTTAGTTTTTAAAAAGAGCTTCTACAAACCTAAGTCCAAAAAATGTGTTGAAATGCCCCAGGCTGCTGTTTTTGGTTGTTGTTTTTAAAACAAATACAAACATTGCCCTAAGTTTTGCACACAAACACTGCACCAGTTAATATGGGATAGCAAAAATAGCTGTGCACAAAAGTAAATGTGGTTCTGTTGTTTCTTCACTAAGGCCCGGTCTACACTTGCCTTCCGGATTCGGCGGCAGTCGATGGGAGATATGCAAGTGACATCACTTGCGTATCTCCCATCGACTTCGCTGCGGCTGTACCAGAGTGGTTTTTCTACATCGAGTGCTCGATTGACTGAGCGGGTCCACACAGACCGCTCAATCGATCCAGAGCAATCCATCTGACGGCAGCAAATTTTCCACCGTCAGTGTAGACCCAGCCTGCGAGAGAGAAAGGCCAGGGGAAAAAAGTGAACAAATGGCATAAATTACTGACAAATGACCTGTTTTTTTAAAATCTTCTAACTTTTAATCTTAAAATGTTCATAACAAATAGATGTTTGTTTATTATATATGACTTTTAAGCTGACACAGTGTCCCTTTAACTGGGGTACCATCAGGTTAAGTAACTTGTCCAAGTTTGCACAGGGAAATAACAGACAGGAATGGAATTCAAGAGTCCTGACTCTCTGCTCTAACCATAAGACCATACTCCCTTCCAGTTCTGGATATAGAATCCAGGACTCCTGATTCCCTTTCCCCTGCTCCAACTGGAGCACACTCCCTCCCCTTACACATCTGAAGAGAATTAACTGCATTACAAAAGTAAAATAAAGCTGTTTTTTGTCTGTATTCAGTACAAAAGCTAGGCAGTTCGGCAACTATCATGGCTTCACTTTGACGAGCTTTGATTTCACACCCCAAAAGTATTTCTTGAACTCCAAGGGGTGAAATTACCCACAGTTGTAAATTCAGGCCTATTGCATGAATTGAGTGATGGATAGTCTCGCTGTTCGGGTATGTGATGGGCAGTCAGGACTCCTGGGTTCTATTCAGAACTGAATCAGCATGTGACCTTTGCAAATTACTTAACCGTTCACTGCCTTTTTCTGCGGGATGGGGATAAAGCCATCCACACCAAGGCAGGGTGAGACTAAGTGCATTATAGTGCACAGCACCATGAGACGGAAGGCACAGCAAGGGCCAAGTACTGTTATATCTCTAGCACTGTACCTTATGACTGAGTGACATATAACAGTCCTCCTCTTCCATCCTTCCCCAACAGAAAAGCTGCTTAACAAATCAACGTTGTCCACGGTCCTGTGGATCAGGTACCTGAGGCGGCTGGACAAGGGAGGGAACAAGAGAACTCTGCAAAAGGAAAACAGACAGGGCATCATCAGTTTGAAGTGGGGGAGCTGGGAAGGGGAAGCAGACATTGTAAGTCTCTATTAGTAACCCTGAGTCACTCCCGGTGTGGGTTCCTCATTCCATTCCCAATGGCCAGCTAGCCACATCCCAAAGGCCAGTTGTCCCTCTAGCTGGGAGCAACAGCAGAGGGGATAGAGAGTGAATAGTCTGTGGTGCTTGACAAACCGGCTCACCCATCCAGGGCAGGGCAGGATTGAGTTGGCTTGCTCATCTACCATCCACTGTTTAATCTCTCCAGCTACTTTTATGCCCCCTCCATCACTGTAATGATGTAACTTGCAAACACTGGTGAGTTTTGCCACAAAACACTTCTGTGAGGCAGTGCAGTCTTACTACCCCGCAGTGCAGGTGAGGAGCTGAGAAACAGAGATCAAGTGACTTGCCCAAGGTCATGCAGGAAGCACGTGACAAAGTCTGGAATTCAACCAGGTTGCTTAAGTTCCAGTCCAGTGCTTAAACCACAAGTTCATCCTTCCCGCCTTTATCTGTTCTATGGATAAACACAGGGCATCAGGGTAGAGAATCCAGAACCTTTAAACAGTGCTAAATTCACAGAGAAACCCTTTATTTTGTGTGTATCTGCAGAAATTAGGAGCTCAGAAAAAAATATTCTGTATCACACTGCCTAGCATTTATACACACACTAAAATTAGATCTAATTTCACTCCCAGATACTTTACATCTGGACTTAAATAATATCTTCCTCAATCTAAAATACTGTAATAAACATCCAGTTAAAACAACTGGAATCCAAGTAAGTCTACCTGGAATGAACTCTCTCTCCCTCACCTCTAGCTCCTACTCTCTGACGTAAGTTCATCTGAATTTTATTATCTGTGCACAAGCAGAAAGGCAAAGCAGACAGACCTCAAGCCAGGCCAAGAGGTTTGTGCTCATTATTCCTCATAATAGTTTTCTGCTGGGACAGAGAACGTTGTGCACAGGAAGTCCTTAGCAGGAAGGAGCAGATGAATAATGGTTTGATTTTAAACTATTGGTAAAACCCACCAACCTGTGAGTTAGTGAAGGAGGCCCAGAACTGGCTGTTGCAGAAGTTGCCAGCATCCAGGATAAATCCACCAAGGGAAGAATAATAGTTAGAGATGGGTCCATGGCAAAAATGCCAGGTACAAAATCCCTGTACTTTGCGGAAGTGCAGATCCAGGCTTAAACTTTGTAACAGATCCCTCCTACTGCAATGGACCAAAACCAGACCCCGGTATCTGAATGGGCTAGGACATGAGATCTGGCTCCAAACGTTGCAGCTCAGCCGCCATCTCTAATAAAATGTTTCATCCTATAAGGTCCATCTGAAATGGCAGACGTACAGTAGCAGAAAAGCGCAGCCACCTCTGGGTGGAATGCGCAGCCATCCAACAGCACAAAGCACCCTGCACGACAGTGGGCAAAGGGGACAGTTTTGACCACGAACATCAGGGCAAAGCCCCAAGCTTGTTCTCCACGTGGGGCACACATGGCCTGGGTTTTGAGGCCCTTGTCTGAAAGCTCCTGGAATGCAAACAGCCCCACCTAAGCCACTTACTTCTCATGCTGGTTTTGGAGCAGAAAATGGTCCAGTTCTTCGGTGACCTTGCAGACGAAGTCATTCTCGCTGGGGGAGAGGAAGACGCCGTCCAGGCAATGCAGCGCCAGGGTGACAGTGGGCAGGCGGCCTGGTGGAGGGTGGGATGCACAGGGAGAGGGTGACGGAAGGCAGCAGGGGAGAGAGGGAAGAGGCACTTACAGGCCTTTTCGCTCCTCGGTGCTATTCAGCTCTGCAGCGGGTGGGCACCTGGGAGGCAGGCTGCACGGCGGAAAACACCCCCGCCGCCCAAGGTCTCTTTGAATCCAGCACAGACCCCAGCGAGGCCACGGCAAAACCTCAGCCCCCAACAAACCTACAGCGACCTCTCCGGGCCTGCAGCCTCCCCCGCCCGACCCACAGCCAGCCCCGCGCCAGCGGGACCCAGAGCCGGCCCCGCGCACACCGGGCCTTGGGGGGCGGGAGCAGCGCCCGGGGCCGGCCCCTCTCCGCTCCCAGGCGGCCGGGGCGGGGTGCACGGGGCGCGCACGGCGGCTGCACTCACCAGCAGGCCGGGGACCAGAAACAGCCGCTTCCCGGCTGCTCAGCGCTGCTTCCTCTCCCGTCCCCGCCCCCTGCTGCCGCTGCGGGCGGCGCCTCTGCCTGCACGGCCCCGCGGCCCGGCGGGAAGAGCGGCCGCCTCCCAGCGCCGCGAGACGCGGGTTTGGGCACGCGCCCCCATGCAGCCGTGGGGGGCCGAACTGCTCCTTGCTGACTTGCACGACCGAAGCGGCGGCTTCTTTACAGGCCGGGCCGTAGCATCGGGATGATAGGAGGATACTGTCCCTGCGGGGGGGGGTCTGTCCAGGGGGCCTGGAACAATTTGTATGGGGGGCGGGGTGAGAGCCATTGAACCACGCTGTAAACTGTGTATGATGGAACCCACTAACAGCCAGGGGGTGCAGCAGCTCTGGTTCCAGCACCTATGCTTCCACCAGGGTATAAATCCATGCCAGGTCTGCAGGGTAACTAGGGGGAGGGATCGGTTTTTCCATGCACCTAGCCGGCCTCTACAGTTAGGTCGACCACCGCCCTCCACCACAGAGGTGTGGAATTTTTCACAGCCCCACACCCTATAACTAGGTCGCCCTTATGTTAGATGTAGACCATGCCTACTGCGAGATAACAGATTGATACAGACCGATGCGGAGTACAAGGAACCAATCTGGTGAGAGATGGAGATATCAGCTCAACCCCAGCCTAACCCTTGTCAAGGCTGTTGTAGACATCATAGCAAAGGAGAGTTTTAAGGACAACAGTGAGGTAGATTAGGGGATGATAGGAGGATACTGTCTCCGCGTTCTGCTCCCACCCTTTTTACTTGGTCCTCCCACATCAAACCATTTTAAAGGGGTGCTAAGCAGCTGGAGAGATGCCTCATAGATTTGGGGTGGGGATTTGAGTCCCCTCTCTTCCCTAGCCCTCCTGGTCCCACCCCAAAGATACCCCCAGCTTCCAGAGTTACAGAAGAGTTTAGAGGGAGTGTTGTCCTAGATGTTCCATTTTAAAATTTGGCATCTGATCCTACAAACCCTCACCCTACGTGAGACCTCTCACCAAGGCAATGGAACAACTCATTAGAGGAGGATTTACAGGACTGGTCCTTAGGCCTGGTCTGTATGTAAAAATTAGATTCACCTAGCTCTGGTGCTCATGCTCTGAATACTGCAGTTAGGTTGAACTACCGCCCGTTCTCCCCCCCAGTGTAGACACAGCTAAATCAGCAGCTAGTTTGATGGAACAATTCCTCTACCGCCTCTTGGAGAAGTGAATTAATGAAATTGGCGGTCCTGAAACTTTTTACTTTGTGCCCCCCTTTACTCCTGTCTGCACCCCTACTCCCTCCGCAGCCGCAGTTAAGAGCTGGGACTGTGGCTGGGTGTGAGACCTTGATTGGGGGCTGAGACTGGGAATGGGTCTGGTCAGGAGCAGGGCTAGGAGCAAAGCTGCAGCTGGGCCACAGTTGGGGCTCAAGGCAGGGTTACAGCCAGGTGTGCATCCAGAAGTGGAGCTGCAGCCAGTGCCTTGGCCAGGAATGGGACTGGAAGCAGAGCCATGGCCCAAAGCTGGGACCGAAGCAGAGTGGGACCGAGGGGGGTGCTCTGAACTAAACTGATGGAGGAAGGGGGTATGCCACAGCAGCATAGCTCTGGCACTACTGCTCTAACACTCGTAGCATAGACAGTGGCCAGGTCCCAGCAAACACTCAGGATATAAGTAACTTCAGACACATGAATAATCTCCGTGCACTTAATACGACAACACACTTGCCTAAAGTTATTTACATGCACGACTGGGTCTTCATTTGTTCCAGCACATTATCCGAGTTTGCATTAGCCCACAGTCGGGCCCAGATGATCCCTATCACAGCTGTCAACTCCAATATTTTGGTACATTACTCCAGTTCCAACTGCTACAGTCTCCCTTGCCTCCAAGCTTAGATCTTAACAGCACTTCTCAAAATATTACTGGTCAAGTCAAGTCATCAGAGACTCTGCTCACGAGTCATCCTTACTCACACAACTAAAGAGGAGTCAGACTGGGTAATTTTTCCCTGGCCCCTGAACAATGTTTGATGAAGAGTCAGCCACATCTTATGTAGTCCTTCTAATCAAGCAGGTATTCCTACTTAGGGATTCATTAAAGTCTCTTCCTAATGAAAGCTGGGCAAGCCTGGCAGGGTTGCATTATATTTACTGGGCTTGAATCTCTTCCTTTTACCCCAGTGTAAATCAGGAATTACTATAGAAGGCAATGCAGTTACACCAGTCGGAATCAGACTAGGTACATGTCAGTAATTCTCCACTCGATAAGGACAAAACGAGGTAGAAACCCACCAGTTCTCCTATATAATAATCATCATAAACTATTGGATAATGAATTCATGTTAGTTGATGGCTCCTCCCTCATCTATCACAGCAGGCGAAGTGCCAAAGTGCAAAGCCATAAAGCAATAATGCATGAGAAATAAAACCACAGAGATCAATAATATGCAATCATTGTGCCATGCTAAAGGCTCCTCAGGGCTCTTTTAAAGCATCTACTACTTCAGAAGATGCTGGACCCAGGGCAGTGTTTTCTCCTGGTTTCTTGCTAGTTTTCTTCTGGGCTGAGCACTTAAAGTCCCAATCTATCCCTGCCCAGGATGGTTGCATTCATGGCTAATAAGGAGGCTTAATAATCACATTATACAGCACTTTACAATTTCAAAGAACTGAACTTATTAACCAGTTAAATTTCATTACCCAAAGAGACTGGTAAAAACTGGTCATCTAGGAGAGATTAGGATTTGAACTAAAGGCACAAAGACAAAGTTGGATGGGGAATTGCAAGGGGTTGCAGACCTGGCCACCAAAAAAAAAAAAAAAAAAATCATACTGGATCTGGATTGCCGAGGGGCACACTTTAGGCCGGGTTTTACCAAATCTGCTGCTCCCAGGTTATGATAGACTCTCCCCCCGTCTTTTCAGACCACTTTAAGCAGGGACTAAAAGCCAAACAACATCGGATAAAGGCAGTTGGGCTTGGAGCTCTAGCCCTTCAATTACAACACATTTTATGCTCTATTCTTTTCTTTTAAACAAATCATAACCCCTCCTGCAAGGCAACTTACTGACTCTGCAATCAGTGGAGAAACTCACTCAGCTGTTTCTCCTCCTTTCTCTAATCAACTGATCCAGAACCTTCTCTCATTCCAGAATTCCCTCTGTTCCGCTTAAAGGGCCACCATAGCCATTCTGCCTTGAATCCTGGGAACGCATTAGGCAGCCCTCCAAGCCAATGCTGTCAGACACGCAATCAGCAAAGTGCATCCCTGAATTTAAATTTGTTCAGAGTAAAGCTTTTAGGAAACCTAAGGTGACTAGAATTGTTCCTACACTGCTGCTTTTTTAAATTCTCATGGAATCCATTGTTTTTAAGCACACAAATATCCCCCTGAAGAATTTTGCAACTCAAATATTGCTGCACCCATAACTGGAAAGAGAAACTCTTCAGACAAAAAAGTGAAAAACTGACATCATTGATTTGTTTTGTTCCAAGAAAGGGGAAGAAAGCAAAAGCCAACAAGAAGCAGAAATAGTGACAAGTAGACTGGATTTTCTATGTATCTATTTCCATTTTGATAATTAAACGGCTATTCCTTTCAAAGAAATATTTTTGTTTACAATACATGCTTTTTAAATGGACAGAGCCCCTTTAAAAGGCCCCAAGACATAATCCCCAATCCCAAAAGGGTTATGGAAACAATTTTAACCTTCTAGCTCAAGTCTGGCGAACTCTCTCCCTTTCACAGGCCAAATAGATTTCTCCAAACCTAATTTGCTTCATGAAGTACTCCAGCACTAATGACCACATGCAACCATGTTTGTGGCAACTGTTGCACCCACTCAGATCTTTAGGCCTCAATCTTGCTAGTGAGATCTCTGCAGGTAGAGCCTCACTGAAGTTAATGGGATGTGCACAGCAGGACTGGGGCATTAGGCCATATGGCCCAGATCCTCAAAGGTATGTAGGCACCTAACTCACCCTGATTTCAGTCCTAAAGAGGATTGAAGACCTAGGCCCTAGCGCTTTGAAGCAGAGACATCTTCATGTGTGTGGCACAATTTACCTGTAATTTGTCTCTCTTTTCTGCACAGTAAATAATAATATTCTGCACTTACATGGTTTCTTTCATCCAAGGATCTCAAGCGGCTTTATAAAGAGGAATAGGGGTCATTAGTCTCCTTTCAGAGATGGGGAAACCGAGGCACAGGGTGGTGGTTGTTTTTGAGCCGAAGTGGTCAAAAGCAGTCTGATTTTGAATGCCTCCATTTTCTGGAGGCTAGTTTGAAAGATCCTGGACCTGATTTTCAGGGTGAGGCTTAGATCCTCAAAGCAACTTAGGCATCCAATTCCCACTGATTTCCAGGGGAATGAAGCACCTGAATATATTTGAGGATTTGAGTCTGTGCCCCTCTGCCTTGAGCAGAAGTCAATGGGCTCTGCAGGTGCTTGATTCTTCTGAAAGTCAGTCGCGATGTCGGGCACCCAAAACAATCAAGGGCCACATGAAAAGGTTTAAAAAAAATGTGGTGTAAAAGGAACTTCGTTATTGCTAGAGTCAGGCAATGGGCAGTGAGGGAATAAGGCAAAATGACATGGATTGGCTGCTTCCAAGGGACCGAGACGGATTACGCACTTGCTGAAAAATACAGGGAAATCTCTTACCTAGGTTTGTTTACCTGCCAATCACAATTTAAACATTTTCCAGAGGCAAGTATTTATTTTGATGTCTTTACAAAGCTTAATAATTATTTAACTGTAAACCTTTCAATTTGTCTATTGCATTTGTTATTATAATTCTACCCAGTATTGTCGCTAAATGTTAGTGTTACAAAAGATCTGTAATCTTTGAGCATATCAATATTTTTCGTAAGGGTAATTTTATATGTATTTTTGTGGCTTACTTGGTTAAAAATATTTCTGAAAAGCCACTTGAAATACATTTTGTCAACGTCGACTTGAACTATGAAATATACACTCTAGATAAAGTGAGCATTTCTATTTAGATTAAATAAAAAAAACACACAGCCCCATTTATTCTCATTCCACAGACACAGGGCCTTCTCCAGTTCAGGGTAACAATGGTAAATGGACAAGTTCCCACAGCAATTTGCAAAATCCACTGTGAATACGAGATGGACGCTAGATGGCATCCGGCAGCCCCTGGTTAAAATGCTGCCTCTTTGAAGCACAAGAATGGATTAGGCTGAAAACAAACCCATGGTTCTCCAGTGAAGTACTCCTAAAATGTAATTAACGGCTCATCATTTCTATTGCAGTTACAGCCAATCAGAAATTAGGGCCCTATTGTACCAGACAGTAGGTAGACAACACACAGACAGTCTCTGCCTCAGAGAAGTCATCATCTCAGTGCAATTCCAGTCCCAGGGCAAGACCCTGACCTTGCTATTACAAAATCATCTTCACTTTAGGCTAATGTTTTACGGCTCTGAGTGGAACATAGAGAGATCCTGACATTTCCAAGCTTTGGGCTACATTTGAAGGACAGCCCAGCTTTCCATTTTGCACCTGGAACCCTCTTTCACACGGCAGTCTTTACTGAGATTAGGTTTGTCCATAGACTCTGACAGACACTGCATTCAGTGTCTAATCCAGCACTTTGTTTGTAAAACAAGGAGAAGGATTAACTGCCCCCCACTCTGGCTGTGAGCTTTCAGTAACTCCCCACCCAGCAAGTGCATTTGTCCCCCTCTTCTTCTTGATTTCTTTATGCAGGGAGTGCTAGCCAAATCTATGCTGAGCCTGAGGTGCTATTTACCTTGGAGCGCACCTTGCCAACCTTCGTGAGGTTTTCCCTCCCCTTCTCGCAGGTGTGTCCCAGCTACATCGTTGCCCGACCAGAGGGGCATCCTGGAAGAAGAGTGGGCAGCACCTGTTTGGGGGCACAGGCAAAGAAGCAAATCCCTCCAGCATCAGCAGTGCTCCTCACAGATCCCCCCCAGGCTGTCCTTATCTGCCTCGGAAACAAACGAACATTTCTCCCTTTTTTATTTATTTGGATGAGGACACAATGCTGCAAAAGAAAGCAAGCAACTGAGGAGGTGGAAAAGAGAAAGAGTGGTTCATACAAGGGTCATCAGACCTGCGGTGTGGAATTTACATCTCATCCACTTCCTACTTCTCTCTACATCCACCCCCTACACCATCCAGAAAACTGCAGAACAAGGCTGAGACCTTGATTCCTTCCCCATGACAAGCACCTCTCTCTCCCCCATCCCAGCCCTGAGAGGTGGTCTCTATTTTGGCCTGCTTGCTCCTGGAAGGGTTAATCTCTCCCACATGTCCCCATCTGCTGATTCTGATTGCTCTAAATTACCATACAGATTGAGAAAGCAGGGCCTGTGATTTCACAAGAGCCTCTGCCAGGATCCTTCAAGTGGCCAGAGACCCTCAGCCTATTCCATCCTTCACCCAGAGGCTCCACTTTCCCTTGGAGATAGATCCCTGCCTGTGCCCCCTGCACCTGCTTCTGTCTGATGAGAGCAGCATCTAATGACTCCAATTTGGACAGAAACTCAAGGGGAGAGATAATGACCGAGATTGGCTGCTTTCTGAAGAGTCCTAGAATCCCCCACTTTCTCTTCATCAGCATTAGAAAAGGAACAAACCAGCCACCTTTTCCCCAGCTCCTGCTTTTGTTCAGACCCTCCCTATCAGGAGCCTTCTAAGCTGATGTGTCTTGCTCTTGCTAATCCCATTCATCACAACCATGGTACATCTGTACCCATGACCCCCCGCCCACCCTGCAGCCTGGGTGAAAGGGAGTGGAGGTGGGCTTCGGAGCCAGTCTGCTCGATCCAAGGGGATGTCAAAGCTGCAGCAGGAGCCTCTGGCCACAACAGATTCCCCTAATCACCCTTCCGCTCAGCAGCCAGGCAATATCACGTGAAGTAATCAGTGACTGCACAGAGCAATGCAGGATCAATCCCATACTGATGCAGGCTAGGAAGGGATTGCTTTCCTCTCCAGTCAGCCTGGCAACTGGGGAGAGAGGGTTTCACCTATGGACAATTTCTGAGCTAGATTTGGTCGTGTAATAGCAGCACACCCCTTTGTACTCAATGCCAGCCCAGGGCTCCTGCAGCAACCTATGCCGTGGATTATCCATCAGGATTGAACCCCGGCCCTTTAGCACCACTGGAGCTAGCAGCAGTAGGCGTTTATCTTCTGTGAGAACCAACCACCAGCAAGGGGCACGCTTTGCCAGCATCTTACACAACCCGAGGGTGCCACCCTGATTTAAAGAGGCTGTGTCAGAATAGTACCGAAGGTACAGGGCCCACCATTTCAATGGTTGCAGAATGCCTGTCCACCTGAGTCCTCCCCTCAGAAAGGCAGACACTGCTTCTCCTCAAAGGGCCCCATCCCCATTGCTGTGGGGGGAGTCAGGACTGGCTCCCTCATGCCGTGGGGCCCCATCTCCCCCTCAGCTTGGAAGTCAGGACAATCTTTCTTGGTTTGCCTCTGGAATGTACCTCAGGGAACAGAGATGAACCATGAGCCTTTGTCTCTCTAATAGACTGCCTGGGCAGCTGCTCCCGAGAAGCGGCAAATTTAGGCCCTCTCCTGCGTCTCCCGGTAACAAGGCCATCAGGCTAAATGTCACCCTGGCACTTGCTATTCATCACACCCGTGTGAGCCTCAAGCACAAACCCAGCAGGGCTCTGGGGAGCTGAGAAGGTAAGCAGAGGCACCAGAGACCAGCATCCTCTGGCAAGGCCGGAGGGCATGCAGGCTGGGGCCTGAGATAGTGAATATATCTATACAGAGAGGTAGAGAAAGCCTCCTTCAGGGTGGGAAAAGAGGACCTTTGGGACAGGGAGGGGCACTGGGGCTGTGAAATATAGAGCAAGCCACCGCCTAGGATGGAGAGGGAAACCCAAGGAGTGAGAAATATGGAGACAGCCCCACCTGCTGTGGGAGGGAGGGGATGCTCTGGGATAGCTAAGAGGTGTAGAAATCCCCAGCTCTCCATGCCCACTCCACAGGCAAGTAAACCAGCTTCTCACATCTTACCTCCTGGCTCCTCCCGGAGGAGCTTTCCCAGCTGAGTGCAGTTCATTTTTCACACAGGTTCAAACAAGCAACCCAAGAGCAGGCAGATGGGGGCTTGTCTGCCCTCCATGAAAGTCCCATTCAAAACCCAAATAGTTAGAGATTTGACTTAAAATCCTGTGGTTTTATATCCCTTCCAAAATGTGTTAGCATGAATTATTATATCATCATTGCGGACCTTTCTGGGCCCTGTACCCTGACAGCAGACTGGGGCTGGGGAGCACCTCCCCAGGGAATAGCTCTAGGAAAAAGGGCCACCATCCCTCTCTCTTGTAGCTCCCAGTGTAGGGTTCTCCTGGAAGTGGGGGCAGTGACTGTGGCTGGAATGCACCGTGCTCAGACTAGTCCAAGTGGCCATATGGCCCAAGATGGAGTTGCGGGCCCCAGCTTTAAATTAGGAGCCCCTGGGGCTGCTTGAGGGTACCCCACCGGCTACAGCCACCTTTGCCCCCCCCATCCTTCCAGGGCCAAGCATCTTCTTGGAAGGTGCAGCTCAGACTGGGGACCTGAGGCTCATCGATTGACTCATCCTCTTGTATTGCTATGGCATCCTCCACTGTATATTGAGGGGTCCTCAGCAGGAAGTGGAGGAGCAAGTGTTGCCTCGATCTGACAATACCACGTTCCTCCCTCCCTCGGCCCAACGCAGCCTGCAATCCCAGCCGTCTGTGCAGAAAACCCACAAAAAAACCACACTGCACTGAAAGGAACGAGACATCTTTTTGCCAGACTAAGAAACTCCTAGTTAAAATACAGACACACATATGGTTTTGAAGTCGCTGTCCATTTCCTAGCCTGGTCATCGGAAGCATCTGTAGCACAGAGGGGCCAGTTCAATGCCCTGGAGGCCACGGGCTCAGTTCAGTCATGGCCACTCCCTAGGCCACAGGCACCTGGAAAACATTGGCCATGGGTGTCTCTGGCAGAGGTCACAGTCACAGCTGGGCAGAAATGGCCCATTGTACAGTCAGTGAAGGGAAGAACCAGCCCTGAGGAGCAGGGGGCTTCTGAAGAAAGAGGAATGAAGAATCTTTTGCCACTTGCCCCTCCACCACCCCCACACAGGCAAAGTCTCTCTGCTTCTCTGCAGATCATAAACAACATTTTGCGGTCACTGCCCAGCTCTGCTCATCCACTCCTGCCAGTTAAAGGGTGGAGTCCCCAGCTGTCATACATGTTGCAAGTTTACCCAACTTTTGTCATAGGTTATAAGAATACAGGGAATCAGTTACCCTTCTCAAAGCACTTTACAAACACAAATGGATTAACCGTCACAACATCGCTGGGCATTAGGTATTTGACCCTCATCAGAGATGGGGAAACCAAGATGAAGAGGTTAAGTGACTTGGCCAGGTAAGCGGAGGAGCCAGGAATAGAACCCTAGAGTCCTGACTCCTAGGTCCCCTCTGCCTTAACCACCGGAGGACACTCCTCTCCCAGAACTCGGAAGATGATCATCTTATAATTCAGTAACGTCTAGAGGCGTCAGCAGGGGGGGTCCCCATTATACAGTACTTAGCACAAACATATAGTAAATGACAGTCCCAAAGAGCACAGGACCCAGGAAGCCTGGCTCCCAAGCCTATTCTGTCCATTAGACTCCCCTCTCCCACAGCTGGGAATAGAACCCAGGAACCCTGAGTCTGCTCTAACCATTAGGGAGACAACCCTGCTGCGTTAAGAGGCGGTTATAAAGAGAATAAGTTCTGTCCTGTCAGTGCTTCTGCAGAGTAATCCTAGGAAGGACCCCACACTTCTGCTCCCCTCCCACACTGACTGCACTGTGACTTGACTGTCACTGGGCTGTATCTGATAATTACAGTTACTCGGTAATTATCACCTTCTGATTTCTCTTTGTTAAGGTTTCTTGAGAAGAGAGACTGAAAGGCACTTTTGGCAGGGCTAAGGAGCTGCAGATGCCAGAGAATAGAGGCACCTGGATTCAGGGTAAGGTGGACATGCCATTTTTGCAGCACCCTAGCCCCTTTAACCAAGTCCCTATCGAAACAGATAATACAAAATAATCTGGGTCACGATTTATAATGCAATGTCAGATCCCCAGCACCCCCACAACTGCTACACACACACACACACACGCTCTGTCTGGCACTGGAGCAACCAGACAAAATTAGAATATGCAAAGAAGATGCTAATTAAAAAGTACAGGTGAGTGACGAAAAAGTCTCCAAAAAAAAAACAACCCTATTGTTATTGAAATGAGACCGTGCACCGGGATCATTAATGTAATGAGGACAAAGGAGGTTGAAAAGACAGGGGGCTGAGAGAGAGTCTGCAGGGAAAATGGAGAAGACAGACACGAGAGTGTGACTGATTGAGGATGGGAGAAGCAGAGGAACAACGGAGATCAACATCTTCCTCCTAAAACTAGAGGTCTGATACTCTCCCCCCACTCCTGGGCTATGAAGGACTCAGACCGGAGACAGTAACCTCAGCTACTGCAGAAAACATACATTTTGCTGATCAGCAACAGGTGCAGTGGAAATGAACACGACAGAAGTGCAAGGGGATTGGAGACTGCACTGAAGTGTGTTCAGAACCCATGATCCTGCCCCAGATGAAGAACCAAACCCCGAGAACACAGCATCCTACAACAACGAGTCAATGCCCTACAACCTTGTACAGCCTTTGGGCACATGACTGCAGACTAGCGCAGCTTGAGAACTCCAGTCAAATGAGCCATGCATTTGAATTGGCCTGGCGAATAATCTGCCTGAGCGAGAGCAATGAGGAAGAGACAGACACCTCCTCACAGGTGAACTGGTGCCTATTTTATTTACTCAGCTTCCCAAAGAGGCGCAGGAGAGCATGCCAATAATAATGTGCCTTTCTTCCATAGCATCCCAATTTACTAACCGAGGAGTTTGTTCTAAACACTCCCTTCTTCCCAGAGGTGGGAAGATTACCGGGAGTCAGGACTTCTGGGTTACATGCCCCCTGCCTTCCCCTCCCAAAGCAAGGAAGAGTCCTAGCAGCCTGTTCCCTGATGTTTGCTATTCTCAGGGGGTGGATGTCTGTATCACAAGCACACAGATGTGAGCTAGGGGGCTGGGAGAAAGGCCAGGTCCAAGGTGGCTGGTAGAGCAATTCTTCTATCTCCTACCCATGCCTCACATGAAGGTAGTCTCTACAGTTAGAGACTGACATGATAGGTAGGGCATGGATCTGATAGCATTGCCCAGCCTGGTCTGCTCCCATGAACAATCACAGAGCCAGCAGTCCCTTTTGTTTGTTGCATTTGGTGCGTCACTTTAGTAGCCCTGGAGAGTGAGTGAAAGCATTTGTTTAGCCAACGGACAGGACGAAGCAGCAGTAGGGTGAACTCACTCACATTCTACCCTCCTAAACAGATTGAGAGGCAAGGTCAATCTCAACCTCAGGGCCTCTTCAAGCCCTCAGTTTTTCAGAGCAAGCTACTGCCAATTACAACAGGATTTTTCTTTTTCATAGGAACTACAGAGACACACCAAACCCTTTTGACACAGGGCACCCGACAGACATCAACCACATTCAGTCACTGCCAACTGGAGCTGGGTCTGAACCCATAGGCCAGAGGCAAAAAGCTCCATATCCCATTCCCCTGAGCCAGCCAGCCCTCTGGAAAGTCCCTCTCGGTATATCAGAGAAACAGAGAACACAACACACAAACACACTTCTTCCCAGCCAGAGGGGTAGCAATTCCCCCCCAATATACACACACGCCTCAGAAACTGGTCATTTGCTTCAGACCTCGCTGCCATATCCCTCCGCCCTGTCCCCAACTCCCTCTCCTGGACCCTTTTCAATCCAGCACATTGGGGGTGAAGGGAGTGATCTTCTCCAGTGATATATCCGTCTCACACTCCGCATGGACCACGGCTGGCAGGATGGCTTCGGCGTGGCTGTTGTGGGAGGTCTGGGAGATCTGAGACACCTTGTCAGAAGTCAGCTCATTGTCTTCTGCCTGCAGAGTGGCATGGGGGAGAAGGTGCGGGTAGCTGAGGGTCACTACATCCTTCTGATAAGTGGTGTCATGGTGGTAGGAAACTAGCTCATTGCTGAAATTCACCGCCTCCACTGCATTGCTGGGGCAGAGGCGGCCGCAGCCCAGGATGGTGGTGAAGGCCCTCCTGAAGTCAGCATTGAAGGCATAGATGATGGGGTTGAGGGAGGAGTTGGCCCAGCCAAACCAGACAAAGATGTTGAAGACTGTTTCACTGACACAGGGCAGCTCCCCGGCATTATGAAGGCCAAGGTCACAGAAGGGCACCGTGCAGTTGAGCACAAAGAAGGGCAGCCAGCAGAAGACGAAGACACCCATGATGATGGAGAGGGTCTTGAGGACTTTGGTCTCCTTCTTGAAAGAGTTCTTCAGGGAGGCCTCATGAGGGCAGTCATTGCTGTGGCAGTTCTGAGCATGCTCCACAGCTCTCTCCAGGGAGGAGATCCTGCGGATCTGCCGCTGAGCGATGCGGAAGATCCTGGTGTACGTCACGATCATGATGGCGACGGGAATGTAGAAGCTGATGAGGGAGGAGGAGATGGCATAGGTCCTGTTGAGGCTGGAGTCACAGTTGTCCTCTAGGCCCTCGGTGAAGTTGGAGCCCAACTTCTGCTGAGCAAGTAGCTCATTGGCTTTGTGCCACCTCAGCTGCACGGGGATGAAGGAGATCAAGATGGAAAGCAGCCAAGCCACCCCAATCATGATGAAAGCCACCCGCTGGGTCATCTTCCTCTCATAGCGGAAGGGGCTGGAGATGGCCCAGTACCGGTCCACACTGATAATGCACAGGTTGAGGATAGAGGCAGTGGAGCACATGATGTCAAAAGCCACCCAGATGTCACAGAAGCCCCCAAAAGGCCAGAAGCCAGCCACCTCAGCAACTGCCTTCCACGGCATCACCAGCACGGCCACAAACAGGTCGGAGACGGCCAGCGAGATGACAAAGAAGTTTGTGACCTTGGAGCGCAGGTGCCGGAACTTGATCACGGCCACACACACCAGGGTGTTGCCCAGCAAGGTGGAGAGGATGAGGAGGAAAAGCAGGGCAGCCATCACCACCCGCAGGGACAGATCCGACTTGTCCTCCTCCACCCAACTCTCCCTGCTGAGTGTGTCATTGAGCATCTCCAGCCCATCTCCCCCTCCCAGCAGGTAAAGCTCATCCATGAGTTCCTTTTGTCCTGAAGTCCTGAGAGATCTCACTGGTGCTATGTCCCCATCAGCACACAAACCATCTCTTTATTCCTCCTCTTGCATCTCGGAAGCACAGACAGCGACCCTTCTGGCTCTTGAACTCTTATAAGCCCAGCTAGATGCCTGGTCAAAACAAGTGCTCCAACCTTTCACTCCTTTCCAAGTCTCCTGCAGGCAGCCTGGCATTCCTCCCCCCCCATACACACACCCTTTTTCCTTCTTATGCAGCCTGCTGCTCACAAAGAGCCAGTGCTCACCTCCTGCACTTGTGTGTGGGGTGGGTGGGCTCTACTGCAATCTTCCCTCCCCTTTCTCTTGCAGGGGGCTCATCAGCTGTTGCCAGTCCATCTCTTCTTGTAAAATCCCCATCAATCCCTTTTGTACTGACCAGGCTGGGACTTGCTGCTGGGTGCGAGGGGGACTTTCGGGATCACTCTCTGCTGTTGCTGCTAGATACTCTCTGCTTTTCAGCTCAGACACCCAGCTGCTCTGCCGCTGCTGTTCTTCCCTCTCTTGCTAATTTGCTACAGATTTCACACAGGTGAGATCCCCTCCCTCTCCATGCCCTGAGCCCCTACTCACCAATCTGTCCTTTTAGTCCTGAGATATTGGGGGCGTAGGGTTGCGACTTTTCTGCTGAGATTGGGGAAGGGGTTGGATTTAGGGAAGGGAAGGAAAACAGCAAGAGGATAGCGGGGGGGGGGAGGGAGGCAGGATGAGCTGATGAGCAATCAGATGGGGCTGAGATTTGGGGGGCCTAGGTGACATTTATTGATGGGTGGGTTGGGAGTTCAATCTGTGGGAATCCAATTTTGATCCTCCCAATAGGAGGCAGCATGATCTAGAGAATAGGATCCTCGTCTAGGAGACCTGGGTTCTGTTCCCACTGCTACCACTGGTTTGCTATGTGACCTTAAGCAAGTCATTTTCCCCCCCTCTGTGCATCAGTTTTCCCATCTGTAAACAGTGGATAATGATACTTACCTTCCTTTGTGAAATGCTTCGAGATCTATAGCTGAAAAGCACTGCATAAAGAGCTCCATGCTGTTGCAGTATAATCTCGCCAAGGTCCTCTTCCTCCTGACTCCTATCGTGGAGCGAGGGCAGGCCTGTGCACAACTTTTTTTTAATTTAAGGGGGCCTAAAGCCAAAAGTAGGTATAGAATATTGCTTTCAGAGGACTTTAGGACCATGACTCAATTTTGTCCAATTTTAAGAAAACGAGGTAAACAAGCTTCTGTTCCAAATTCAATGTTTTCTGTATTTAGTAGTGCAATGCTTAAATGAGGGGTTGGGGGCAGAGGGTATGCTAAAGCCCTCACCCCACCCCTAAGCAGTATAGACCCAGGGAGTGGCATACAGAAAGCAAAGAACCTCTTCGTGTTAGTATGAAATCTCAATGCCTTTCAGCCACAGTCCCGATACCTGACTGAGTAACAGGTCACTGCTTCGCCAGACAGCAGGAGGTCATTGCAAGAAAATCTGATCCTTTTGTCTGAGATGCACTGATTGACTGCCAGGGTTCCACCCTCCCCCCACATGGTGCTGGGGCAACAGCTGAGAGAATTGAGTGATCTCAGATTATTATCCCCTCTGCAGCACCACTGTGTAAATCCAGGTCTGAACTCCTTCCGCCTGAGACCAGGGGGAGATCCCCAGCATCACAGAGACCTGAAGGATTGGTGGGGGAGGGGGACGGAGGACTGAGACAGTGCAGACTTGGGAGCAACTCCCACAGACGATTTACAGAGAGCTCCATCATTAACACCATCCACCTTTCCTATCCCTGACGGCCACCATCCCAGGCAGAGGGGATTGCCCTCCCCTCCCCTTTGCATTAGACAAGCAACACTGCTTCATCAGCAATCAGAACTGAACTGCTCCCATGCAGTTTAGTCTTACAGGTCATGAGCCATTTCCTCCACCCCTGCACCACCACTGACTTCACTAGAGTTATAATATCAGGGGGCACTTTGGCCCAAGAGGATGGAGATTTCATTGCAAGAGAAGGTGGGTGGGAGCAAATATGATTTAGAGTTTAGGAATTAGGAACCACTTAATTATTCAGGGAAAACTAGGTGCCACCCTAAATAATCTTCATCCCTTTATATGCATTTTACTTCGGGATCACATGTTCTGTTTCCCTCTAAGGTTCTCTTTGCACTGAATCACAGACTTTCACCAAAGAAGGCTCAAAAACACACTGATGTTTGCTCCTAAAGGAGTTCTCCCATGGAAACAGTTATCAAGAAGCCTCTCAACATTAACCAGCTTTGGAGAAACTCTTCACTGGCAAACTTACCAAAAAATAAGCAGCAAAACCCTTCCAACATAAACTCTCGCAAGAAATCAGCCCCATTTCAGCACTAAACTCGCTAATTACCCATCTGTTTGCTGTAATATAACATAGTGCAGTGACCTTAACCCTTCCCTGTATCATGCACCATTTCTAAAGGAAGCAGCCGCCAGCCTACTGAAAAAAACCCAAGTCTATTGTGTGTTTTGGTTTCATTAGCTTTACCTTGACCCTTGCATTGCATAATCTCAGATTTCAGTCTGAACAGAGACTACTCCAGAACTATTTTTGGCTGCTGTTTCTTCAAGGCTGTTCATAGGCAAGTACCCTCTTCTCTGATCTAGCCAAGAAAGTGATTCTGTTTTCATCATGAAGAAAATATTTGTCTTCTTTAATCAATTCCATGTGATAGCATCCTCCCCACCCCTGATCTCACTAATGAGATCTTTAAAAGGAACTAGCTAAATACTTTACAGTAACAGCTTGCAAGAACTTCATTTGTCTCATTAAGTTCCATTGCCTTCCAGCAGGCTCTTGCCAACTATTCATACCACCAAGGCAGGTTTGCTCTTTAAAACTTTTACTAGTGCCTTTTAAACCATCAGACCTTTTACTTGCCAATCAATGGCAATATCAAAATGGATGGAGGCATTTCAGCACAGAAGGGTGAGTAGATAAGCTAAGCAGTGAGAGACCAAGGACATACAAGCAAAGGAAAACACTTCCAGGGCTCGACCTGATGCACTGTTCTTAATGTATGAGATGGGAGAGGTTAGGCAGTGATGCAGCCTCTCAGGATGTTAAGCATCAGCCCATAGCATTACCATGCTGTGCGTAGGCACCTTTTGGCACGGCAGGTCCTTTTTACCACATTGGATCTGAAAGGGCATTCACCTCCATGCTTTCTACTCCGAGCACATAAGATTTCAAAAGTTCTTCTAATTAAGACATGCCAGGCACACTCTTGCTCCTGGAAGTCAGTCGCCTGGCATTACAGTCATAAATCTCAGCCCGAAGTTGCATTCTGTCCCTCCTTTAGGTCAGAATCCGCAGCTCAAGATGCCTACCAGCAAGACCACCTCAAGTTATGACATGGTCCCATCTCACAAGCGAAACTGACCAGTCCTTGGAAGGGAAGCATTCCAGGAAAATCTAAGTATGGCAGGATGTGGAGTTGATGATTCTTTCATGGGGAAGGGGGCATTCTTCCTTTTCAGTTAGTTCTAGGAAACAGCCTTTTGCCTCAGACACAAAACCAAGGATCTGTATCTCAGACAGATTGCAGAACTAATGTTCATTGTAATTCCTATGGTCCTTTTTGAAAGAAAAAAGTTGTTAACCTTGGTGTCATGGTCAATTTCCAGCTTAGGCAATTACATTCTGCCCACTTGAAATTCTTCCTGCAATTTCTGTTGGATGCAATATCCTTTGGTTCCTACACTAAACTGGTGTGTAGGATTGCATCACTAAACAGCTGCTAATCCATCTCAGAAGTAGCTGCATTTCAGTGAAGTGAGGACAGTAAATCTATTTTGCAAAGCACTTTGGTACCAAAAAGATTCTATTTTGGTGGCAAGTCATTCTTTAGCACTTTGGTATCTAATATCTTTCCCTTCCCAGCAACAGGGTGCTCTCTCTAAATTACCCCTCTACTATTTTCCTTTTTCACAGCCACCTGTTTAAGCTTTCTTTCCATCCAGTCATCTTGATTACTTTCCCACTTGGAGTCAAAGCATGAAAATTACAAGCCACTTCAAGTAAGGCACCAGCTGCTCAGGTTTAACTCTTAAATGCCTCTTCCAGCCCTTCAGAACAATAGTCTCTCTGGCATGCTTTACACACACTTGCAATGAGGATGTATACAGCAACTTCTCCATACCCTGCCTCTCAGACGGAAGGAAATGATCCTGTCCAGGAGCTCTGCTACCCCAGTCCCTACAGAAAGGATCTAGAACTACTGGCTGTAAGCAAAGCCTCAGCTATGATTATAGCTTCAGGCAGTGTACAAATAACTTAGAATGCAACGTGAGAATCAAACAATCTACTTACCTCACAAAGCTCATGCAGTATCAGAGCATTGAGCAGAGAAGCAATAATCCCTTGCTACACTAATGTAGAATACAGCATCCAGTTCTAGGCATCTGTGTTAAAAGATGGGGAGAGAAGTTGAAGGGAATCTGAAGAACAAGGGAGAGTCTAGTTACTTTCTAGGACCGACAATACATCAGTCAGTGGTTGCTGTTCTGAATGTTAACCCTTAATAATTTAAAATCAATAAGGGAAAGTCGTAGATGATCAAAGAGGAGAAAATAATTTATGAAGATTAATCCAATAAAGAAGGTAATAATTGAACAGGGACTCAGACAGGGATTGTATAAGCATCCAAATAGGATTAATAACCAAGCACAGTTGTTTACTGTGATCCAAGGGGACATAACAGAAGGAATCTGAGGAAAGGAACATTTATACTGATTATCTAAATGTTTAGCAGGGAGATCTATTAGATTGTGGGTTAGTGTCCTTTTAGTCATTTTATAAAATGGACAGGAGGAAAAGCACAGGAAACAATCGTGCAGCTTTCTGAGAATGAACAAGAGTTAGAAAGGATGGCATGTCCTTAAGGACAAAGAGAGGAATCAAACAGTGTTTTAAGCTAACACTCATGAAAACGCCAAGGCTCTTGAACCAGAAGCCAGCAGGGGTTTCTCTCACTAAAAGCAACTGTCTGTTTTAATTTAGACACAGCATAGAGCACTAGCTGCTATTTCCGGTAGAGGTCATATTGTGGGTACGTTCAACAGCCTGGTGCATGGATTATCTACCACTCTGTTTTTGAAGTCAAACCCCTGTCAGATGCCTATTTATGTTTGGCAAGCAATCTTTCCATTATAGGTATTGGAAGCAACACAGGAACAGCATTAATAATGTGATCAATGTCAGAGACGACGCAAGAGAAAAAGTGACAGCACAATGGATGTTTCTTCCCCCCCTTTATTACACATCAGGTAGAAAAAAAACAGTGATTGTTCTTCCTTCACCCCCCCACTCCCCTTCTGTTCACAAAAGAAAAGGAACATGGAGATTAAAATCATTTAGCATATTCTGTTTGAAGCCCACGTGAACGTCTAACCTCTTGTCACTATACCCTCCACAGGAGAAGAGGTCTCCTCTTGAGAACAGTGATGGTGTTTGTGCAGGACAGTGGAAGAAGAGCTGGTTGTGTTCAGATGCAGCAGATTGTAGACACTTCACTGGTAGTTCTCACTCTGCTCTCCTAGAGTTGGGCTAGGTCCAGGGACCCCTTCACCTGTTCTTTCCTGCATGATCCATTATTACTATTCATCCAAGCTGCCCTCCACATGGCTTGAGAACGGAGAGCCATTGGTACAGGAGGCAGCACAGGGAGCATCCCCAATAAACAGACATTCTGACTCTGAGGTGGGGACAGAAGTAGGAGACCAGATACAAACATACGCACCCCTAGTCCACCCTACAGTCTTCCTTCCTTTGGTCAGGCCACACTTGGTACTCCCCGCTCCACATCTAGGGAACGGTGCCCCCATCAGGAGCCAGGATACACAAAAGCACAGGTGGAAGCACCTGCCTCACCAAAAGCAGCTAATCCAGCCATGCTAGATGCAACTGGAAGCCAGACAGATTTGACTTACCCTCTTCCATGTACCTGATAAGCACAGTAAAAGTGACCTGCAAAGGGGACAGAAATAGTGCACTTCTTTCTGACGAATAAGGGCATCTCCTAAAGGTTGTTTCCTCTGCTTGTCTTTTTACATTAGAAATTCAGTTCTTCTCTAGGACAACTGGTGTCATAGTGAAACTAGGCCATCTCAAGACTGAAAGAGAGGATTGTTAGGCTGTACAATGTTCTATTTTACAGTCAATGTTCTGTCTAATGAACACTTCGGAGGAGGAGACAACATCCCCGCCCATTCAGCTATGGTGCAAAAGCACCCACTAACCATCCCTGTGACTCCCAAGAAGTTCTCCAGCAAAGGCAGAGAAAACTAAACGTGAGCTCTCTGTTATTTCTACAAGTAAAAAACAAGCAGAGAGTTAACAAATATTGCTGGCCTTTATCATCACACAGCATAAAGAGCAACACCTTCATTTTAAAAATCCTTTGCCGGTCCCCTTGCAAGGCCTTAGTGTATTACAGAGTAAATTTCATCTTGTGCTGGAAATTGCTGCCCCCTCGTGGCAACAGGTCTCATCCAATAAAAGTTATTGGTCTCATTGACCACAATCGTGCAAATACAAACAGGGAAGGATAGATAGTACTATCGACATGTGTGTAAGCTTGCCGCAGAAGATAACTGTCAAGAACAGTATCTATGTTACGTGCCAAATGTTTTACACAACCACACAAAGAGCCAGAGGTCAAGCAGCTGTGATCCTACTGCGTTTCAGGTTCTCCTCAACACTGGCCACAGCAAAACTGAGCACAGTTATGAAGTAGGAGAGGTCAGTAGCAGTAATCCTGGAGGGACAACAGAACTCGTTGGGAAGAGAGAACATCGTAAGCAACCTGGGATAACAAGTCAAACTGAGACCAGTGTAGATATTGACACTAAAGAGACGACAGCAAAACCAGCTAGGATCAGTTCCAGAGAGGGTGGATTGTCATGGCAGTAGATCCTGTCATTTAGCAAAGTGATATCCAGTAAAGAGGTCACTCCAAAAGTTACTCTTTAAAGTTATGGTCACTAGTTAAGCAAGCTTAAGACAACTTCTCAAATTACAGCAGCAGGACGCTGTTAGCATTGTTAGAGACCCAGTCCCAGAGCTGTTTTGGGTTCTGCATATGTAGAAGCAGTCTTTCGGGCCAAACCTACAAATGAAGCAGCAACAGAGAAGAAAAGTGAGAGTCTAGCAGCAGGATGAGTTAAAGAAAAACCAACCATGTCCTGGAGACAGACACAGGCAAACAGTGTTACAAAGCCCCCCAATAGTGTGTAGGTCCATAGTGGTTTCTTGACACTTAAAAAGCAATACCACCTAGGATTTGCCTAAGACAAAAAGGACACTAATGTTTCAGGACATAAAGAAGTTACTAACTGCTCAAAGATATGAAGACAATTCTATGGGCAGGTCATTCTATAATCATGAGATTTCATGCCTTCCTGTAAAGTTTTTGATATTTATCACTTTTCAAGACTGGAAAGACTACTGATTTGATCCAGAATGGTAATTCTTTTTAAATTAAAACTTAAAAGTCATTCATCATTACTAGGCAAAGCTTAGATTGGTGACCAAATTAACTATGTGTATCACCTACATGAAAGAAGGGAGGTGGAATGAAGCACCTAGAAGAAAACAGAGACTGCAGCATATTCAAGGACTTGGCAAATAAATTGTTTGAGCTGCTGTGCTATTCCGGGCCTATCAACATTTATAAAAATGGGCCAAAACACACTTTTACAACGACACGTACCGATGGCTCCATCCAATTCCTCAGAACACTTCTTAGAAAGAGTTAAATACAACAGAGTTAACTAGCTGGAAAACAGTTTCCACTAGCTACCAAAGTAGAAGAACTGTATTTCACTACATAATGGGACTAGGTCTGCTCAGAGGAAGGTGTCCTCTCTCTGTGTGTAACAGAATGCTGGATTCAAAGCCAAGGAGATTATAGTCATTTAGGCACAGAATAGGCATGACATACGCAGCGGTAGAGCGTACATACCACTCTGCCTAGCAGCACCTTTCTAATAGGACAACCCCTGAACCCCCACCAACAGACCTTTAGAGGTAGCTAGGCTTCCCCGGCCCATGCCATGCTTGGCCACTATGCCAAGACTGCCAGAAGGTGCCAATTTATGGTATGGCGGTAAATTTGTAGAGCAGGACACTTGCCCCCTAGCAAGTGGGCAAAGAGACACTATCTCTTGATATGTGGTCCTTGACCACAGAAGCAGCCCACCAGCTAAGACTGTTTGCTGATGTTGATACATACCTCCATCCTCCTTCTCCAACTCTGCTTCAAGCTCAGTGTCAGAGACGCTGGGAAGCAGAGGCTTCTGGGGAACAGGAGGCAGGTCCACAGGCTCTTTAGTGGAGTCCAGGAGGAGACTATCTAGTTCCTTCTCAAGTTCCTCAGTGTCAACCTCTGCTAGGTTAGAGAAGAAACAAATCAATCCCTGGAGGAATTAAACATCCTCATAGCACAGGAGATGGGCTGGAAGACCATATAAACAAAACAGCCCAGCATCTAAGGAAGGCATTGCAGCTGGAAAGTGAGGTCTGCAACAGCACCTTCCTGCTGCAAGGACAATCCTCCATCAGTGGAAGAGATGCTCACTCATGGGTGGACACTAAGCCAAGAGTCATACCTCTTTCAAAGGGAATGTCACACTTGAGAACCGGAGCCTGGAAAGCTCCTGCCAACTAGTCCTTTACCTGGGGATTTGCATAGATTCCTGCTCAGGTAAAAAAAACTTAACACTGACTTTACAAGTCAAGTTCAGAACCATCACTGATGTCCTGGTTTCGACTTCCACCAAAGCTACTTGAAGCCAGAAAGCAAACCATTGCAACTCTCCTATTAATTATCCAAAACCAGGAGCAGCACTGCATGTTTCCTCCTCAAACAGTGACCTCATTCCTCAGAGCAGAAGGGGCTGAAAGTTCAACACCTAAGATAGGGGTGGGAGGGCTCTGTCTGATAAAGGCAGTAGGGGCTGATACAGCTTAACCTCAGCCACAGGGTATCATTGCTGAAGCCTGTGTGTGTTGGAAGAGACAGGCAGACCAATACAGTGAGGAAGAAAGGCAGATGTTACTAAAGCTAATAACATCCATCCAAAAAATAGACTACACAACTCAGTAGTTCACAGGCCCACCGTTGGAGGACCACCAGCAGTTACATGAGCATCTATGTCTGGAGAAGTCTAATTGTGAGCTGGCTCCCATTCCCAGTTCTCCACCTATCTGCTAAGTCACTTGCAATCAGTCGTTAGACACCAGGAGCCTCCCTTTAAACCCCTTCTCCCTTTACAAGCATGAAATGAATGAACTCACCCAGGCCATTGATCGACATTCCTGCCAAAGTCTGAGCTAGTTCATCCTGGGTATCACAAAGCTGAAAGAGAAGTAACAGAACACAGCTCTGAAACCAAGGCCATCACAAGTTGTTTTGACTGCAATTAGATACTACTGAGATGAGTGCTATGAAAGAACTTTAGAGAATATCTACCAGTACCTGAAGTGCTAACGTCGCAGGTATTTTAAGGATGAAAGCGTAACATAGAAGTTGATTTAAATAAAGTTCCAGGATCCTACAGCCCAAGAGACATGTAGAATAGAAGGGCAAAATAGCATCAGAAGCCTCAAGTCTAATACCTTGGAAATGTGCCTAGTATACTCAACCACTGTTTTCCTATCCGTTCTTATATGCCACCATCAAGTAATGCCCTCCTCTCACAAATACCTCCTGAATCTGATCCACCAGGTTCTCTGCCTTCTCCACAGTGACATCCTTCATGGACAGTTTCAGAGCTCCTACTCCAGCCTGGTAGGCATTAAACACCTTCATAAGCAGAAAAGAAAGGAATGTTACTTCTATTAGGAATGTTTGCCTTAGACCACGGAAACACTATGAGCTGTTGCTTCTTCAGCGAAGCCCTGGTCCTAGTGTCTGCCGTCTGCTATCCTAGCAATGTTTTCAGTAGGGCAGCAGCATGAAGGGGCAAAGAGAGTATACAGCCAGAGGCCAATTTCCTTACAACAATCACAGTAAGACTCCTATGCCATCCTCAGTATCTCCTGGAGTGGGAAGGATGAAATCTTATCCATATGCAAGAGTTCTTCAAACACAGAGCTTGAAGAGGTAGGTAAAGCAAAGCAAACTTGAGCAGCAAAGTGAACATGTGAAGCGAGAGGTGGAAGAAGCACACTACCATCTGATCTGTCTGAGAGGCATATATACGATCCAAGATGCCCTGCACTGCATCCAGCTTGGAAAGGAGCTCTTCAATCCGTCGCTCTGTCCTTCGCTTGGACTTCAAATATCTCAGTGCCTGGGAACACAAACTTGGATCAGACACCAGGCAACATTCAAAAGAAGTCCCTTCTTAAAACAACTATTCCAGTGCCACAAAGCACATGCCATGGGCTGACTTTAAGACGGATATGCCCTCAAACGCTCTTCACCGTATTCCTCCAGATGACAACATTGGCATGATGTGGCACCGTGTGAATCAAGCCCCTCTGCCATAACAGTAGGTTTTGCAGGCCCCAGAATGGTCTTGGCATGCAATGCTGAAACTCAGAAGTTGCCCATCTCACATCACTGTTCCAAGACCACAGCTTCCCAAGCAGAACAGGCAAGGTCAGCGTATACTTACCAACTGCTTTTTCCCAGCTCTACAAGCACTCCGGGCATCATCTTTACACCTGCAAGGACAGAGGGCAAGGAGGAGTTCAAGCCTATAAGCAGGAGGGGGTCATGAGCCAGCTGTGATATTTTCCACCCCTTCCTCCCATGTGCCACTGTTCAGCCACATGCAACTGACTCTCTCAGATCCGATACACCCCATCACTTTCCAGGATGCCTGGTAGAAAATGATACAAAGAATTCTGGGGTTCATCTGAGGACAACACATGGCAAGGGGCATAGACACAGGGAAGGAGATATGGGGTAAAATGGGAGGAAAACCCTAGAGTACCATGCTTTGATCCCCACATATACGGCAGGCAAAGAAGAGGCATTTCTTGCCTCTTCACAGTCACAAGCAAAGTCCCTCAGCAATACATTATACAAGCACAAAGTGCTAGAACATGAGCAAAGTTTTTCCCAGAGCTGAAGGACACACACTCTATTACCTCTCTGCTTCCTGGGAAAGGGACTCCACCTTCTGTGACAGCAACTGCTCACTCTGCATGAGCTGATAGACCCCGATGTCCACATCGTTCACTGGGCTTACTTTGGCATGAAGACCTCGGGCAAACTTCACTATCTAAAGGAAGAGGAGAACATTCCTGAGTTGCCTGTTCTTTGTTCAGCTTTGTGCCCATAATACTAAAAGTGACATGAGTAGAGTCTAAAGACAATGCAGTGCCAGCTTGTACTCTATAATCCAGTCAAACATAATCCATTTGAGCCATGTTAGTATGCAGCCATGATGCCTCAAAGGAATGCTGAAAAGCGCAGTTACGCTGGACAATTCCACGGGCGCATTCTTTTGGACTCAGCACCAGTTAGTGTTTGAGCAGCATGCTGAAGATGTGAAGTGGCCAAGTAGTACTGCTATCCAAACAGTGCCCCTGCATGATATTATTGGGTACTGCACAGCTGGAGGTATCATCATTAAATTAGAGGTGAAATCGACTTCATAACCACTTATGGTCATCAGCGAGTTCTATGGTACATCCCTTCTCCAACCCCTAGAGCTGCAGTATTAACCCCCATGTTGTGCCCAAATTCCAGCTGGGAAGATTACATTCAACCGCTCCAAAATCCCTATGAATCTTCAACTGGATACAGTGTTCTCCTTTTCTTCCTGTCCTGGGTAATGTTGCTGGAAGCAGTCAAAAAAACCCATGTCTACAGCTTGTCTATCAGCTTGGGAAGTGTAGAATTTTTTGAGTCAACCATGCTATAGATTTAAAAGATTGTTTGGGGAGTGGAATTGAGACCCCTCATTTAGTGACTAGACCCTCATCCCCACACCACCAGATTACGATAAAGGGGAAAAGCCATTTCCTCCTGTACACATACAGAGTGAATGGCTAGTGGAAGACACTGGCATTTAACCACAAATATTAGTGCCCTGTCAGCCAAACAGGATGCAAGACAGGAATGGGACCACGCTCAGAAGCTGTCACCTTTACTCTGTACCTTCTCTCTATTCTGTTCCATAACGGTGACCCTCTTTTCCTTCTGCAGCTGGAGCAGCAGTAGACAAAACGTCCTCTCATCTGGACATATGCTGGCACAGAGCGAGCGCAATTCTGAGAGGGCAACAACAGGGTGGGAAGAGAGTGCAGAGTTCTGATAGAGGTGATAAACTTCTTCTGCCTTTTCCTGAAGGAAAGGAACAAAAGCTAACTATTAGCTTGCATTGGGATCCCTTTCTTGACCCTGATCCCACATCTGTGCCAATGCAGATTTCATACACAGGTGAAGAGTCACAAAAGTATTACCTCATGGCACACCCAGATCAATTCAGGAATATTTTATCAGCAAATCTACACATAACGTGTCGCTTGTATGTCATAACTCATAACATAGTGTAAATAATACAGTGTAGAAAAATGAGCACAGGAGTGGGAGCTAGAAGTTGTGGAGTAACCTCACAGGGATACCGAGGGTTTTTGCTTCATTTTTTAAAAATACCATGTCCTTATCAGCTTCCATATCCGTTCAAAATGAATGTGTTTACACGCCTATAATCCTCCTTTGCCAATCAAATTCTCTCTCTATTCCCTTCCCAGAGGCTTATAAATTACTTGGTATCATAGCTTTGGTCTAGTGCTTTGGAAAAGAGGTGACTTTTGTATTTTAGGAAAGGAGGCCTGGGGGTCATTTTTATTTATTGCCCATGTTACACAATAATGTGTCTGAAGCCTCACGGCTAAAAAGGTGAACTATAAACGTTCGTTTAAAAGAGTGGTTTTTGATATTAAAAAAGGGAAAGTTTATAATTCTTTAAAAATAGCATTGCTATTAATGAAGTATAGGAGAATCAATTGTTCCCTCAGTTCCTGAGGAAATGGAGCTGCAAGTTTCCTCTGCCAAAGCATACAACAGAATAAGCAACAGACACTGCATGGGGAGCAAGCCATTCCACAGCCCTTTCTATGCTTCTCAAAGATTTTCCTTTTCAGCTTTTTTCCAATACAAATTTTTTTTTTTAATTTCAACTAAATCAGTTGTCATTTTTTTCCACATGTAACACAAAATACATGTCCCGTCTCAAAATGAAAGATATACAAACTTGAAATCTAGTCACCTAAAAAAAAAGTTGAATGCAGCATCATGAACTTCATCTGACCCTGAATCCCATGACGAATATCTGTGGTTTTACAATGACTTTTTAAAAAATGTCCTGATGCTGCGTCAAAGGCTCATACTAATATGGGACACTGACTACACAGGAAACAGCAGCAAAACTGTACACAGAATGCTGTAACGTGCACAATGAAAACAAGTTGAACAAAGTTCTCTATAATCCCAGAGAGTTATAATCATTTAAGGTGCTGTTTGTAATGACAATAGGTAACAAAAATTCAGACACACGTAATTCTTTTTAGTTGATTTGTCACTTCAAACTCTTATTTTTGAGCTCAGCTAACTCAAAGACATATGGCCAACTAAAGGATTCAGAAGTAGTGCCACTTAAGCCAAATGGGGCAACACTCATTTATACCAGTTAAGAATCTGGCTCTGTTTTTAAACTTTAAAGTTGCCACAACAAGGGCCTTTCATGAGTTTGGAGAAGCACATATAATCATGATTGGAAATTACACACATGTAGAAACACAGCTTCAATTTAATTTATTTTAACGTTGCATGTGAATTCAATGAAGACAGGAGATACTAGATGGACAGTCACTGACGCTTATCTATTTATCTATAGAACAGATGGTGCTCAGATAGTTATCTGCAAGCTTCCACATATTCCATACAGAAAAAAATATATACCTCAAACGTGACTTGGAGGAAGCTCCTTTAAAAGTGAGAGAACAGTGGTCTCACAGCAGAGACTGCTAACTCTGCTGGTGTGTTATGATGCAGTGTCTAATCCACTAGAACAGTGTTTCTCAACCTTTTTAGTAGCAAGTACCCCCTAACTTCTCAAAATTGTAAAAAGTACCCCAACATTCAATTTTCCACTTTGAGAAATAGAATCTTTTCCCCCTTTACTGCTGGGTAACTTTATTTCTCATAAAGCAAGAGAGTTCTCAGTTCTGCATTGCTGTGTGGCTGTAGCAGATCACAAAATCCCCTGCTATTTCTCCCAGCCTTCCTCCTCTCCTTCCTCCATATAAGAGCAAAGGTCAATGGCCGCCAATCACTAAGGCCTGATGGTGGGGTCCTGTTGTGTTCTCCTCACACAGGCGGGAACATGTGAGGTATGAGCAGGCACTAGTGGCCCACCAGAGCAAATAGCAGCGCTCCCCATGGCCGTCCCTAGCAGGGACACAGGCCTGGGGCAAATCACACCGTGTGGGCCCCTCTTAAGATTTTTATACTGGTAAAATCTAGGGCTGTCATAGTTGTCAATTTCACTGCTCAGCTAGAGCAGTGAAACTGACAAGTAAACCTGCTGGTGGAGCCCAGCTCCAGGATTGGGCAAGCCGCTGGGCTCTCCGCCTGGCTTTCTGGGCACCAGGCTTTGAGCCAGGAAGGGGGGCTGCCACCTGGGCAAGTTGCAGGCAGCTGCCGCCTGGCTGCCAGCCCAGGAGGTGGATGACTGCCACCCAATCTGGGCTGGGGCGGAGGAGGCTTCCACGCAGGCTGGGACCCGGGGATGTGGGCAGGGGGCAGGCAGCTGCTGCTGCCCATCTTCAAGCCAGGGCACAGGAGGCTGTCTCTTGGCAGAGAGCTGGAGCACGGGTGGCAGCCACCGAGCTGTGAGCCCAGCTCACAAGGGGCAGAAGGCTGCTCCCGGACTCCCATCTGGGAGCTGGGACTGGGTGGGACGTGGGCGGCTGCCACCCGGCTTCCCAAATAGCCAGCAGCTGCCACTGAAGCCAGTGGCTGCCACCTCGCTTCCCAGGACTGGGGCGGCTGCTGCCCGGCTTCCCAGCTAGGAGGTGGGACCAGGCGGGAAGCTGGCAGCTGCCACCTGCCTCCCAGCGGGTGGCTGCGACCGGGCGGGAAGCGGGTGGCTGCCACCTGGTTTCCTCAGAAGTCAGCAGCTGCCACCTGCCTCCCTTCACTGGGTTTTTCGCTGCGTACCCCCTGCCTGTGTCTCGCATACACAGGTTGAGAAACTATGCACTAGAAAATGAACTGAAAACCCATCCACTCACTTTACAGAAGTCATAGAACAGCCATTACATTAGTTTCTGAACATTTATGTAGAGGCTCTATACCCCATCTATGAGCCACTGAACCCCCCCCCCCACTCTTTTATTGGGTTTCTGAACGTTCATGAAGTAGAGATGAAGGCATCTTATTCAACTCCGACCCTTTCCTGCTAATAGGGTGAAAATCTTTATTATGTGATTCAAGGAAAACCATCTCAACACCCCCTCCCAATCCTCATATCATGGGTAATAAGGGAAAGCTCCAAACAGTGCAATGCTCACCTGAAGTAGCTCCACAAAAATCAGCACTTCCTCTTCCTCAGGCACTTTACTGTCACCCAGCACACTTGACAATGTCCATTTTAGGGGCTTCAGAATGAAGACACCCACGCCCCATGAGATCCAGCTGCTGTCTACACTGGCCATGAAGTCTGACTCCCTCTGCAGTTTGCCACGTCTGAAGAGAGTAAGAGGTACAAGCATTACAGAAATGGCAATGGCAACCCACTCCCCATTGTGTAGATGTAATCATCAGTGCATGTAGGGATTTCTGTGGACAATCATCTTTAGCAGTAGCATGTAGTTGTTCCACAATTCCAGCAGATTTCACAAGATTTTCTAACTGAGTAATTATTTGAATCTCAATTTGAAATCTCAATTTAAAATAAAATTGTATGTATAATATAAAAATGCTCAAAAATGATCAGTGTTTCCAGTCTATTTACTTTCTGCTTTTAACAGAATTTATACACAAAATGTTTACTATAAGTTCTTCACTATAGTCAAAATTCTTTTGTTATCAGTACAGGGTTTTGCCACACTGCAAATTTACATAAAGTAGTTCAAGAAACTTCATCTGCCTACTCATCCTCTTGTAATTTTATTGATTTTTGACAATTTTTTCTGTTGTTCTCTCATTGTTTGGTGTGAAAAAAAACCCACGAACAAAAACTAACTGGCTGTAGTGAAGCTTTTATAGTGATTGTGCATTTGACAGAACTGTATGCATAAAATACATAAACTGGAAACAGAAACTGTTTCTTCTCTGATTTCTTCCAGATATGATCATTCTGTGTGTTACTAACACTAGCAGGTAAAAGATTTTCAGACTGGCATAAAATGTGTTGGTTGTTCCATGTTTTTAACAGGAAACAGTCTCAGTGCTGTTGCTATACAAGGAAGCACACTACATTGGCTGCAGCCTATGAAAAGGCAAAAGGTTACGGCCAGTGCCCAAACAAATCCCAAAGCACCATACCTAATCCTCCTCTCCAGGGTCCTGTGGCACACTGGCCTCCCAGCACCTCCTGCAAGATGGCCCCATGCACTTCTACACAATGCAACCTTCCCAATGCCCCATAGCATATCACTCCCTGTACCCACTAACTCCTTATGACTCCCACACACCCTTTATTCCTTCCGTGCGACCCGCCTGCGCCCAGCACTAACCTTCTCAGCGAACCCCGTCACTCTTTCTGCCCAGTGCCCAGCAGTCCCCCTTGTCCACGACTCCTACTGCACACCTCCCTCCTTTGTGCCTCATGCTCCCCCACACTCCCGTGCCCAGCACACCCTCGCCATCACTGGCACATTGCCCCCTCGGTGCCCCAGCATCTCCTCACGCCCCAGGACTCCCGGCCTATCCCGCACCCTAGCGCTCCACGCCCCTTGCCTCCTTGAACCCCAGGATAGTGCCCGCCAGCCCCCCTGCCCTCCCGTGACCTGCGTCTCCAGGCGCCCCTGCTCCACCGGCCTCTCCGAACGCCCACCCCCTGCCCCTCGGAGCCGCTGTGCCCCGCGCCCAGCGACCCCCCGGCACTTCGGCGAGCCCTGGCATCGCGCCCTCCCGTACCGCCCGTGGGCCGGCCCCGGCCCCGCACCTGAGCAGCTCGCGGAGCACGGTGGCCAGCCCCAGCGGGACGCTGCCGCGGCGCTCGAAGGCCTGCTGCAGCTCCCGCAGGCAGGTCCGCACCGCGCCCCGCCGGCGGCCCCGGCCCAGCACCAGCCCGGCCCAGAAGCCCATCTTGCTGTCCCACTCGGTGCTGTTCACGTCCCGGCTCTGCTTGAAGGCCGAGAACAGGAAGGCCATGCGCTCCTCGTCCGACTCCCACTCCGGGGGCAGGTCCCCCTCCGGGGCCGGCCCGGGAAGCGCCTCCCCCGGCGAGCACATCTACGCGAGCTCCCGGCTCCCAACGCGGCCTACCCGCTTCGCCCAGCCCCGGGGCGAGCCGCTACCTCACTGCCGGGCCGGGCACTCGGGCAGCCGCAAGGCGCATGCGCCGCCTCCCCGGACCCCCGTTTGCGCGGCCGTCGTTCCCGAGCATGCGCAGTGTGGCAGACCGGTGGGCAAACCCAATGCCCGTTTAGCCAAAATTCTTTTCCCGAAATGCAATTCGGGAGCCAGGGGTGGCGGGAGGGATGGGGTTCTTACCCAGCCCTGTGTGGCTACTTGGGGAGGGGAAGAGAAGGGATGTGCAGGAGTCAGCCCTAACATGGGCACCTCCCCCCACATATCCAGGCGAGCATCACACTGCAAGGAGAACTCCTCGTGGTATCAGCATGATGTCACGTCGCGTCACAATGACATCGTGTCATGACATCATAGCTGCATGTCACCGCTGTGCCTCAAGCATAGCCTCCACGCATGTTACAGGGCAGGGCTGTCACAACGCTCCCCGACGACGCCCTGTTGCCTCAGAACGCGGGGGGGGGACACCACACATTGCTCCTCTGTGGCAGGGCCAAACAACACGTCACATCAGGCTGAGGCGTGTTGAAACGTCGCAGCATAAGGATGTCATCGTAAAATGTCAGCACACTCCATCACACCATGGCATAACAGGATCACATATCTCAATATTACCATTTTGAATAAAAAAATTTCTTCATAGCATGAAATAGCATGTCACAATGTCACGTAGCTAGGTCCAAACAGGCACCAGTCACACAGTATCAGAATGTGAGGTATCCAAACATCATCATATCATATCATCAGCTTTGATTGAAGTGTCACATTACCTCAAATCATGACATAACATCCTATTGTGACACAATATCATCACATCATATCACAACATTACCTCCGGGAGCCAAGTGTTATCCAACTACAAAGCATCATCCTCACAACATAACATCACCGCATGGGGTAAAATTCCTCATTATTGTTCTTTAGTTTCATTTATCCTACAGTAGCACCCATATGTGGCAATCCGATTGGGGACCCTGTTGTGCTGAATGTGGGAATAAAAAGGAGAGACTGTTCCTGACACATCATTAGTTAACACAATATAATAATATTTAGCTCTTATATAGCACTTTTCATCAGTAAACCTCAAAGCACTTCAGTCTTTACAATATTTCTTCTCACAACACCCCTGTAAGGTAAGGAAGTGCTATTATCCCCATTTACAGGTGGGGAACTGAGACTGGTAACTTTCTCAGGGTTCACTAAGTATGTAGGATCAAAATGTTATCTTGTCATATTGAAATCTCATCACAAAAGGGCAAAGCTCTGCACATTGTACAAAAATGTATCACTGTACACCAACTGTCATCCCATTGTGCAATGCAAGATCACCCCACTGAATGACAATGTCACCACATTGGGTCATTAGGTGGTCACACTTCAGTGTCAACTCACTACATCCTATCAAATTCTTCCTAGGCTACAATGCAGCAGCATTATGTGAAGTCACAAAGTCATCACATCACAAAACAACCATTGTCATGGTAAAAATTTAAGTAAAGACTTCAGTCATTGGTGCTCATATAACAAAACAATGTTACACAACTAAGCTATTGACCTAAGATCTAGCTGTGTCTTGTGACAAAAAAATGTAGATTAATAAATATACAATCTAAGGCCAATCATAATCTATGGTAGATGCTGAAGGTGTCTTCATTTTAAAATAATTTATCCAGTCTAAAGAAAGCCCTGCCAGCTTGCTAAGTATCTAGCTGTATGGAACAACAATTTCCAAGACAATCTACCTATGTGTGTGCATTTTACAGTGCTATAAAAAGTCAGCTTTTAGAAAGCTCTGCTCAACTTTAATTGGAGAAGTTGCTACTGCTCCTCCATTATGTATCTAATCTATTGTATTTCTAGTGCACCTATTAAAGTGATATCTAACAGACAGCACTGAAGTAGTTAAACATTTACTGTGCACAAAAGGCTCTTTGACTCAACACTGTTATTTCCTTTCGGAAGTAAATGTTCTTTACAACAATTTGTTTCTTCTCACTGCTTACTGGGAACTCAGTGCCACTATAAGCATAGGATGCCCCATGTATGCCTAGCTCCACTTAATTTGTCCCATAGAGGTAGATCTGTTCCACATTTGGGACATGTTCCTACTCCCCAGCCAATTTCCTCAGATGCCGTTATCACCCCCCATAGCTTCTCCTGCCCCTCCTCAGATGGTTCTCCAGTAGTTTGTTTCTCTCTTCTCTAAAGGACATGACTGGCGCAGGGAACTGAATGAAGTGTGTGGGCAGGGCAGAAGCATGTATTGCTATATAGCTCTTTTTCACACGCAAGATCTTGCTTGACTAGTGCTCTGCTTCCCTTTTTTTTTTTTTTTTTTGCCCCTGTGCACCAAGCTGAGTGGAGAGTCCTGATGATTGGCCTGTGAGACAGGAGTGAAAGTTCCACGTGGATTTATTTCTTTTTGAGAAACATTTCCTTTAATCTTACTTATCCATTCGCTACTCATTATGAGCCTGAGCACCTCAGATTTCCCAGCATGTTTATCAGAGTTGAGGAATTTCTCCTTCTCCAGTTGGAAATTTCAGCGGAAACCTTGTGAGAGTCCCGTGGTTCCAATCAAAGGAAACCATCTGCCAGAGCTCGGTCAGCAGTTTCTTAAAACAATAGCCCTATGATGGATTGAAAGATAGTCTTCTGGGAAAAATCTAGCAGGTGATGCCTTGGGTCCTGATCCTAAATTGCCTGGATACTTCCAGAGCAGGAAGCCCTGCTTCACCTGATAGCACAGAAATCTAAAAGGCAGCACACTAAGTGACTGTGCACCAGCCCCCCCTCTATCCCCCACCTCCGCACCTTTGGGGATCGTCCAAAGGAAACCAAGTTGCTTGGAAAGACCTTCCTTAGTGTGTGTCTACTATTTATACCCAGCCTCTGCTGCCAAAGCAGAGCTTTTCTGCATCATAAACTAAAGCCCAGCTCATTTATTTTCAGCAAAAGTTATTCTGCTGAGAGGTGATGGCTTGACAGCTTTGGAGACTGAAGTCCTTTGCTTTCCCCACACGACAGGTGTAGTAGCACAAACTGCTGCAGTGCACATTTCCACTGCAGTGTGCCTCAGATGTGATACGGAGGGACCACTGCGCTGGAATGCACCTTTGTACTCACATCCTGGCCACTATTGTAGTCATCTCTGAACAAAGTATGCCTTGTGAGGTATCATTTGAAAACTCATAACTTCCTGATCAGTAAAATAATAGTAAAACATGTTTATCAGCATTATGTGTAAAGCATACATTTCCCCCTGTACGATGTTAAAAATACATGTTCAGACTCACTAGCACCAAATTGGTCAAACAGATTTGTCTTGATCAAATTTGCAAACTTGTCTTAATTTGCATTTAAACAGCAAACAGAGTCATCAAGCCAAAAAGGGAAGGGAGAAAACAAAGGGAAGCTCACACGGGTGAAAAAAAAACAACAGGGAACATCCTTCCATATAGACTCTTTTTCTTCTGATTCACAGCTGAAAATGCTTTCCAACTGGGGACTGAAACAATAAAAAGGAGGGACCCCTTTCTTTCTCTCCTGTCCATCTCACCCTTTGACTCTGAGGAGACAAAAGAAATTGTAGTTAATAAACTTGTTTTATTGTTTTATCTAATCCAATGTGTTTAAATTGAAATGTCTGAGTAACTCCATTTAAGATGGCAAGTTGTTAAGTATTATTCCCTTAAAGGAATAATGGACTTAATATATTTGGACTGTCCAGGAGAGGCTGGACAGTACAACAGATACATTTTGGGAGGGGGGAAATCCAGGACCGGGACTGTGTTGGGGTCACCTGCAAATAGTAACAAACGCTGGTAAAAGCCAGAGTGGTGGCTGAAGTTTGCTGACAGGCTGCAGGGGTCAGAGCTGCTGGACTAGGGCTGTGGGTTTACATAGAGACTCGGGGTGTGACTTGAATGGTGGAAGGTTGTTTGCAAGAAGCCCAGGTAGGAGCTACTTCAGCAAGACATTGTAAAGCACCCAAGATTGCAGGGCAAGGGTGACACAGCCTCTTATTGGTCTGGATTACACGCTGGTATCTCATAACCTTTAGGGGTACCTGGAGAATTCAGTCTCTATCCTTTATTCTGTCCTCCTTGGCCTCTCTGTACCAATTGCAGAGGTGGTTTCTGTGACAGAGATACTGGGAACTGGTCTGAGACACACCAGGATTTCACACAAAGCACCCTAAAGGTGGTCCCTGCAGAACAGGGTTGAGGTACAATGTGGTAGAAACATGCACTGTGGAAGGTTGGGCTACTTCTGTTCTGTGAGGAATCAGAGGACTTCAGTCTCCAAAGCTGTCAAGCCCTCAGGTTGTAACAACTTTGAATCACTATCAACATGGACTGGATTAAAGTTGGTGACCTAAACATAAATAGCATCATGGCCTTTTACTAACCCTATGAGTCACAGCCAGTTCCCCAAACCCAACACAAACCATCAAGTAAACCAGAACCCAATAAGAAAAGAGGGAAGCAAAATAATCAGGAAAAAAACCTGCTTGCCTCAAGTCTGCAGTCTTCAGGTTCTATCTGCTTTACAAGAGAAACCATTCCAGGAGAGGTAATTATTATTTTTATTTGTGTTGCAGTAATTCCCAGAGAGCCCGATCTAGTATCAGGGCTCCATTGCACTAGGCACTGCACACACATACACAATAAAAAGACAGTCCCTGCCCCAAAGAGCTCACAAGATAGGTTATGACAAGACACAATATGAGAGAAAAGATGGAGGAGCATCTTACTGTATAATAAGCAATTTCCTTGGCCACCACCTGCCAGCCATTGTAAACCAGTTAGGGGACAAATATGGTTTCAGTGTGTAGTGTAGATTGGACCTTATCTGTGTTTCATAGGTTGGCCAGACGAAATCATTAGCCTGGTTAAATTACAAGGTAATATATCAACTAGAACCATGTCTGTAGCTGGACTAGGAGACAATTAGTTTATACCTAGAGCAGACAGGGACATTTTTGCTCAAACAGTGTGAGAAAATGCTGATTTGTAGAAATGGAAGCTTGTGGGGACAATATATCAGTTTTGAGGGTGTAGAATTTCTGGCACCCGAGAAAGTCCCACCCCAGAATAGCCAGGTGCTGGGAGTACTCATGTGGGACTCTGCTAATTCAGAACAGGGATGTGAATGTGGGTTTGCTGCACCTCAGGTGAGTTCCCTAACCACCAGGCTCCTCTCTGAGATCTCTCTCTTTTCATTAAAGGCTTAAGTAGCTCTTGGTTTCGCTTCACATCAGAATGGCAGCAAATGGCAAAACCACAACTTTATTTTGAAAAGTGAATTCTTATTTTCTGCAGTACACACTTTCTGAATTGTTGCCCATCTGTATTGTACGCAGAACCTGGCTCATGTTCACGGGTTGCATACAGGGCTGTGGTTACAGAGCTTTCATAAGTGAGAGGAACAGATATTCTTTTATAGGTGTGAGTTTATTTTCTTTTCTCTCTGGTTGTCTGGATTCTACAGGGCCATAAAACAATTTAAACTGAGGACATAAAAAGAGTCTGGCAAAGATCTAAGAATGTATACAACCAAAATCCTCAGCTCTTGGCACACAAGCTCTATCTCTGCACCTCTTCCATCTAACAATGGCTCCATTGTGCTCAGCAGTGCTGTTGGCAAGATGACTAGATGTAGTTGAGAAATTTTGGGCAGCTCCATACATGAGATTTCTAGCCCATAAGAGGAAATCACAGATCTGCCCCATTTGACTTCAATGAGGCTATTCCTGTGCTTAAAGTGCTATGTGTGAGTTATTGTGATTTAGTCATATCACAGTAGCACACAGCAAGGCAAGACTGGTGCTCCATCACACTAGATGTTGTATAAACATGTAGTCAGAGACTGTCACTGCCTAGAAAAAGCTTACAATCTAAAAAGGTGAGACAGACAAGGGGAAACACAGGCACAATGCAATTGCTCAAAGTCACCCAGTTGCTTAGTGGCAGGACCAGAAATTGAACCCAGCTTTCCTAAGACCCAAATTAACAACCACTAGATCATATCATCTTGCCCATAGTCTAGATGCTACTGGATAAAGGCCTCTGAGATGGTCTATCATGCCCAAGAAATGTCTCACATAGACCCATGCAGAATTATCACCCATCACTCCTGTGGCAGGCCTGTAGCTAGTTAAAAAGACATAAGGTTTAGGAAGAGATGGGTATCTCCACACCAAAAAAACCCAAACCTGAATAGGGTGGCCTGTGATTCTCCCCCTGAACAATTTTATATGCCCCTCTCCCTGCCAAATCAATTACTAACCCCATCCTCTACCGTTTTATGGGACCCTTTTGCTGCCCCTCCAGTTATTCTCCTGGGTGCCTGAACACTGGGGCCAGGTTTGTGGGATTCAGCCTCACCATCTTTTCTCATGTTCCCACAGAATTGGTTTAAAGTAAGGATCACATTTGCAAATCGGCTTTTAAAAATGCCCCTGCAGGGGGGCATATTTGGAAACAGATGCCCAGGGGCTTTTTTTTGTTTTGTTTTGGTGTCTGTGATGGGTGTGTGCTCAGATTTTCCAGCTGCTTTGTTAGAGGCCCATCTGACACTTCGGCTTTAAGTAGGAGCACAAAGGTGAGAATATTTTGGGGATGACTGCCTGGGCTTTAAACATTTTCTCTCAGCTGTACAGATGCCCTGGGAGCTGATTTATTTTGGCAATTATAAGCTTTACATCTTGCAACCACAAGGGCATCGATACGAGCAGACCCCTGTGCCTACTGAACCCAACTGAAATCTGAGTCTCCAAGCAAGTGCTGGGGATGTATCCATGCAGATCCAAATGCAAGATCTGGCCCTTGGTTTGTTATTGTAGGATTGCTCAAGACAGGTGAGCTGTGTGCACAGAGCTCTTATTGGGGGTCCCCTCTGGAAAGAGAAAATACTGGGCTCGATAGACCATTGGTCAGACCCTTATGGCAGGGTTACTCATTGATACAGGATCCTGGTTATAAGGTAATGCCAGGGCACTGTTGACACTGTTGATTAACAAAAACTCTCCAAGAATATTCAGGGGATTTTCTAATACTGCCTCCGCCTCTTTTCCCTGATCAGGCTGACGTCAGATGCTGCAGGCAAGGAGCAGTGGTTTAGGGTAAAGTCCATGTGTGCATTCTTTGATAAATGTATCAGTCCAGGAGATGACTCAGCAGGGCAGGGCTTCTCCACTTTGTCTGCAAAAACAGCCCCCTTAACTCAACAGGGAGATAGGCAGGTTTGGTTTTAACCTTATAATTGCTGGAACACAATATCGTCTTACATGCACTCAGTCATTCCCAAAGACTTTACATACAGCACCACTCAGGTGAAGCTACATTTGGGGAAGAGGGCGAAAGCAAGGATTCTAAGGGGAGAAGGGACTTTTTGCCGAAGCTCAAACTAATAAATCTTGCATTTTACAAGCAGTATCGTGGAATCTATCCTCACAGAGCTACAGGTTTGAAGGCTGTTGTGTTCAAAAGACACACTTAGAATTCAGTTTATGTACCTGGGCACAATGGTCTCAAACTGTCAGGATCTGAAGCTCTGTTTCTAGGGTTTTTCCTAGTCCACTGAGGCTATGTTTAGGGTGCTGTTGGGTTTGTTTGTTTTTTTTGCACTGAGTCAGTGCCTGGGACTCAGGTTGAGGGGCTAAAAAAAACAAAAACAAAAAACCAACCGTGTAGATGTTCCTGCCTGGACTCTGCATCTGGGCAAGTGGGGAGAGTCTCAAATCCCAGGCTGCAGCAGGAACATCTATACTGCTATCTTTAGTTCTGCAAGCCTGAGCCAATTGAACTGACTCTGGCTCGGAGACTCTGTGGCCCAGGTTTTTCTTTGCTCCGTAGACATACCGGAAGATAACTGGAGCCGAGCAACAGCCCGATCCAGCTTCCACTGAAGTCAAAAGGTAGTTTTCTCACTTAATGCAATGGGATCAGAACCAGGCCACACCAGAAGACAACTTCTTAACCCTTTCTCTGCTGTCCCATGAACTGAACTGCTAAAGGAACTTTAATCTAAAATAAAACCTTAACAAGCCAGTTCCCACTGACTTGATGAAATATCCCCATGATCCAGTGCTTTGAGATCCTGGGTATAAGGTGATACAAAAGTGCAAAGTATTATTAACCAGTAGTAGTATTCATTTTATTATTTATAATACATGCACACAATTTGTCACGTGGCTTTTGTAATGTCTGAAGGAGAGAAAATGAGAATATGGAATGCAGAAGAGACCTCTTCACCCCATGCACTGGTCACAATAGCACCTGGAGTTCCAAAGTGAGATAGGGAACCCACTGTTTTCGGCAGGATACATACATACAGGAAGAGACAGTACCCATCCTGAAGAGTTTATGAGTTATTGAGTTTATGTCTATTTTACAAATGGAGACCTAAAGCACAGAAAGGTTAAGGCCCAGATGTTTAAAGGGATTCAGGTATAGTTGCAAGTAGCATAGCAATGCCTAAGCCTCATATTCAAAAGTGATGGAATTTTGCTCCTAAGTGCCTAACTCACTTTTTAACATGAGACTAAGGCGTTACAATGCTGAGCGTACCTACCTCTGAATCCCTTTAAAACTCTGGGCCAAAGTGACTTGGCCAGGGTTATACAGAGAGACTCAGGTCCAGCTGGGATTTAAACTCAGCTCTCATGAACCTCAGCCTAATGTCTTAACTCCAGACCACACTTCCTACCTTTAAGAGGAATTAACCTTCCATTCATGAGGAAAGTATTTCATTACCCTGAAGGGACAGCTCAAGACTTCCACCTGATCTTAATGCCCTTTTGTAAATGAACAGACACAAAAGTGTTGATGGGCTGCAATTTAATATTAGAATTCAAAACATATACATGACAAGGAAGGTTGCAGTTTAAAACAATAAGCCTTGAAAAATGTTGGAATGGGAGATCAGCATTCAAATACCCTTACGCTTCATGCACTCCTCAAATAAATGGACATAAGCAACAGCCAGTTAGGTTCACAGTTACGTTGGACAGGACAAAAATGTCTAAGGGATTATAGGCCCAGGTCCTCAAACGTTTTTAGATGACCATGGGAGTTAGGTGCCTAAATACTTAGGAGAATCTGGGCCATAAACTCTTCAGCTTCAGGGCATAAACTACCACTATGCAAAGTTAATCACTCATTGTGCAAGGTGAAGAAGAAATTTCCCCTATGGGCAGGTTATTATGTAATCATCCATTATTGGTATTTTACACCTTCCTTGGGAGCCTCTGCTTTTGGTCACTGCTGGAGGCAGAATATTGGACCACTGCTCAGGGTGGTCAGGGGGAAATTAGTTTTGCAAACAGGAATTTTGTTTTGAACCTGAGGGAGAGAGATTAGGAGGGGGATTTGGGATCCAAAGCAAGCTCCAGTTCCCAACCCCTTTTAAACACGCTTTGGTGAGTCATCCGGGGCTTGATTCTCCTCTCACTAGGGCCAGTTTTGCACTGAGGTTACACTGGTGGCTTCCACCAAGTTACTCCTGATTCATAACAGGGGGAAAGACTCAGGCCCTCAGAGTATATTTTGCTGAGTGATAAGGAGTGTGTGTAGGAGGGGCAGGAGGAGACGTGAATTCAGCCTGTGGGTGAGAGATAAACAAGCACACATCATCCATCCCATCATCCATGAAGCAAATGCCTGCCCTGGAGTTAGATCCTTAAATGGCAATGATGTAATTTTCAGTGTTTGCTGAGGGTAAAGCAGGTTTTGCAGGTGGAAATTCCTGCCTGGTGCAGTGAATAATTAATTAGCATTTCAGATGTTGGGGTGAATCTCATGTACAGCGAATGCTTTTGTGAGGGTTGGGAGTGTGTTAATCATTCTTAACTCCTGCCCTTACTCCGTTGGTAAAATACCCACATACTGATCAATTTTCTAGCACTTTCTTTGTTCAAAGCTCAGTACAGACATTATTCATTTGCTTTACCCAGTGTGGTAGGTAGGTAAATATTATCCCTATTTCAGAGATAGCGACACTGAAACAGGCATCCTGGTGCTACAGCAAGTGACTGATGGGACCAGAGGTAGGACTCAGGATTTCCGGATGCCCAGGGATCTTGTAATTAATTAATTATTATTTAAGTAGTGCCTAGGAACCACTGTGATGGACCAGGTCCCCATTGTACTGGGTGCTATACAAACACAGAACGAAATAATAGTACTGGTCACAAAAAGCGTACAGTCTAAGTCAAGAGACAACAGAGGGAGACTAATGGGGGAGCACAAAGAAACCATGAGACAATACTAAGTGGACACCACAGATAAAAGGTGGTACTCATTCCACCAGACCATGCCGCCTCTCTCACTATGTGCCCCATTGCCACGGTGCATCATAAGGATTAGTGCAGGTTATTAGTTAAACTGGAAGTCAAGCACCCTGGGTTCTTGTCTCAGCTCTGCCTGCACACTCATGGGCAAAGCATTTCTCCAGTTTGTGCTTCAGTTTCCCTGTCTGTCACATGGAGATACTAGCTTCTTCAAGGGGATGCAGCAAGGCTTAATGAATGCGTGCAAAGCATCTGGGATCCTCGGGCAAAAGGTGCTCTATAGGCCAGCAAAGTATTACCATTTGATGTGGCATACGTTAACACTTGGACATGTCACTATGTTTGCCAGGGGCCATCAACTCCTACAGTAGCTTTAAGGCCCAGAAATGATTCAGTTGTAGCTAGCTGCATCCAAGACACACAAACAGATGTTTTTAATTAAAAAAAAAGGAAAGGAAACTGAGCCTGCATACTTTTTCTCATGAGCCTGGGCAAACTGATGTCATTTGGACTGCTCAGAGGAGCGTGGGCTACTTGGGTGAATAAGCTCCTCATCCCTATTTGATATATACAGACAGCCACTGTCAAGCTTCCCTGCAGTGATTCAAAAGCCAACTTCAGGGCAGACTGTTAAGATGCCCAGGGCACAAACCTCAAATTGGCTGTGAGGTCTGTGCTTAGACTACACCCACCAATCACCAAGTGTAAATGCCTCAGGTGCTATAACAGCCTTACCACTGAGTCACAGACAGTCCCCTTGGTTGCCCTGATCACCTAGGCAAGCTTACCTTTGTGATAGATGCTTTCCTATGCCAGGAATCACAGCACTCTTGAGTTTACTCCCAATCCTAAAGGGCCAGTCACTTAGTCCAGGTCAATTGCACTTGAGATCTCACACCAAAAACAATCCTTGTAGCCAATCCTATAATAAACTATATACAGATTGATTAATAAAAAAGAAATAAGAGTAATTTACAAGGTTAAAGAAGGTACATTTATATATACAAATATATTACAATCTTAAATTTCAAAAGGTTATAGAAGCTTCTATAAGTAAGCAAGCTCTATATGTCCTTTAGGGCTAACTCAGGCTAAGCATTGGGGATTTTTTGCTTATACAATCCTTATGCAATGTAATCCTTGCCCTCCAGAGTCCAAGCAGCATAAAAATCCAATTCCTCCTTGTTAGGGGTTTTTATTCCCATTCCCCATTCTCCTTTGAGCTGCAAATTCAGCTGATGGGAGGAATTCACTTGCAAAACTGTCTTTTGTCCTCTTTAGTCTTTCTGGACCTCTAATCCCTCTAGTGTCCCTTCCTTGGAGCCTTTCACACTAGTTAATGTCTCCTTCCTGAGTGGTGATTTATACAGTTACAGAGGCTTACAGTGCAAACACTCAAATATGACCTTATATTATGGGATACAGATGTTATAAGTGAGATCTGTGCAGGCAGCAATGTACAAGCATTCCATAAAGTCTAAACCCTAAGCACAGTCTTATCATTCTAATCCCTCTTTTAACAATCCTAACACACAGGTGAGTCAAACTGATTTCAGCTATGTATTTGTCAGTATTCAAGTGATGCCTGGGGACCTTGGCATAAGCGGACACCCTGGGTCTGCCAGCATCAAAGCCACCTGTGCATGTTTTCCCAGGATCATCTTTTTTTTTTTTTTTTTTTTTTTTTGAGGTAGCTCTCCTGGGAAATCTGTAAGGATGTTCAGTACACAGTTCTCCAGTTTTATGGGCTCAGGATCATCCCAGATGTCCTGGTTTTTTGTAACTGTGGTGTCTTTTGCATTTTATATAAGAAGCATAATTTGAATAAACCACATGGACACCGTGGGATTTAACAAACCACATTTACTGAAGATACACAATATGCAAGGCCTAGCACAAACGCACACTGCCACTCTGGTCGAGTTCTCGCAGCTTTTAGAACATAGAACATGGTGAGCGGGCCAGGTTACGGAATTTCCACCCCATGAAAAATTCCTAGTTTTCAAAACAAATTTCATCCTGAATCAGGACCACAAATCAGAAACTCAACCTTTTCCATGGGACTGAAAATTCTAAAATATTTTCTATCCCAGACACCTGGCTTCCTGGGTAGTCCAGTGAGCTAACAAATTGGGCAGCCTTCCCACCTATGAGGCAGGCACCCTGGGAATAGGCCAGAGAGGGATTAAACTACATAGGGAGCCAGCCAGACCAGCATCCTGCCAGGCCAGGATGAGGGAGGCCCAGGGATCCTGCCAGCCAGTCAGGCTGTTGGGTACCCCGAATTCCCAAGGAGCCATTGAAACTGTCTCTCATTGAAACTTTTGATAGAAATTGACACATTCCTGTGGAACATTTTGACTGTGTGGAATCAGCATTTTCCAATAGTGAACTCTCTGAAGAATTTTCAGCCAGTTGTAGATAATATCCTATCCCCATATGCTATATAACCTCTTCATCTATAGAAGCTAAAGGTGTGGTTGTTTCCACAACTCTGAGTTAGCCACTGCATCATCAGCCTGCAGTTGTTCTGAATTCCTGCCAAACAATTCATGATTCACGGGTCAGGAGATGATCTGGGAGGCAGCTAGAGGTGAAATTACACCCTTCATCAGAGAGGACTGCACTTCCAGAGCTCTGGGCTACAGACTAGATCTGAAACAAAGCAGCATTTGCTGAGTCTTGAAGTCAATGGAGATGTAACAGTAGAGAGATTAGCAAATTACAGTTTCTCAACCTAGGCTGTGTTTCAGAGAGATAAATTTGCCTTCACATGTACAGTTTCCATAAAACTGGGACTTGGAAGGAGCTAATTGCGCAATGGGAGAAAATCCAAGTTTAAAAATGAAAAAGTCCCTAGAAAACCTTAGTGAAAATCCCTGCTTTTGAGTCCAGAGCTGGAAAAAACTAAATCTTGTGTAGAAAAGAACAGTGCTGTGCATTCTATGAACAGAAATATAACAACACCAGATTAACAAATTCATGGTTAGTCTGCACCCAGTTCAGTCCTTTCACACTATTCTGATATGTTAGCATTTCACACCCACATTGCATCGATGTAAAATTACTGTGGGCCTGATTCCAGATTCACTTCTGCTGATTTTAATACGAGTGTAAACGCTATTATCCCTAGAAAGCGGAATCAACAGCCCACAGCTCAGAACAGTTGAGTCTAATCAGAAAACACCACACTAGTACTAGCGACAGCAGCTATGATCTAGTACTGCTGCATGCTTAGCAGCACTAGGGCTGCTTGACATTTTTAGAGCACAATCTCCCCTCCCCCCAGTCCAAAACTGGCTGTTTTCAAATATGAAAAAGTTCAGGAGAAAACGCTGATATTTTAAAATAGAAGACTTTTAAAAAGTTATTAAAAATATTATTGATCTATTACTGAAACAGTTAGAGAACTTTTTCCAATTACTGATGACAGCAAACAAACATTTTGATAAGTTTTGATGACTTTTTCCAATAAACATTTTGATTAAAAAGGTTACAAAATGTTTTGGAAAAAAAATTAAAGTGGGTCCATTTCCAGCCCTGAGAAATGGAAACAACTTTGACATTTTTTGTGACAACATTTACATATTTTTGGACTAGCTCTAAGCAACTTCGGCTGAACTGGCCCTTTAGGTCAAAACTAACATCTTAAACTTTGCCTAGAAAACAAATACATATCAGCCAGTACAAACTACAGAGGTTGAAGGAATAGCGTCTTTTGGGCCTTTGTGACATTCCCGAGCGAACAATCTGGACTGATGGACAGCTGTGTCCCCTCAGTTCCCCAACCTGGGGTGCCTTTTACATTGCTTTGCTGTGAAAGCAACCACTCCTGGTCTGTCCAAACAGCATCCAGCGTGTAACACCCCAGCTATACTGTGTGAGTGCTATAGCCAGGCAGCCAGCCACCCATGATTACTGCAGGCAATACCAACAAACTCCTAGTCCCAAAAATGTGTGTCTTGTACTGCCCAGCAACTTGCTAGCTAATACAAGCGTATATATAGTCCATCATTTCATTAATAGACATAATATTCTTATCTCAAATGGAATTCCACAAACACTTCTAGCCAAACAAGTTTATTATTAACTAAAGAAAGATTGATTTTAAGTGGCTTCAAGTAACAAGTCAGAGTTGGTTACTAAATAAATAAAAGGTAAAAATTAATCCAACACCTAATTTCACAAGCTAATTGAATTCAAAGCAAAGGTTTTGTTCATCATATTCTCTAGCGGTCTTAGTGGCTAGAATCCTTTCAGCCGGAACCTCTTCCCTAATTCCATGTTAATGCCGTTGTCCTTCAGGTGTTATTAATGGCATGTGTAGAGATGAAAGGTAAGATATTTTGGGGCCTCTCTTCTTTTTTATAGCTCATTTTCTTTGAAAATTATCTCCAGTGGAGGTTCAGGGAGACAGCCAATCTGTGGAGACTAGAAACTCCAACTGTTCATTGCCAAATTTCTCACTGGCCACTTAACCAGTCCATTTGATTTCATTAACACCTGGCTGAGACATCAGTTTGCCTTTTGTCTCTGAGGCCTTGTCTACACTATATAAGATAAATCAACCTAGGTTAGACATTCGTAGGATTGTTTCTGAAGTGTAGAACATACCCACAGAGTTTTATTACTGTATCAGAGACAGTCCCTGTGCTAGGGAACATCCAATATAAGGTCTGATCCTGCAAACACATGATTAATGTTACTACCATGACTAATCTCTGGGGTTAAAGTCAAGTTAAGCATTTGTGCAAGCTTTAGCAGGATCCAAGCCCCAAAAGATATAAGCAAACAACAACAAAAAATTGTAAAGAAGCATGATACCATTTCTTCTCAGTTAGCCCTTCACATAATAATAACCTTCTACCAGCACACACCACCCCTGCAACAGCCAATTAGAGTTCTAAACAATAAGATTCAAGGTAAAGAAGAACCTCCTTTTCCCTACTCCCCTGAAGAAGGGAAACTGGTTATTAGAAAGCAGGAAATTGGTTTCTTCCACAGCTCTAGTTCAGCCTCACTGTACACGCTGCATGTGTTTCAATGACATCAGCAATGACATCTTGAGACTTAACTTGCGGAATTAGCAATAAAGTAAGCAACTTTGGATTTGATTGTTCTCTCTCTCGGGCTGGTGTAAATCAGGCATCACGCAACTCATGGGATTCCTCACTATACTTCAAACCGAGAATTCGGAATCAGGTGATCAGAATCAAAGTGAGATCAGAATGAGGTCCTTTAATTTTGGAGTTTCCTGACTTCACTTTTAACCGATAACTCAGCCTTTACATCATTCCATCGCTTTTAAAGTAAAGGTCGTTTCATTGTCGCTAATTGTTTAAGGCAATCAACAGAGAACTGGCTCAAATTTTTAACTAAGACCTCAATCCCACACTCCCTTAAGCGCATCAGTAGGTTTACCCAAGGGAGCAGTTTCACTCAATTTTTAGGGAAAGTTACTTATATTCCCCTGGCACATGCAAAACGTTACCCTCTCCCAATCAGTGGCATTACTCACGCGAGTAAAATGACACACCTGCATGAGTATTTTCAGGATCGGTGCCCCCTCCTTGGATTCAAGTTACGCACCATGTCCAGGTGAGTGCTCCCAGGCAGAGCCCAGCCTAATTTTTTCGGGCCCAGTACAGGCTTGTAACAGGGGCCCCCCTCCCCCATGGGGGAGGCAGCCTGGGCTGGGCCCCCCCAGACCCTAGTACAGTGTACCCTTCCCCCCAGGTGAGGCTCCTGCCTGCAGCTAATGCGGTTTGGCGAGGGGGCGGGGCACAGGCACTGAATTAATCACACCCTAACAGCAGGTGGGGGGAGGGCTTGGCTCCTCCCACGCCCCGCGCTGGGATCCCGCCTCCGTCCTCTACATTGCTGGGTGCAGAAAAGTCTTTTCGGACTCCAGAGCAGCCGGCGAGCCGTGCGGTGCTGCGCTCTCCCGGACCGCGGCCGTCTCCCGATCCCTGCCTTGGGGATCCAGGCGCACGGACTAGGAGAGCCCTGCCCTGGGGGTGGTAGCTCCCTCCTCGCCGGCGGGATGAGCCCCGGGCTGGGCAGCGTGGGTGCCAGCCGGCTGCTGCTTCTCTGCCTGCTCGCGGTGAGCCCCCGATCGGCCCCGAGGGAAGCGCCCCTCCCGCCTGCGGACGCCCTCTCCCGCGGCTGGCCTGTCTCCCGTCCCGGGGAACGTGCCCGGGCTTGTGCGTTCTCAGTCTGGCAGGGGCCGAGCGCTGCAGCAGGGGAGGAGCTGGGGCTGGGGCGCCTAGACAAGCCCCGGGCGGGGGGCCCCGGCTCACCTGGCGGAGGGAGAGCGCTCACCTAGGCACTTCTCAAGCCGTTTTTCCTCGCGCGGGTGGCCGTGTGGCCCCGAAGGGTGGATCTGCAGCAAGCCCCTAAGGCCAGGGCTGTGTTAAAACTGCCACCTGGGTGCTGCTGGGGGGGTAGAACAGGAGCCATCCCCCGGACATAGCGCTGTCTACACCTGGGTTAGGGCCCTGGGTTGCACTCTGAGGGACATGCTTACACCCTACGTGTCTGTAGTGTAGACCTGGTTTAATGCCCCTAGGAGTTGGGATGTGGCTGGGTTTTGTTTTGCTTTCTCGCTGGGATACCCAATTCGCTGCCCACCCCAAAGAGACCACGCTTGCTCCAGTGCCTCTCAGCGGTCCCTGAGGACTTTCCCGCTCTTTGGGATTCTGAGCGTAGGCTCCCTGTGCGGATGTTTCGTGCTCGGATTTGACAGCTGGCAACAGCGCTCCAAGATCTTGTGAGCGCTGTGTTTTGTGGCCTTTCTTCTGTCGCACATGTTACCAGCTTGTTGAGGAGATGTTTGGGTTTAGGGACTCTTTAGGTCCCTTCTTCCACTCTTACATGGGAACAAAGGACTTTCTCTTTTATTTTCTAAACTTGCCTTAAAAAGGTTTTGAGTTTTTGGGCTTGTGGTTCTTAGGATATGAACTCCCGCCTGTGTTTTGGTAGTGTGTATGGTCTACAGCTTGGCAACTCCTGAAATCTTGCCCCCATGTCAGTCAACGGGATGGAGGCAGGATTCTGCTCATGACCTGTGATTCTAGATGAGTCTGATCGTGCTGACAGAGATGGAGTTCTTGGCTGTGGGAAGTAGAATTGCTTTTTAGGCTTTGGCCTTATCCATGCTGTAGATGAAACTGGACTAGTCATGACCGTGTTCAAAACATTCATGTCATACCTTGTCTCCTTTTACATTCCTTTCCCTCTTAATTCCTCTTGGTTTTGCCAATGGTGCTAGCCTTCATAATCCTCATTAGTTGCTTCCCTCTCCCTCACCTGTACCTCCATGCTCTACCTTTTGTGTATACCAGTACCAACCCATCTCTCAGGTTATATCCTTCCTTTGGGCAACCTGGTAGAAGCTCTTATCAGATGTGACATTAAAAAAAAACCCACAAACCAAGCAACATGTGACAGAAACAGTTAGGAAGTGATGTCTCACCTTATGATCATGTTATCTTATTATTGTTGCCCCATAATTGTTGAGTCATGTCTGAACTTAACCTAAATCCAGCTAACTTTACTCATGCAATGAGATCTCTGAAGCTCTAACTCTATCTCAGAGCTACATTCATTGGAGCAACTTCCATGATTTAAGTTGCAGAGGGGCTCGAGGGTCTGCAAATCAGTGTATTCAACTGTCAGCCCTCTGGGCAGAGTGCATGGCTTCGTTGGTTTCTGTGAAGCATCTAAAATGCTTTTAGGTACTTAAAAATACCTTAGACTGTAATGCTCTGGGGCAAGGTCATGATGATTTTTGCTAGAAATAATCAAACAGGTTGTCCCGGAGGCGGATTGGGGAGACAGAACCCTTTATTGCCTGCTCGTTTCACCTCCATGCAGGGAGTGAGTGATGTGGGGGTTACTTGGCAATTCTTTTATCCATAACAGTATGTAAATGTATACATTTGCAGCAACTCCCCCATAGAACCTTATTTGGTTATATTGACACCTATAAAATGAATATTAATAACTACATAATGCCTAGGCAGAGCATAGGCACATTACCTTGAAACTTACTAATGCTCTTTACAATATACTACATGCAAGGGAGGGACAAACGATAATGCTGTTTTCACCCAAAGCCTTGAGGGAGAATAGTTATTTGTCAGTTTCATTCCTTGAGAGATAAGAGACCTTAGTTAGAATTCCTACAAAGTAACAGAAACAAGTGCTGCTTGTATCATGACCCCATTCCCTGTAGTTTAGGCCTGACCGCTTGTCCAGCTTTTAACTCTTTACTCTCCTACAGGTTTATGTGAACTTCTAAGTATCTTGCAAAACAGAACTTTGAGTTAGTATTGTTTTGTTAACTGGTGTGGACATCCGAGAGATTTTTCAGAACATTGTAAACCTGGTGTGGATTCTTGGCTGGTTATTTTGCTCCTTTAGCTTGGTTTATGGCTAGCATGGTTTTATTGGCAGGAGAAGAAAGGAGGGAGGGCGCACTAGAACCAGGCTAGGCACAAACTATAATCTAAGGTCTGAAAACAAATAGATCTCTTCTGTCTCATGTTGCACATAGAGTGCTGTAGATACTGTGGTTCTGGGTTATGCTTAAAGTATGGCTAGTTCCTGTCTATGCTACAGAAACATACCGATGTATGATGTGGGAGTCCAAACGAGGCTGAAACAATCTTGTTCCATGTTTTGTTTCAATCCTTGTTTGAGCAGGGCCATAGGAGAAGCTTGCTATAAGCTGCTTCTCTCATTCTCCTGAACTGTATTAGGAGATATTGGAGGTTGCTATTGGTGAAATTCACTCTTGTGCAGACAGACAACACCATTTATGCCTAGGCCTTGCTGTGGCTGCAACTGGCTTATACTGTACTAAACAGTCTGCCTGATGGACTGTAACTGCCCAGGACTGCCTTCTGATGGGGGAATTACACACTTTGTTCTTCAGGCTTGCATTGCCTCGTAAGAACATCTTGACTGTCTAATGCTTCTTGCTTTCATCTAAAAAGCCTTCCCCTGGCTTGGTGGCATGTGTCCTTTGTGTTTTAGCTTTGTATGCTCAGCAGAGGACTCTTTCTGGCAAATCTGTGCCTAGGATGCCCCAGGTACAATCCCAAAGGCTAAGTCAATTCCCACTGAAAGGAGGAAAATAGGGGGCACGTTGAACCCCTGACATCTGACTCGTGGCTCTGGGATGATGGCGCATGGAAGCCATAATGACGTTGCCACCCCAGGGGTAAATTTCACTACATTCATGCAGCAAAAGATTTGGGTGTTTTGAAAAAAAATAGTCTACCACCCTGGCTTCTGTTGCTTGCTACTGGAGGGTACTTGAAGGACCCAGATACCAGAAAGAACTAATGGAAGGGTTTGCTCTCATGGCATGGGGCAGGCCTAGAAAACGTTGTTTACGGATCTGAGTCACCCTAGGTTCAGTGAGCTCTATTGCATCAAACTAGCTGCAGCCAATTCACTTGGTCACATCCTTCCCAGTAGTTAGGTGGGGGGGAGGAAGTGTGTTTTGAGGAGGTGGTGGATGTTGGAGTGCAGGGTGTTGGTTTACACAGCTCGGATCTGTGCAGTTATTTGTCAAGTGGGTTTTTAATTGTTTTGAACCTTTGTTTCCTGCAGGTTTTTTTTTAAAGCTGCCTTTTTGGCTCATTCAGGAAACTTTCCTTTATGCTAAAAAAGGCCTGTGTCAATTTGGAAAAATTTCTTTGTGATAAAGGGCGGGAGGGAGTGGAAATTCAGTGGTGGAGGGATGATGAAGTCCTGTGGAATGCGAAAAGTGCTGCTGGGATTTCCTCCATTGTTCACTTCATAAATTTAGTGGGGGTGGGGGAAAGGTATCTGAGCTTTGCCTCTAGCAGGAAATCAAAGGGGACTTTCTTTATATGTTCCCCCAGCTCATCCCTTCTTTGGCCTCCTGTTTGAGGATGACCACGTCCTCCTTCACCCCATACTTGCTTCTGCCTATGAATGAGGCTGGTGCTACTGCAGAAGCAGATTCCATGTCTGATTTGTGACTTTCAGCGCATTAGAGTAACTTCTCCAAGCCTTAGTTTCTCTGTGTGTACAGGTGGGGGGTGGATAAGGATGCCTGCCTCTGTGAAGATGCTCTGGTGAAAGGTGCAGCAGTGTTGTCCTGCAGAGGGAACGGCTGCACTGTTTTGTGTGGCTGGTATTTTTGGCCTAAAATCAATCCAGGGTGTGTCCTCAACAGACTTTAACCTCCCCCTGGAAACCGAGGTGGTGAGATCTCCTCTCCGTGCTGATGTAACATCCGCATGTGAGTAAGTTCTGACTTGCACAGATAAAAACACGTGAGCTGAGCGTGCCAAGCCTATGGAAGTAGACTATGGACTTCCTGATTCTCTAGATAAGGGGAATAACACAAGGTTACCTCACGTTCAAGGCTGTTTATTGAGAGTTCTGTCCCAATCACAAACCATGAGGCTGAAGCTTGAGTCACTGAGTGTTTCTCTTGTGGCAAAGCTTTTTAGCCTCTCAGGGCAATGCTGCTTTTCCATGTGCTCCCCTTCCTCCTCCATCACACCCACCTCACCACAATTGAGCTTTAGTTCACAAGCACTGGACACAGATAGGAGAGAACAGTTATAGGGAAATCTTCTGCATGGTCCTTCCCCCTTCTATAGACCCTTACATCCAGGGACCCCAGTAAGCCTTTATTAACCTCTCCTGGGGGCTTTTGATGTTGTTCCATGCAGACACATGGCATAGCGAGGGAATGAAGTGCCCAGGGTCGCCTAGTGACAGAGCTGGGACTAGAACCAGGAGTCCTCGTCCCCAGTCCTTCGTCTAGTTTTTTTTCCTCCCCTTTTGTGTATCTCCCTGTTCCAGTCACCATGGAGCTGTCCCTCATCCCAATGCTTTCCAGCCTTCCTGTCTTCAGCCGGATGCTGTCACTTCAGCAAATCAACCATGTTAACTCTACTGACTCTCTCTGCGTTTTTAAATCTGTTTTCGGCAGGAAGCCAGGTCAGCCAGTGTCTTGCTGGCCCAGGATCCCGAGGGGCCCCAGTTGATGCCTGTAGTCGTGAGCCGCAGCATGGAGGACTCCTGGTTCTACGTACACGAAGGTCCTCTTTGCCCTCCAGGTATTCTGTTCAAGAGCTGCCTCGTTTGCGCCTCAATTCTGCCTGCCTGCTTGCGCTGTCCCTTTTCTGGGGATAACTAGGGCACTCTGCTGTCCAGCACTTCCTGTCCCTTCCCTGCAGCTGCCCGCTGACCTGGGCCTTTGCCCTGCAGTCTTGCCCATGCCTGCTCCGTCCCCATCCTGGGAATACAAGAAGTGACTTTGCTCGCCATCTCTTCCCCTCTCACCCTTCACCTACCTGTCCTGTAGGGGGCATCATGCTCTCCACCCACTGCCCCTGTTTTAGTCCTATGTGGAGGTGTGAGGTTTCTGTTGCCATAATGTTGCCCTTCTCTAGTTCTGTTTGGTGCATTTGCCCCTGGGTCTCTGTCTGTGCCCACCCCTTGCTGCTCCAGGGTAACAGAGCAGTGAGATTGCCAGTGTCCTGTGAGTGGGTAGCAAGCGCTCTCCCATTCCTTCACTTGTGCTCACACATCTGAAATAGCAATATAGGATTTACTAGACTGGGCCACACCAGGGTCCACCCAGTAGTGTCCTGTCTCTGACCGTGGCCAGCTTCAGACGTTGCAGAAGGAAGTATAAGAACTCCACGTGAGTTCTGGGATGGCCGCTTCTCTGACCCCACTTGGTGGTCTGCTCCAGGAATGCCCTCTCAGGTCCCAGACCTCTAGCCATCAGCTGTCTGTTGGCAGGAATCCATGTCCCTCTCCTTTCTGACTAGTGTTCACGCTTGCAGCCCCCTTGCTCTTATCCCAGGTCTGGACATCCAGCCCCTGTACTTTGGCTTCTCTACAAAGCCTATGAGTAGCAGTTATAGATGATGGAGCAGCTCATCTAAAGCAGAGTGTGTTTAAGGACAAAAAGGTTCTCGGAGAACATGAAAAGCATTTAGATTTTCTTATTTTTATCAGTAACGCCCTCCCCTGCTGCCCACCTGATCAGTCTCCTGGAGATTCTGGCAGGTTCTAAACCTTCCACAGGACAAAATGTCACGTCTATTTATTTGAGTCAAAATGAAGGGTAGGGTCCTCTGTCTGTTCAAACTGGCTCCTTATCCCCCAAACTACTTAATTAATTAAGTATCTACTTAATGCAAAATCTCATAGCAGGTTAACACTTGGGGGGGCCCCCCCCTCCCCAAGTTATTCTAGATTCTATAGGACCCAGCCAGGCCTGTGTGTGTGTATGTGTTTATATAAAAACTTCTGCTGATATGCTGGGCTAGTCTGAGGGCCCAGATAATCTGGCTCACCTCAGTATAATAATCTGAAAATGTTCCTGCTTGTCTGAGCCAGCCCTCAAATGCCTATTTAATGTTATGACTTATCTGGTGTCTTGAGGCCATCATGTGTTCGTATCTCATTTCATCCCTGCAGGAGGTAGATGTCTGATAATTTGCCTCCAACTTAGTCTCATCTTGGTCTTCAGTAGTTAGACTTTGCCCTGAAGCAGGAGGTTTAATATCACTTCCAACATGGTTTATAATTATAAGTTATCCTAATTTATTTTTTAGGATATCCATGTAAATCCCTTTTTTAACCTTGCTAAATTCTCAACTTCCTGTGGCAGTGAGTTCCACACTCTAATTACACACTCTTATCAGTTTTGAGTTTGCTGCCTGTTAATTTTAGTGAATACAACTCTAGTCTTTTATTCATGGAAAGGTCACCTGTGTACTCTTTGTCCTGTGTGTGTCTGTCTCTCTCTCTCTTTTCACATATCTCCTTCCCCTTTTCCTGCAGGTTTCCATCGTTCAACTTCTTATGTTACCCCGAACACTATTGGGAATTGCTCTCTGTGTGAAGAAGGAGTTGATTTCACAGAGTTCCCCAACGCACTTTCCAAGTGCCTGACCTGTCGTGTCTGCAGAAAAGGTACTGAGGAGAAACAGAGGCCGGGGTTCTCCACTCCTCCAGGGGCAGTCGTTCACTGTGCTTGGTTCACCATGCTAGTTTGCATCAAGCTGTGGAGGGATTGTTAGCTTTGGGGGGCAGGGACAGGTGGAGGGGTGCCTGGTTCTGTCTGTACAGTGCCTAGCACCATAGCCTCCTGGTCAATGCCTGGGGCTGTTTGCTGCAACTGCATGACAGGTTAGTGGCCTCTCTAATGCAAGATGCTCTCAGCCAGGATCAATTACCACAGAGTAAGCCGAAGTTACTGCGTGATGGATACATGAGGCTCATAAGTAGTGCCTCCTGCTAGTCAAGTCTAGCAAGACAGGTGTTTGGCTTTTGCACAGCAGAGCAGGCATAAGCAGGTGCAATGCCATTGATTCCATTGTACCTGCATATGCCAGGACTGAATTTATTTCTTTGTCTATATAAAATATAATAAACCATGGGCCATTATCACAGCCTGAATTGAAGACCTTGAGCTCTGCAGTACAGACCTCCACTACTTGAATTAGCAGAGTATTAATTGTTATCTGGCAGCAGTTGTAGGCTATTATGCTCCATGTGAACCAGCTGCTGGGGGAGGGGTGGGGGGAAGGAGAGGCAATATATGCTTTACAGGTAGGAAGGATTAGTAAATTAGTATTGGTAAATGTCAATTTCTCCACATACAGACTGACAAGTATTTCCACTGATTGATTGACATTTACAGATGAGCAAAGTAAGCAAAATACTACTTGAGAACTTAGTAGAGTTTGGTTTAAGGATACCTACTTTTTATGTTTTGACATGGGAGGCTGACGTTTTGTGTGTTTAGCCATTACAAAATTTGAACTTTTTGAAGGTCCGCATCTGTCATTTAACTGCCTGACCCCTCCATAATCTCCCAGAGCTGTCATAATTTAAGCAGGAAAAAAATGCTTAAAAATCAACACTGTCAAAATTACATTTAAAAAAAGACACCTGAATTCTGCCTACCTTGTTTACAAACGTGTGAGCAACACCCTGCTCTTGCGTATAGCCGCAATCAACCAGCGCCTCCGACAGCATGGGTGAGGGAGGAGACTCTGGCCAAGGACTCTGGGTCAATTGCTATGCTGAGGGAAAAGTGACTTGGGATCTTTTCTGTGTAGAGCAGGCAGGATCTCTAGCCCCATCAAGAAAGAACTGAGTCCCTCAGTCCCAACAGAGGTAACAGCCTTACCTTATCAGGCCCCTTAGTGCAAGACAAGCCCTTCTTGCTCATTCCACCAATGATGCGAGCCATGTTAGACCCTCTGCCTTGGCCATGTGGGCTTGCTTGAGGCTGAAGGTGCTCTACCTGAGTTGTCTTTCCTGTGGTCTCCAGATGAGGTGCAGCTGACTCGGTGCAGCAGGAGCAAGAACACGCAGTGTGCTTGCAGGAATGGTACCTTCTGTTCTCCAGACCATCCTTGTGAAATATGCCAGAAATGCAGAGCCAGGTCAGAGCTGCTACCGTGCTGGGTTGGGGAGGAAGCAGGGAAAGTGCCTGTCCGAGGCTGGGGAAGGGGGTGGGTTTCCCATGCTGAAGCAGAAGCATTGTGTGATCCTGCTCGGTCAGCTTGCCTTTAAATCCGTTGTGGGGGAGTCTGACTTCCCTCTTCCTTGGCTGGCCGGCCTCCCTAATTCTGATTCTGTTCTCCTCTGTTTCCCAGGTGTCCTGAAGGAGAAGTGCAGGTTGGTGCCTGCACCTCACAAAGTGACATCCAGTGTGCGTCTCCCACAGGCCCTCCTCCTGTGGCAGGTGAGGGCAGAGGGTTATCGGGGAGTGGGTGTTGAGGGGGAAGATGCCTGCAGAAGCAATAGGTGTTTCTGTTAACCCTGTGCTGTATTTGAAGGATAAAGGTGGATGTTCAGACTCCCTGGGCCTGACTCTCTTCACACACTGCTGTGAATAAGAAGTGACCTCACTGGATTACTGGATATGGGAAGAATCTGGCTATACTTCATGAGTACTTTCTCAGTCCCCATTTCTTCTCCTTTAGGGGGCATGTTGGCAGTTTGGATTGCAGTGCCGGTTATCATGTTGATCGTCTTTGGGTTGCTTGGGTTTTGCCTCCGCTATCAGTGCTGTTGCAACTCATCTTCTGGAGGTAAGAGTTGCTCACAGGCAGATGTTCCAAGGGCTGGGGCTGTAGGACGCTGGGAAGGTTGTACGCTGAATCCAGGTGGAGAAGTATGACTCAGTGTAAAGTTTTAAGAACACATCAGTGCTTTGAAGGCCTGTATCTTGGGAGCCCACAGGCCAAATGATCGCAAATTCTGCCCCTTCCCCTCTGCTGGCATGTCCGTTTTCGAGACTGTCTGGTGCATGTGGCTTCTAAATCGCTTTGCGGGAGGAGAGAGGGGGAGAATCGACATTAAACAGAAATGGGCTTTCAACCTTAACTATGGTGTGACCCAGGCCCTAAGCTTGCCCTTTGCTCTTACACTGGGTCTTTGACATGCTCTTCAGACATGCCCAAGGTAGCGAAGGAGGAATGGCATCTGGGAGTCTTGCCTTTTAATGGCATGCTCAAAGTACTCCTCAACCCTGACCCAAATCCTCTGCTGGTGCAAATGGACACAACTCCTTTGACTTCAGGGACATGCACAGAAGGTTCAATCCACAATAGCCTCATCCTAACCAGGTCGCCCGTATTTACCTGGGAATGTTTGGATCAGCTGGTCACGCTCTTGTCCTGCACCCCTGTCGAAGTAAAATGGGTTGCTTTAGTGCAGTGGTTCTCCACCTGCTTGGGGGCCAAGCAGCACACAGCTGCAGTCCATGTGACATCCTCAAGGCTATACAGGTAATATATCTATTGTGTTACGTGGGCCACAGCCACACACACAGCTGTGTAGATGGCCCACAATAGTGAATGGGTTGAGAGCCACTGCCTTAGTGTAATGGGGAGAATGGTTTTGCCTATAGTATGGCTGGTGGCCAGACTGCAGCAGCAAAAGGGAATTCACATGGCTTTAATGTGTGGTGGGAATGACTCAGTCCATGCTAGGCTGCAAGCCACTGCCCTTTTTCTCCACATTCTGCACTCAGAGCCTGAACAAGGAAAAGACGGGAGGCTCAGGAGGAAGTGGGGAAAGCTGTTAATGGGTGCTGCTTTCTTTTCCAGGTGAGCGTAAAAGGACGTGTCCCAGCTTCAAGGTGAGTCACTTTGGTATGCTGTGCAGTCTGTGGAGAGTCAGCCAGTCTCTCTGTAGCTGTCACCCTCACTCACTACCTACTGGGCTTTCAAAGGTCTGCCTGTAACCTGAAAGTGTGAGCTTCCCAACCTGCCCTTGTTTGTTCATGGCCATGCGCTCTGCGAAGCTCCAAGTAAAGAAGCTGCTACCACAGGGCTCCCAAGAGCATGGGGTGGCAACTCCTTTCCTTCCACTGTCAGTTTGTCCCAGTGCCCCTCCCTTTCTATCACACCTGCTGGGGTGGGGACTGTGGAAATGCAGGGATTTGAGCAGACTCGGGGTAATCTCTGGCCGTGGAGTTGTCTTTCCCCCTTCCGCTTGGCCTCTGTTAAGTAGCTGGCAGCTGCACAGAAGCTAATATCTTGTTCTCATGACGGTGGTGAAGCAACATCACCCCTTCCCTCCATCTTCCCTGGAACCTGCCATCCCAGTCACAATTCCTTTTGCATGCCCACCATTGCGAGTGGATGTCTGTCCCACAGGGTTCTTGTATCTTTAGTGGAGATGTGGTAATGAGAAGATGTGGGTTAGGTTGGGCGGGAAGAGGGGAGTGTGAGGACTGGGATATGGATTTGACCGTACTGAACTCCTCCTGCAAGCTGGTCTCCTGAGAATTTGGCTGCCCCCAGATTGGAAAACCGCTTCCAGCTATAAATCGGTCACAGATAGACGCTCTGGTTTAGTCTGAGTGGGGTTTAGATCCTACCCACCCCAGTAGAAATGCAGAGGGGTGGGGCCCCCATCTGGATTAGAGATTCTAGTGTTGGCCAATCTTTCCTATTTAGGCTCTGGGACCACATTCCAACCCTCCACCAGACTTGGATGTCCAAAGCTAGGATTTTTGGGTGCCAGGAGGTTCATCTCTGGTAGCTCCTGAAATCTGCTTCTTCTGAAGTAACCCTTCAGTAGGCCTCTCTATAGTCCTAATCCTTTAGAATTTGATCCCTCTAGACTTGATACTGCTTGGCTTTAAAGGGTTTTGTCTCTTCTTTTGCTTTTTGTTCTTCTTAATGAAGGCTTATATCCCGTGTCCACTGAGGAACTGCACTCGAGGGAGGCTGGGAACTCAGGACAACATGCGGAATGAGCAGTTAGATCTGGAATCCCAGCGTGAGTTGCTTGCTTTGCCAGATCCCAAAGAAGCAGCAAGTAAGGCTAGCAGATGTGCGAATGTGACTCTGCCTCCAGCAGACGGTGCCGCAGAGCCCAAGGTAACTGACTGACTGCACCCTTACTGCATGTACTAGATCTAAGACTTAATCTGGTAGACCTCAGTTCCTGTTGTCTGAGCTGGGGCAAGTTTCTCTTCTAACCAAGCAGCTTCTTGAAAGCTGAAGATCATGAATTCTGTCTCTGTGCCGCTATGGGGAGTAGGTGCCTGCAGCCAGAGTGCCATAGCATGAGTTTACAGATTGTGACTTCAGTCTCCAAGCCCCCTGTTCCTGTGGGACTGGCTGATCTATTGCTCCAGGTCAGGAAAGGGGGTGATGAGGTGTAGCAATGCAGAATCTCCCAGCCAGGCTTTAATCTCCTGGGTGTAGCTTTGGTCTCCAATGACCTATAGAGGAAGTGAAGAACTTTGGGGTCTGCTTACATCAGCACTTAATGATATCCTGGTCCGAGGGCTGTCCAGAAGGCTTATAACCTTGTGGTGCCGAGCTTGCTGCAAGATACTCTGGGCTTGTGAGCAGGGTAATGACTCTCTCCCTCCATTCCTTGTGCCCCACTTTAGGGGTCCCAGCATATCCCTGCCAAACCGGTTCAGATGATAGTTGTTCAGCAGTTTTGACTGACAGGCCTCGCAGAGAGGGCAAGCCACTCAGCATAAAATCCCCTGCATGTCTCTGCATCATCAAGGGGAGAAGAGGAAGTTCTCCCTTTTTTTTTGCTGGTGCTTAATGGTAGCTGGTAATGTGGTGCACACAGATGTTGCAGGGGGCTTCAGCGCTGAGAATCCAACACAGGAGACTCCTAGACTCTAAGGTCAGAAAGGACCAATGTGATCATCTAGTCTGACCTCCTGCACGATGCAGGCCACAGAACCTCAGCCACCCACTCCTGTAATAAATCTCTAATGTATGACTGAGTCACTGAAGTCCTCAAATCATGGTTGGAAGATTTTCAAGTACAGAGAATCCACTAGCAAGTAAGCCATATCCCATGCTACAGAGGAAGGCAAATAGTCATGGGGTGGAGGAGAGCCTGGAAATCAAGCACAGCTGTGCCCAGCGGCTCAGACACAAGTGCTCAGACCCCACCCCTGTAAGGATCTTTCCATGAATTAGCCTGTTGCCCAGGGTAATAGGTATGTTGTCTTCTCAGATGTTGCAGGAAAACCTAGCATCTCAGATGGAGGGCAGAGGGAGAAAACTGGTTCCAGTAGGAGGGAAGGACCCAACCGAGGGTAAGTGTTTGGTGTGGTCTGTTACAGTGCTTTGGGCCTGGTGGGGATGTGCTGTAGGCCCACGGTGTGCACTCTTCCCCGCCCCCAGCTAAAAACAGCTGGTCCAAACACCTCAAACAACTTGAGGGAGGAACTTGAGCACAGAATTTTTGGCTGAAATGAATCTAAGCAAACATTCATTTGGGTTTAGGTTAGATTTCTGCTCCTTTGCCCCCTGCTTTTGCTAGAGGGCAGGAAAGAGACTAGAAATGAGAACTTGCAAACTTTTTGGTCAGAAAAACTTTGACGGAAACAAATCGTTTCACTTGACGTGAAAAGCCATTTCTTGGGTGAGATTGACATACTTTCCGCTAGCTCTGGAGAAAAGTCTCCTCTGCCTGGTAGACGAAGGATCCCTTGAGGAGAAAGGGAACCTTAGTAGGAATCTTCCTCCCTCTTATATTCTGAGTGGGTTCCTGACAGTCACATTCTAACTACTGGAGGTCCAAAATCCATGTTCCAATGCTCTTCACCACTCCTGTTACATTTACACATGAGGAATAGGCTGCAGGGGGGTAAGGAGAGTGACTGGCATTTTGCAGTCTGAGGCAAATAACTTAACTTTAAAAGGGATAGAGTTAGCCCTTAATGGGGATAATAGCAAAAATGTGAATCATCCCCATGCTTCAGGGCATGATTGGATTATTTGGGGGAGTGGGGTCAGGAAGAAAGTTCTCTACCTCTCCCATAGGATATTGCACAATGAGTATGGGTGGGGTTACATCCAGTTTCCGATGGGGGAGATACAGAAGTAGCTGGCCTAGTGTGGCATGGTGGGATATGGAAGTTACCAGAACAAATAACTGGACTGCTAGGGATGCTGGAAATGCCTTATGTTCTATCTACCCTGTTCTCATGGGGTACTTGTGTTTTGGCTCTCCCCCAGCTTTGCGGTGCTCCTTTGACATCTTCTCTCAGGAAGTGCCCTGCAAGGACTGGCGAAGATTCGTGAGAACCCTCCTCCTCTCTGAAAATGAGATTGAGATTGCCGAGAGGAGCGACAAGTACTCGCAGGAGCAGCATTACCAGATGTTGGTCACCTGGCAGAACAAAGCAGGGATAGGAGCCTCTATCAACCAGCTACTGGAGACACTGGACAAGATTGATCTCAGGGGTGTCGCAGATATTATCTGCTCCAAGCTTGTTGGCCTTTATGAAGAAGAAGCATTAAAATGAGGAACAGGGTGGGATTGCCTTGCTTCTCCTTTCAAGCCAGAATTACAAATGTCTCTGAAATAATTGATGCCACCTGCCCTAAGATGCCTTGGGCTGTTTCCTGATTTAAGGAATCCTTGGTGGATACCAGCTAAGCTGGTCTGGGGGAGTTGGCTGTCCTTTTTTTGTTCTAGAGACTAATGAGCCTTACAAGCCATCTAGGGAGAGTCAGATGCTGCAAAAGCTGTTGAACAAACCACAAGTTCTTCCTCTGGATGGCAGAATCTAAGTTACTGTGAGACAACTGGATGAAAGACTCCATCCTGGGATTTCTGTGTAACACTCTGTTGCAATGACTCTGCTAATATGTTCTTCTGGGTGACAGTGGAATTTTCCCCTGGTGGGTACTGGCACTGCCTGGCTATCTCCAGCTGAAGGGATGTGACTGACAGCTGGAGGGAACCATGACTGTACAAGTTGGAAGGTTGGTCATTCAGGGCCCCCTCTAACTGAAGATCTGACTAAATGTTAACCCTCCTGCTGCTGCAGGTTGCTTTACTCTTCCTGAAAACTTGACAAGCCTCAGCCAGCTGGCCAGAACCTCTACCTCCATCCGGAAGGGCACCTGTGGCAGGCAGGCTTTAATTGTTTCTTGGGTCTTTTTGTTACCTGCTGTAGATAGACCGTCTCATACCTGAGGACTGTACTGGAGTAAAGGGCAAATAACTACCCTGCTGGTACTGAAACTGTGATTCACGGGGTTTGGTCATCTTTTAGAAGATGCCAAATCCCAGCAAAGAGGAAAGATGGCTCTGTCGTTTCAGGCACTACTTGGGACTCAAAGATCTGAGTCCACATCCTTGCTGTGCCACAGACTTCATGTGGGACCTTGGGCAAGTCACTGCATTTCTCCATGCCTCTGTTCCCCTTTTGAACTCTCCTACCTCACCAGGGGTTGTGAAGTTTAAACACAATGGGTCCCTCTCCTATCAGATGAACAGGGGGTTGTGGCCAGACACCAGTCCAGTGTTTTTGTACATAGTTCTGTTGGCTGTGGAATTGCGTGCAGTTGAGCTAGCTGAAACTGCTGCAGTGCAGACTAATTTGCAAGAGGCAACCATCCAGCCCTCTTATAAGCCAGATTGGCACCTGCGGGCCAGTCTCTGTTGTCTGGCATGCAGGTTAGACAGCAGTCACTTCCTTACCTCCAGCATCTCATGGAAAAGATGGAGGTGACTCATGCTTGAAAGTTAACTTTTTTTAATCCTCCCTGACGCAATCCTTCCATGTGTTTTTTTTTAAAGCTGTGCTTAAAACAAGAAGCAAGAGTAGATGACATATTTATGTATTTATTAGGAATTTTAAATGTAAATATTAACTTAAAAGGTAATATAAAAATAGGACATTTTTCCTCTTTTTTTCCTGTGTGTGGCAGTTGTTTGTACAGAGCTCTGGCCCAGCCAGTTTTTTTTAAAGTATTTCCATTTTTATACATGACTTGCATGAAGGAAGAATAAACTTTTTTATATGCTACCGTGTCTCATGTCTTCTTCCTACCCCTGTTGTCAGCCACAATATTGACTCAGTGGGTTGATTTGGGTTGCAATGGAGACCAAGTTGGTGTAGCTCTGACTTGAGTGAAGTCACCTCTGTTCACACCATCTGGCCTGCACAGTTCAGTGTGGCTTCCTGCTGTGATCTTCCCACACTGGGTTTCCCCTTGATAGCAGCAACCACAGCACAGCAAACTCTTGCTCCATGAGTATCTACATTGCTCTACTAAGAAATGATTCATGTGCAAATGACCCCCTGTCTCCTCCCCCCCCACCAGTCTCCAGACCAGTCACACTTGCTAACATTTGACACCCGTTTGGCATAGATGTAAATTACACCAGGTGCAGGGCAATGGAGAATCAGTCCTTCAAACCCACTTTGTTTTGTGTCAAAAATGAATGTTTGCCTGGTGGAAGCAGTCATCCACCCTAATTAAGCCGTGAGCAGTTGGGTAGGGAGCCTCCTTCATAAGTTGGTGTAGTATCAAACCCAGCAAATCACTGCATCTGTACAAACCCTGCTTGCAGAGAAACTGACCCTGCACCCTGACAAGCTTAACACAGGTCTGGCTTCCAAGGAAAGGTTGGCATAGCTCTAATGAGACTCAAACAGAAGAAGAGCTCTGTGTCTGGTATGCCACCTGATTTCACCATTGCAGGAAGCGGGGTTGGTTCCCAAGGATAGCATGCACTTTGGGCTCAGGGTTGAATTTTTCTTCCTGTGCAGAGAGCGCTATGTGGGGCAGCTGCTGAAGTGGGGTTAATGGATGGAAGGTGAAAGCAGACCTACCCCTTTGATGTGCACAAGATAAGGGCCCCTTTCTGGGAGCGGACCAACAAAGGAGTACTTGCATCCTCCTTTCTGGCTGGATACAGAAATGGAGTGCACTGCCCCATCCCATCCTTGCTCACCTGCTGCCCAAGCATATTAAAAGCACTCCTCATGCCTTCAGAGCCTCCTGGTTCCATTCTAGCTGTCACCAGCAATGTTCCCACAACAGACCTGATTCAGCAACTGGGCAAACCAAGTGACAGGCTCCCAATGAATTCAGGAGTGCTGGATCAGACCCAAATTCCTCACTACCTACCATAGCCCTTGCTGGTTATTGCTCAGGTGTAGCCCAGCCTGGTGGCAGGGGACATGACCCATAGCAGTAGAATGGGCCCTATGCACCAGCTGCAGCTGGAGTGTAAAATGCACACTTATGCAACCATCTTTGCTCTCTGGTGGGGAGCAGAGGAACCCAAGCTTGCATCCCCCAAGGATACAGTGTGAGACAGCTCTTCCAGTAAAATGGGACCAGAATGGGTTGCCTGCATCTTTTATTTTTTTTAAAAAAAAGATTAGCCTTACCAAAGTGCACGCATTCTCTCCCTTTTCCTTGTTCACCTGACTACAGGCCTTGGGGCACCACGCTCCATGGGAGAGGGCACCAGACTAGAGTCTGGCTTGGATTCAGCATATGGCTGAGGGCAAATCACTGCCCTGCTCTGTGCCCATTCCTTTTTCCCATCTGTAAAAGAGTCTCTCTCAAACACTGAGCTCTAGAGCTAAACCATGCAAAGTAGCATTAGGGAGGCCTCTTAAGAAAACTCCTACTTACTTCAAGGGGAACTTTGCCTGGGTAAGGTTGAGCAACAGCTTTGTTGTTAAACCATTTCATGTGAGTGGCAGAGCTCAGCTGCCTTTCCTTAAACTACCTCCAGTCAGGCAGCAGTTTTGTCCTGGGTGGGGTTGTCTTGGGCAGGCCGGAGGGCCACAGCAATGACAGGCGCTCCCTGCCTTCCCAAAGAGGACTGGCTTCCTTCCAAGCACACAGGCACCATGTTGGTCTTTAAAATACTATTTATTACAAGGGAGCCTTCCGAGCTAAAATCCCAGCCAATGGGGGTTGGGATGTGGGGTGTGTGTGTGGGGGGGTGATTTTTAAAAAAAGAAGTCAGCCTGGGCTCCCACCTTGATGCAGAAGCAGTCTGGCCCAAAAGGTTCCCCTAGGTAGGTAGCCACCCAGCTCTCCACCTGGCTCTGGCTAAACCTGTGGCCTCTGCACAGAATGATAGCAGACCCCCATTTGGGATTGTTAAAAGCAACATCCTCCTAGGCTCCCAGGAGAGCTCGCCGCACACGACGGACCAGGAGGCCAGTGGGGTTCTCAGTCACTAGGGGAACCGGCTACTCCATGAATACACTCTCCAACTGCAGCCACCTGAGACTGATTTCTAGGCTGAACCTGCTTGGGGGTCCAGGTGGCTTTTCCAGAAGGGTGTCCAGGCTTAGGCTGCTCCCAGGAGATGCACCCTTCCTCAGCCCATGTTCCAGAGGCCGGAGCCTGGCCGGTCAGTGCAAAGAGAAACACTCCTGCTAAAACAAGCGCCAGTGGAAATCTCAGGGCATGTTCCTGCAGTGGTTTGAAATGTCCCGGAGTGGAGAGAGCCACCATCAGACGTCACAAGACAATCTCCCGTTAAAAAAGAAAAGCAGAACCCGAAGGAATTTCATTTTCCTCCTTGTCAAATTTTTGTTGTGGTTTTAAAAAGGCTCCCCGCTGGTAAATGTGAGGTTCTCCTGCTGATGAGTCTCTACAAAGCGTTCAGCATGCCAGCAACCCCACCTGGGGGCCATGCTCTGCAGCCATCCTGCACCGTGTCTCCAGCCAGAGCAGCTACAGCAGGGATCAGGACCCTGGAGGACACCTAAGGGGCTCCAGGGACTGAAGGTCCTGAGCCCCCCTGTACGGCACTCGCCCACCTACCGACGACTCTTTTCTCACATGCGCCACCCTGGGGCTTAGCTGGCGGTGTCTACTCCAAGCCTGGTGGCCCAGACGCTGGTACAGGACGGTCGGCTGCTGCCTTCCCACAGGGCCACTGGAGCAAGGACGAGGGAGTGTCAAACCACGGCCGAGGAGGACGACGACGAAGAGGAAGAGGAGGATGCTGTGGCTGCTGCTGACAAAGGGGAGGCAGAAGGGGAGGAGGAGGCATTCCAGAAGAGCCACCGCCTCTTGGGCTGCCGTTTTTGGTGGAGGTAGTCTTCTTTCTCCCGCTCCTTCCTGGCCCGCTGGTAGTGATCCTCTTCCTTCAGGTACCAGACCGGGGGCCAGCGGTGCTTCTCAAAGTACTCCTGGTTCTCTGAAGCGGGGGAGGCAGCACAGGGGCACGTTAACAACAAAACCAGAGGAGCTGGCATCCCACCAAGGCCTGCAGTGCCAACTGCCCGCAGCACTGAGCTCACCCACTGCTCCTTCCTAGGGTGCAGGGCAATGCTCTCCTGGCCACCCCAACCTGGCCTCGCCCCACTGTCCCTCCCCGGGGCCCTGCTCTCCTCCCCCCTCCTGATGAGCCACGCAGAGGGCGATGGCGTACACTGACCTGCCGACATGGCCTTCATATCCCGAGGGAACTTCCGGCAGACGTTGTTGTAGTTGGTGCAGATGTGATGGAGGCACCAGTCCGCAAGCTGGTACGCGCAGTGGAACTGCAAGAGAGCAACAGTTCTGAGCACCAGCGAAATATCCACCCAATGGCACCTGCCGTATGAACGACAGCTAGGCACTGCTCTGCCAGCTCTGGCCGTGCAGCCCCCTCGGGGGTGGAAGGCGGCGGTTTATCCCTGCACAGCTAACCACAGTGCCATTTAGAGAGGTGGAGGGGGATATGGTATCCCGCGGGAAATGCAGTAGGCAATGACCCACGCTGGAATTTGGCCACCCTGCACTAGGGTTTGCTACGGTCACAAGAGGTGAGGATGTCGCTTTCACATCTCGTTTGAAAGGCGGCAGCACGGCAGCCCGCAAGCACCCTGGCGAGCCATTGGATTCATTCCTGATGGAAGAGTTCCACCACTGCCACTTTTTGCACACCCCAGTGTCCCTGTCCCCCCAGCTGGGGACCCAACCTAGCCCTGTGGCGCTTGCAAGACTTGAGGGGCTCATAGCACAGCATGACACGATGGCCTGCAGAAGCTACCCAGCTAGGTGCTTTTACATTCACTCCACTCCATCTCCCTGGCCTTCCCTTGAGCTCTCATCCCCCTGCGAGCACAGCAACAGCCGTCGCCAGTGGGCAATAGAGAGAGTACCCGGGCAGCACTGACCTACCCCGACCCGAGCGACTCGTACCTGCGCCAGTTCCAGGAACACGAGGACATCCCCATCAATATCCACCAGCATCTGGGCTGCCTCCATCAGGCCCGCCACCATGTACTGCTCTGTAATACACACAGGGGATTAGGGTGCGTCTCCAGCAACGCTCGGTGACACAAACGCTCAAACATGCAAGGTCTTACCCGGGCCACGCGCCTGGTGAATCTTTGCAGACCAATAACTATGGCTGAGTCAGAACATTTATGACTGACGGTGTTTTAGTCTTACTGTGCTGTTTTGCACAAGCCAGAACGTTTCAGACATATCTATTTTGACAGGTCCTACTGGCAGATGGCTGAGATTAAGGGCGCTTACAGCTCTCTGAAACAGCAGTAGGTCAAAGCACGCTACAGATCTTCTAGGGTGTGGCAAGCCAGAGCACGGTCGATTCCTCCAGCCAGCCCATGCTTGTGGGGGCCCAAGCCCACGTCCTCACATACAGAGACAAGTGCTGTCAGTCTGTCCCCCTGAGCACTGATTTTTGGGTTCAGCCTGTCTGGAGATGAACTTTGGAAAGCTGGCCGGAGCACCCAAGTCCCCATCCCTCCCGATGGAGACGGGTACATGGGGTCCCTGATTGGGGAGGGCCTCCAGGTCTCTTCACCCACTGCTAGAGGAAGGAGCTCCAGACATAAAGGTAACATCCCAGCTTTCGCTGCCTCCTTCATAGGGGGCAGGGACCCCAGCAGCCCCCCATCCCTGATCATTCAGATTCATTTCTAGCTTATAAGCTAGGGTCACAGACCCCCCCTCCCCAATTCTCTGCTTCAGGACGTGGTTGTGGGACACAGCCTGGCTGGCTCGCCTGGGATGCTTCCTGACCACACACACTTCCCGCGTCACCCCATGTTACCTGTGAGAGCCACCAGGTGTGGCAAACACAGCCGATTGGCCAGGATGATGAGCTTCATGTCATCGAGGTCTGGACTGGAGCTGAACTGGCCGGTGTACAGGTACTCGAGGACAGCCCGCATGCAGCTCTTACTGGTGTACGGGAACACCACCTGCAGGGGAGGGACAGGCGTGCAGACGGGGTTACCATCCATGGGGACACAGGCTTTATACCCTGCCCCCCACCCTACGTGTGTGGGGACTGCGTGCACTGCCCCTCCGCAGCCTCTGTATACTAGGACTGGTCTTGTTCCATCACACCTGCCTGGTCTCCCTGTGGCTTAGCTGCACCCATCCCTCCTCATCAGCACTGAGGATTTCAGCTGCTGGTGGCCAAATCCCCATGGCACCACCCCTGGCCCATGCATGTCTGTCTGTACAGGCACCTTTTGCTAACCGGCCCCTGGTCTGACTGCACCCCCATGCCCTTTGTCTGAGCTGCTTCGTCTCATCGGACTTCTAGTTCTTAGTAAGGCCAAGTAGAGCACAAGGTGCTTGGGCCTCATTCTCATTTACTTCCTTCCTCCCCTGCACGATCTCTTCCTCCTCTGTGGAACCAGCAGGCTCTGCTGAGTGGACTTTTCCTTTTGAGCCCATCCAGCCACTGCTTTCCCTCCCCTTCTGCCCCATGGGCCCTGGCTAAGGGAAGAAAAGCCCTGAGTCAATGCAAAATGCACTCGGTCTTTTTTTCTCTCTCTCCTAATGCTGTAGCTCTGGGCCTCTCGGATGCCACGAGAGCCATGCAGGGAGCGGAAGTGCCAGCTCATCAGCCCAGCTCTTCAGGTGCTGCTTGGCGCAAGAGGCTGGCTGTGCTCCCTTCTCTAGGAATCTCCGCAGCGTAGGGAGGGGGCGGAAGATAAGGCAAACACCCACCCTCCCAGGGCCTTTGCTAAGGCCCTGCTCACCTCTTGGGTAGAGCTCTCCACAAACGGACCCCCAAACATAGCAGCCATCCAATCACAGCTGGAGATGAGCAAGGGTTTGTGGGCACTGATAGCCCCGTCATCCAGGATAAAGGTGACATCTGCAAACAAGCAAAGGCACGTCCATCAAGGAAGGAACTCAAAGCCTGTCAATCACCACCCTGTGCAGCCGCCCCAGCCAGCATCTCTGACCCTCCCTACCAGAAACCCCAGAGGGAGAAATTTTGAGGCTGCACCCTCACTCCCAGAAGAGGTAGTCGCTCCAGGGAATAGTCCAGGAGCAGCCAAGCTCTGGCACATGAAGAGCTGGAAGCAACTTGGACACTATGCTCTACAAGGTTTCATCATCGCAAGCATCTTTACACGAGTGTCAGGACTCCCGTTTTATAGAGGGGGAAACAAAGCCACTCATGGATTAAACTAATAGATTTTTAGACCAGAAGGGACCACTGTGATCATCTAGTCTGACGCCTGACTAACACAGGCCAGAGCACTTCCCAAATCTATTCCTATTTGAACTAAAGAAGATCTTTTAGGGAAAAAAAACCTAGCCCTAATTTAAAAATTGCCAGCGATGGAGAATCCATTTGCCCGATGCCCACAAAGCCAATCCTTGGCAGACCTGAGAGTGGAAGAAACCACTTTCTTGACTCCCTATCCCCAGACCATGCTGTCTTCCTTAAATCTCCTGGGACCCGAGTTCTAATTCAGATGAGCCACCAGCTATTTAGGTACCTTGGTGTTTGTCTGAACGGAACAAATACAAGCAGGGTGATACTGGGACATTTATGTCAAGATGTCAGAACATCATATCGTGATGTCACGATGAAGTGTTATGCTATGGCATCAGAATATCATGATGTTGAGCCAAAATTCAATGTCATAAAGTTGATATAGTTTCAGAAGCCCTGAAAGGGGTCTCAGGGCCTGGGAATGTCCCATAAATGGTGGGTTTCCCATCCTGAAAAGGGCAATTTTACATAATCCAAAACAAGTGGAAACTAAGTTGCTTGAGCTGCTCTTGTTTAAATAACCAGAGCTGGAAAACTGGCTGGAGGGCAGGAATTTTGCAGGAAACCAGATGCTAGAGCTGGGCTGTCTGGGAAAAAGAAGCTATGGTATCATAATGACATGAAACCTACACCTGAAGATCTCCAGAAGCGCTGGGGAAAGGCTGGGCTGGCCAGCCTTGGGGAATGACAGCCGGTTTATCAATAGCGCAGAGCCATCCCAGGCAGCAGTGCTGGAAGCTGCCCCGTTAATGTGCACCAGCCCTTTTTGGGGAGGAGCATGGCTAAACCTCAGAGTCCGGTCTCCACAGCCCACTCAGCCCTGGGGCCCCTTTCCTGAGACTACCAGCAAGGGAACCCATTAATGGCCACGGAGATACATATGCCTGGCCGGAAACTGGACCGAGATGCATCTACTTGCTCATGGGCCAACAGATGGGGTCAACTCTCAGTCACTACTACCCCAGAGCAGATTCAGACTGATGGCCTGGAGAGGGGAAAGGCTCCCAAAGCCACATCCAGGTTCAGAAGAGAGAGGAAAGGTCACCTGAGCCCCACACCCCTTCCCCCTTGTGAGTGAACCCCAGTCGCCTCAGCAATCTAGTCCCCCATGGCTGCGTCTCCAACCGGGAACCCCCTGAGCCGTACCAGAGAAAGTCCCCTTGGCCAGACACTCCTTCACACGGTTGGTCCTCCTGACGTGAAAAGCTTTGGTGATCTCCTGATTCATGAATGCCTCATTGTTCAGGATGTTGGCCACCATCATCCTGAGGTCAAAGACCTCCAGCAGCTCGGCAATGTGGGCAATGTGCATGAGGTCCCTCTCATTTTCGTCCAGCTCCCCTGTATACAGGTACTTGAGCACCGCCCGGAAGGGTCCCGGCTGGATGGAAGGGTCCATCTTCACCACCACCATGAGCCGGGACTTGTAGGTCAGGGGGTCATCCGCCATCTCCTCCTGGATGCTGACGAAGGCACGGCTCCAGGAAGACAGGATCCTCCCTCGCCCATGCGCCCCATTCTCGTAGCTGTTGCCTCGCAGGATCCCGTCACTGGTGGAGGCTCTAAGGCACGGTTTACGCTGGCTGGAGCCGAACTCCTCAGTGCTTTCACAGATGTCGAAGCTGGCGGCTCGGAGGAGGAAGTCACGTCCGTGGTGCCTCTCCTCCTGGTGCAGCATCCGCTCGGCAGTGGTGGAGACAGCAGCCCCAAAACTGCCCCCTGCCAACCCCTGCTGGTCCTCCTCGCTCAGGTCCATCAGAAACAGGTCATAGAACTTGGAGGAGGAGGTGGAGAGGTAGATCTTGTGTGCGTAGATTTTGATCCTCTCTTGCAGCACTAGGATGACATCTGCACACAGGGGGTCCTCCAGGAGGTGGGCCGGGTGCTCCTCATTGTTGGAAGGGGGGTCTGGGACCATGATAATGGGTGGAGGAGGCTTGGGAGGCAGGAAAGGGGCCTGGAGCAGCGGCCTCTGGACGTTGCGGAGGTGGGACTTCCAGAACTGAAGGTGCCGGCGGGAGATAAGGGCGGCCCGGATGGCATTGTCAAAGACATCCTTGATGCCAAACTGGGCTACCACACTGGTCTCGTAATAGGGGATGCCCAGCTCCTTGGCCACTTCCCTCCCTTTCTCTGGGGGAAGAATCTCATTGGGTTTGATTGGCCTGGAACAGAGAAGGGTGGGGAACAACTGCGATCGCTGCGACCTTGGAAACACACAGCAAGGGGACTGCGCAGGGATGTAGCCTGGAGGAGCGTGCAGTGAGAAACACAGAACTCCCTGGGTATAGCAGGCTGCCTGGGGCCAGGAATATCGCACCCATGGGTCAACCAGTGCCATGGAGCCTCTCCCTTAGTCTTGTTTCCACCCCCCACTCGCCATCTTCTACTCCTCTTCTTCTTTCTCCCATTCTTCCCCTCTCCCTCCTCTGTTCCTCTCACAGAGATGTGCCCAAAAGGGAATCACTCTGTGTTGCAGATTTCACAGCACGGGTCCAGATGCATATGGACTGGCTGGAGGGTGTCGCTGCCTTATTGTCTTTCTGCAAATGGTCATCTGCTCCCTGGTGACCAGCACCTGTTCCCCTGGACTTGCCCTGATGTCCCTCATACCCATTCTACACCACTTTATCCCAATCTTTACCTGGCCAAGGGTCGTCTGGCTCGATTGACTGCTTCCAGGTCAGCATAGCGAAGGTCAAGCTGGCAGCCTACCAGGATGACAGGTGCTCGGGGGCAGAAGTGCTTGATCTCTGGGTACCACATGGTCTTAACGTGGTGCAGGGAGTTCGGGTTAGCAATGGAGAAGCATAAAACCACAACATCAGACCTGAGAGTGGAGGAGGAGGAGGGTGCGGTTATGATTCTGTCCCCCAGGGGGCATGCCAAGCAGGAGTCAGGCACCTGAGCGCACAGGCCACTACCTTGCACAGGTACATAAGTGCAATGCAGACTCCCTGCACTGAGCGTGGAGAGGGGGTGTCAGCACCAGGAGGAAACACTGCTTCCCTGCACGGTGTTGACCTGCAACCCCACTCCTGATCTTAGGGTGCAAGATTAAATTATAGATCAAGTGCTGAGGTATATAAAATGCTTTAAAATCGTGAAAGAGAAGCTATTAGAGCGATAATGCACAACATGCAAGTAGAGGAACATAAGAAGCTGGGTAACAACTAAGGCAGACTTGGTAGTTTTGATAATCTAGCAAAGGAGCTGGCAAGACTGCCTAATTTGAGGTTAGAAAATTTCACATCTTGCAATATGTGGCTTGTGCTAACACGCCTACCACAGACACTTGAAGTAACAGATTTCTAGGGGATTTTGGGGTATACGTAATCGTGGAGAAAACACACTGACATATCAAAACTATTGGGACATTAATTGAGACAAATGAGGTTTTAACTGTCAGAAACTGAACCAGGGTTAGCCAGAATACCACTCATGGGCAGGGGCTGAAACCTTATCAGATATGGTCCCGGACACGTGTGGATGGAACAGGAAAGACGTATAAAAGAGCGTCAGACTAAGCCCTATTTGGAACACCAGGGATGACTTTAGTGCAAACCTGAATACGAACAAGTCATCCTTTACTTTTTCTTCTATTTTTGCTGGTACTAGTCGAAATAAGGTGCAATGCATACCCCCCCCCCCACCCACAGAAGCCAGATCCTCCCAGGTGTGCAATCCACATGAAAGCCAGCCCTCCTTCTCCCCCAGGCAACTCTCCTCTTCCCCTCCTTCCCCTCAGGGTGCAATGCACCTGCCCTTGCATGCATTTTCTCCCTCTTGTTCCTAGCCCCAGAGGAAGGACCCGTCTGTCACCCTACCTTCCATAAGCGAAGCGTCTATCTTTGTGGTGGTCCCCAAAGGTATCCCAGAGTCGCAAGGAGACGCTAACATCATCTACCACATCTCGGGAGCGCTCCAGCACCTGAAGGAACAGAAAAGTCAGCCGCCTTCCAAGTAAGGTTACAGACTATTTCCGGGGAAGGGGTGGGGGGCTGGGATTAGCTAGCTCCCTGATCCCCCTGGAGGTAGGATGTTAAAGGGGAGTTAATGAAACTGCTGACCCCCGACAGGGGAAGAATGCCCCGTGATGAGCCTCCGTTTGACTTGTGGGCTGCAATCATGCTCGTGCCCTGCCTTGCTGGACAGCCCATCCGCACCACGCTCCAAGCCAGGGGCATCCTGTGACCGCGAGAGTCCCGCTGCCCCATCAGCACCAGCCCTGCCCGCAAGACAGACGTCACTCACCTCCTGGCAAACCCGATACTGGTCAATGGCCCAGACCGTGGGCACATGGGTGGCGAGAAGCTGGTACTGGGTCAGCGTGGCATTGCAGGCGCGGGCACAAATGAGCCGGGTCTTGCCCACTGCATTGTCCCCAACCACGACGCACTTGATGGTTTCTACGTTTGGCCTCTCATAATCCATGTCAGAATCCATTAATTGGGACCTGGGGAGAAAGCAAGGGAGAGAGGCCAGCGGAGACGCTGAGTCAAGGTTCCAGATCTGTTTGCAAGGCGGCTTTGGGTGCCATGCTAGGCCAGCCTATGCCTTCTCTGCAGGAGAGAGGTCCTGCTATCCCGGAGAGCCACTAGGCCCAGACATGGGGGGCTTCTGATCAGCGTGGGGGCCCCCTCCCCAAGAGACCCACGTGAGAGGTTGCTGCTTCTGATCAAGATGGGCTTCCTCCCCAGGCTGGACTGCACTCTGCAAAGAAACCCCCCTACCCCCCCCCGCCACCCCTCCAGCTGGCCAAGTGGGAAGAGGTCCTCTCTTCCCCACAGAGCAGCCAGCTGATGTCCCTGCCCCACCCCAGCACAAAAACTCCGCAAGCAGGAAGCAGCCGCCCTACCCATCCCAGTGGGAAGAGATTTTGCAGGCAAAACCAGCCTGGGGCAATGGCAAACTCCTGGGGAGACAGTCAATAAGCAAACACAGTATTGGGATCTAGGACATGAGTAGCGCCCAGCGCGAGGCCTGGGGCTGAGGTCTCCTGGGCGCACTCAACCTGGGGAACCTGACACCCACAGAGAGTGCAGAACTCACACCCCACTACAGCCTCTACTTCCACCGAGCTGGGGGGGTGGGACTCTGAGGACTCGCAACCCACCCTGCAGGTGCAAGCTCCACTAATGCTCCGTGCTGGGGGAAGGGAGAGCTGGAAAACAGCACTGCTAGCATGGGCAAGGGACGATGCCTGGCAAAGCCTGCCCGAGAGCCCCGGGGAGCCGCTCCAGCTTCATCTCTGCTCCCACCATACTCACAATGTCTGATTTAAAGCAACTCCCACATGGTCCCTGTCCCTCTCGGAGAACCTGCCCCCGGAGGCCGTGGAGTCGCTCCGTCTCTCATGCACCCAGAATCATTTCTCCTAGCAGAGAACCTCGTCCAGGCTTTTCATGAGCTTCTCCCCACTCCTCCCACCCTGCCCCTGATGGCCCCAGCCTCCCACAGCTGCAGAGACCTTGGCCGGCTGCTTCCCCTGCTCTCCCAGTGACAGCCCAGCAAGGACTACACACCACCCAAGAATGCTCTGAGCAGAGAACAACAAACAACAGCCCTTGTAAAGGGAACAGAGCCAAAGCAGCTCCCATCCCTTCTCCACGGGCACTCCAGGCAGATTCCCTTTAAAATTTAATGGGTTCCTGGAAGCACGCACAGCTCTGCCTCTGATAAGACACGTGCCTGGTCTGTTTGCTTTTGCTCTCCTCCCTCACCTCCCCAGCCCAGACTCATGCTTGTTCATGTGAGAGAGATTTTCTTCCCGTTCCTCCCCTTCCAGTATTAGCTAACAAAGCTTCCAGATCCACCTGAGCGAATGCAGAATTCATCCTCCCTCTGCCCCAAGCCCACCTGCCAGATGTCTCGCTCCCCGCCATGCACTCGCAGGGCCCGCAACTTCTCCTTCCACCTGCACCAGAACAGGAATAACTGGTCTCTAGGACACCTTAGCCCACCAGGTTCGCATTGAGCTCAAACAGGACAATGGCGAGAGAGCAAAGTGCAGCCTCCCTGCGGGGATTTTTTCTCCTTCTCCTACATACAGTGGTGATGGCTTTTCCAAACGCAAACTGCCATGGTTCTGCAGGCTGTGGGAGCACTGACATTGCTGGGGTCCTGGACGGCAAGCACAGGGCGCTGCCGTAGGAAAGCTCACACTGCTAGCATTCCAGCTGGTGCTTTCAGGGCATCGCTGGGAGGATGCTTCTACGGCTGGAGTTGTAGCTGGGCACTGAGAGGCCCATGCTTCAAGCCAGCTCTGAGCAGCATCAGCTCTAGGCACACGTGCTTTGCCATCTTGGGACATGTACAGTGACCGCGAGTCTAGATCTCACAGAATTAACCCAGCGCAGCTTAAACCAGGGATTCAAGAGGCTTCTGTGAGGCGGAAAGACGGGAAAAGAGCTTCTTTTTGTAAGAACAAACCCCAGCGGCCCGGCTCTGAACTCTCTCTCCAGCAGCCCCTCTTGGCACACGCCTTCTGAGGTGCTGTATATACACACCCGCCCAAAGGCATGCAGAGCTAAGTACCCAGGTAACGATAGCAACAGCAACGCAGATCTGCATGAGCTGTGAATGCAGCTCTCAGCAGCCTAAGCTCAAAGTACTAGAAGGACTTTCCAGTGATACTGCCCTTGCCCACGCTCCCCAGGAACCCCATCCTCACAGAGGTGCCAGCACCTAGCAGAATCAGGCCCCAAGCTGTGTGGGTTCAAAGACTAACCACGTCAGGCCAGCTCTTGAGCTGACGGGGGAACCAGCATGTCCGAGGACAAAATTCTTTTCACTCACGTGCTCACTGGTCCCACACACCCTCTCCGTATCCTGCGGAAGACCTTTGCCAATTGCAATGCCAGGTAAAAAAATCAGCCAAAAACATTCGGGAGATGGAATTATTTTAAAGCCAACCTCACGAATCCTGCTCAAGCACTCTCACTTCTCTGCTGAGGCCCCCGTGTTCCTCCTAGCACCACACCCAGTTCAGCCCAAGAAGGGGAAAGAATGGGGAGTAGAAAGATCTTTCGAAGGCCTATAAAATAGGCAACTCCAAAATGCTGTTACCAGTGCCCAATCAATTAAAATAAGCAGCAAATTTTCGAGCAGAGCCAGACTTCGGGGTGACCAGAGGTGCATTTGGAGGGTGGACTGCTGTTCACTTTGGGATCTCCTGGAGGGCTTTCGTTCCATGGCCTATGCCTTGGCATATCAGCTCCTGCACAGTAAATTCAGAGCCCATTTGTCTAAGCAAAAGCTGGGTGTTAACTCATGCCCCCATGATAGAAACACAGGGAGTTAAACAACTAAATCCCCAACAAGAGCAGGTTCCAGCATCCATGCAAATAAATGCCTGAGCTGGGAGAGGAAAAGGATGGCATAAAATAAAGACGACATGAGATGTGAAATTCCAGCTGCAACTGGGGACAGGGAGGGTGGCCAATTAGTGTCCATGTGACACTTTTCCCCGTCACAGACACAATTCATGATCACTGTTACAGCTACTTCCTATAATCCCCCATCCAACATTGCATCTCGTCATTCCCCTCTCCACCCTTTCCGTGTCCCCGCCAGACACTCTCTCCAAGGAACGGATCCAACCCCCACTGAAGTAAATGGAATGAGATGGATCAGGCCCTGAGACTGTGTTACAGGCTATCACTCCATATGCACCCCCAGTACTGTCCCCATCTCAGTCCTCCTCATAACTCTCCCAGCATCCACTTTGTTCCCTTTCCTGATCCACCCTTAAATCCTAAATCACCCCATAAACCCTCTCTTAGCCATTCCCCTTCCACATGATGGGCTCCTCTCTCTGCCCCGGCTCCAGTGCAACCTCTCACTCCCTGCCCACAATGCACCCATAAGTACGCCTCCCTGATCCAAATGTACATTCCCCTTAGCCCTGCCCTCAATCCCCCCCCCCCCCGCCCGCCCAAGGCACAGAACCCATCCCCATTACCTCCCAAGGAAAACAGAGATTGGCTCATTTTCAGCAGCCCCAGTCTCCGGTTACCAAGGAAACTAAAGAATCACCCCAGGGAGCCCAGCGCGTTTCCTAGCAACTCCCAGGCTAAAAATCCTCCATCTCGCATCTGGCAAGATAAGACACACACACACAAAATAGAATGGTCTCATGAATGCAGCATCTACAGTGAACCTTCTAAGGCACTGGAAAAGGCTGGCAGGCGAAGTCTGAGCATCTCCAACAAAAGAGGACCAGAAGAGAAAGGAGGGGCAAAGAACCTTGCAGGCTAAGGCCTTGCACAGTGTTATTTGCAGTAGTAGTAGCAATAGTCATTATAAGGCAGAAGGCAAATGCAAATCTAAACCCAGGGCACAGTGCAAACAGAGCTGAGACAAAACACAGATATGCTGGCGAGGCTCTTCCAAAGCAAGCACGACCAAACTGTAATGAAAAAGGCACGAATAAAATGCAAGTCTGTTGCAAAGATTCTGCCCGCGCCCCGAGCCCCAAGCCGGTAGCAAAAGGCATGCCCAGGGCAAAGCTTTGAGGAACGGGAAGGAACCAGAAGTGGACTGCAAACCTAAACACACCGCCGAGATTTCCGCAGGGAAATGGAAGCGGCAAAGATTGCGGGAGGCGCATTAACAAACGACACCCCCGCCCGCGCAATCCACTCCGGTTATCGCAAGCACTCGGGAGTCTGCGGCCGGCGGGGCGGCCCCCCAACGGCACAAGGCACAGTCCGCGAAATAACTCCGTCTCAAGGGCTCGGTGCGGGCGCTTTCCAGGGGCGCCCCCGGCTCGGCACGGGACGGGCTTTGCTAGCGAGACCGGGATGGGAAGGGGCCGACACGTTCGCGGAGCGATGCGCGCCCGGGGGGAGCGGCTACTTACACCAGCACAGCGGGGGGGGGCGATTTCCAGAGGCCAGGACGAAGCGCTGCCCTGGAGACATGATCCTGGCAATCAGCGCGGGGCTCCGATCCGTGCATGCAGGGCGGCGGCCGCGGCGCAACGCTCCAGCTCAGCCGCTCCGAGCCGACAGCCCGCGCCGGCACCAGAGGGGCTGCGGGCCCGCGCTCTGCGTCCGCAGCCACTGCCGCTTCCTCACCAGCATCCCCGCGCCGCCCGGCCCCGCTCCCCGGCGCGCCCGACGCTGCTCGACCCGGCCCCGCTCCGAGCTGCGCTGCCGCTGAGCCGGCGCCGGCGGGCGCTGCAGTTCCCGGTAGGGCTCGCCCGCCTCCTGTTTTCATTCACAAAAACAAGAACCGGCCACAGGCCCCGCCTCTCAACCCCCCTCCCCCGGCTGCCCATTGGCTGAGAAGGGAGCGGGGGGTGCCAGGCCTGGGCAGCAGGCAGAGGCAGATCAGCCCAGGCGTGGGGGGACAAATCAGGCCCCCTTCACCTGGGGGGATTTTGCTTCTGCCTCGGCTTCTACCACTCCTCATCTTCCCCTTCATCCGTCCCTCTGCACCTCTCCCCTTCCTTCCATCCCCCTGCGCCTCTCCTCATCCATCCGTCCCCCTGCGCCTCTTGCCCTCCATCCATCCCTCTGCACTGCCTGCTCCTTCCCCTTCCATCTCTCCTCGCCATCTATCCAGGCCCCTGCCTCCATCCACCCTACACTGCCTCTCCATCCATCCTCCCGCACCACTGCTATCGCTCCCTCCCTGCTCCCAGTCACCATCCACGGAGAGGACAAGCAGCTCACTGCCTCATTCCTGGCCCACACCTGCTCCCCTAGGAACAGTGTTTCTTATGCTTGCCTCCTTTTGCTCTCTGGCCCTCACTAATGGTTTCCAAAGGAGCAGTCCCTCCTTTGGTTTATTTTCGCAGTGGTTCTGCCCAAGCTCCTGTTTCCCCAGCCCATGACCAACGTCCGGATCTTCATGTGAGTCACTTCCACCAGGGGGGTCTCAATGCTCTCAGGCTGCAGGCTGGACTAGCAGAGTGGCACTTTGGGGTGCTGGTGAAGGACTCGGCATAGATTGAGAGGGGGGCAGTTCTGATAGGGAGACCCCTCACCCAGTCACTGGTGGGGCCGAGTCCCAGGAATTTCGGGATGGCTCCAGGGAGCAGCATTGAGATAAAGATCTTAACAGTGCCAGGCCCTTGGTTCCAATCAGGCCTGCACGGGCAGCGATGGATATCACCACCTGACCGATGTGAAGCGGGTTGGGGGGGTCATCAGTCCTCTCCTTCGTGGAAGATTGGTACAAAAGCCGCCCCCATGAGTGGCTTTACTTAGCCCTCTCCCCTTTGTCGGTCACCTCAGCAGTGATGGGACAAGTCACAGACCAAACTCTCCTTCTACCTGGAGGTGCAGGTTGAGGCAGTGTGTGTAAACCTGCCTCCACATGGGCTCGGTGCAGGCGTAGCAGGGAGGCATTCTCCAGCCTGTGTCACACAGGTCAGACTTGGGGATCTAATGGATCCTGCTGACCTGGGAATCTACACAAGGGCCTACTCAGGGCTGCCAAACAGACAGAGCCTCTGGTCACTCAGGCCCAGCAGCACCTAATGATTCACAGACAGGATGAGAAGCCCCTTCTCACTGGCCCAGCTCCACGGTTCTCCCTCAGGGACCCATTTCAAACTCAGCTCCTTGGCCCCCTTCTCACAGATCTTCTCACTCCCAGCTCCACTTCACTCCGTGACCCTTCCACTCCCTGCCAGCTTTGCTGCCCCCATCTCACACCTCACTCACTCTCCCTCAGACCCATCTCTGCGGTCCCTCACCCCAGCCTGACTCCACAGAACCCCCTGCCCCTCTGCGCTGCCCCCTTTTGCTGCCTCGCACCCAGCTTGGTAACCCAAGGACAGAGCAGAGAGACAGAACACTCCACATCATCTCTGCCGCCTGACCAATGAGAAGCAGCTTTGCTTCCTTGCGACTGCAGGCCAGCTGCTGTGACCTAGCATATCCAGATCATGTCATGCCTCATTGTTCTTCTCTCAAGGCTTTTTTTCCCCCCTCCCCTGCGCCTAACCAAAATAACCCCGGCGCCTGTTCCCTTTCCATTAGGATCAAGCCAGCCACGATCCCTCAGAACCACTCAAACGATGTGGCACTGATGCAATGCCGCGTCAGCTAGCGTCAGCACTCCAGCATCCATCCGCCTCACCTCACACCTTTGCAGTCCAGTCACACAGACATCCAGCAGCTCCTAATGGTGCCAGAACAGCCCCTCCTCCCCCACTCTCCTCAGCACCATTGCTCAGCTTCCCCATTCCATTCCTCACCTAACTCGTAAGACAGGAATCTCTCTCTCCATAGCAGAAGGAAGCTGGAGTACTTGTCTGGGGGGTCCTTTTGTTTTTTAAGCCTGGCATGTGCTGCTCCCTGGTGAGTCTCCGTATTCCACAGGGACCACGGAAGCTAGGAAGCTAGCAATGAGGCTGTCGGCTTCTTGGGGAAAGCTATTAATTTCCCTGCATTGGGCTGGAATGAAATCTGCAGGCAGCTGAGCTGCAGCTTTTAGCTTCCGTCTTTGAGTGGGTCACGGGGGAAGGAACACGTAAAGCTTGCTTGCCAGCCGCATGATTTGGCTTATTTGCTCTGTCGTAGCAGGTGCTTAATTGTGGCATAAAAGTTCCTGGCAGCTTTACGATCAGTCTAATTCCTAAGTGACTCCCCACCGTCTTAAGCAAGACAAAAGCACAATTGTGACTTTCGGTCAAAATAGCCAGGCTCTTCGTTTGCACTAAAGAGCAGCTCAGAGAAGCACGTTCCCGCAGCTACCCCAGTCTCAGCTTCTCCCAGCAGGAGGTGCTGCCGGGAATGGTGGGGCGCACTGGCTGGGGGAGAGCTAAGAGCTAGGCAAGGCCCAGTCTGCAGACAATGGGGAAAGAATGCTGGCTGTGGGTGAGTTCATTCCCAGCTTCTTCCAACAGGAGATGCTACTGGGAATAATGCCGGGCAGCTTCCAGGTGCTCTGGGCTTAATCTCTTCCAGCAGGAATGTTGCCTGAGCATAAGCACTGGGGGAGTCCAAGGAGGAGGCGCTACAGGGAAGGCTGTAGCATGCAGGGGAATTCAATTATTCCAGTCCTAGCCTCTCTAAAGAGGAACCTTTGTAAGGAATGGTGTAGAAGCTATCAGCTACTGCGATCCGTCAGCAGGAGGTGCTGTATGGAACAGTGGCAGAGTACTGACTATAGAGAAGCCCACAGAGGTGTCTCTGGTCGTGTCTTCCAACAGGAAACGCTGTAGGGAATAATTCAGGTACATTGACTAATTGAGGGTTCTCCCATCAGCTGCACTCCAGATGCAAGATCCAGATTCTGTTCTAGAGGGTCCGTCTTTTCCCACAGCCTGGCTACAGCTACAGTGTGTACAGCTGGTTATGTCAGTCCCATATTTCCCCAATGTCCTCTGACTAGTGAATGGCCAGTAGGTGCTAAGACAGTTATGATGAGGTGCTCAGGTCTGATGCCACAAAGAGAGCAGTACGAAAGCCAAGACAGACAAATGAATCACCTATGGTGATTGATGGAAGGATGGATGGATATCTGTGGTGATAGATGGATGGACAGAGGAGTACCTATGGTGACAGACTGACAGATGGATAGAATCAAAGAAATGTAGGGCTGGATGGGACCTCAAGAGGTCACCTACTCTATCCTTCTGTACTGAGGCAAGATTAAGTATAGCTAAACCATCCCTGATGGGGTGGGGGGGGGGAAGAGAGAGAGAGAATCTGCAGGTAGCTCATCGCCATTCAGAAGCCCTAAAGCTCTATAGATCCACCTGTTTCTAACAGGCATCTGAGTCTCAGTGCATGGATTTCTCCCATCCCAACTCATTACCTAGCCAGTTTGTAGGTAAAATGTAGGCATTGCCTAGATGATGAGACAAGGAAATTAGCTTTTTCCTCTTTCCCCTTCGTCCCTTCCTTGAAGGCTGACCAAGACCATGATCCGATCACAAGCCTAGGGCACCAGAAGCCCCAGCCTCTCTTATGGTCTCATCACAGCGTCAGACACAGGGATCTCTGGCTGAGCTGAGAGAGAAAAGCCAAGCGTGAGATAAAGCTGCCCTTGGAGCTCCAGCTGTAAGTCAGTAACTGGATCCAATGCAAAGGGGAGGCAGCAATATAATCTGCTATTCTGTCACAGCTGTAATTAAAATGCAGTTTACTCTGTGTGCCCATGTCTCTCTCTGATATAAGCCTCTTGAACCTGTCCCCAAAGGCTGCCATCTGCCCTGCTTTATAATCACCCTCACTCCCAGTCAAATGGCTCCAAACCCAAATGCGGACACTGAGCTGGCTGTCTGGACATCGCAGCAGCCACAGGTCAGATTGGGAAGCTGTGTGCTTCAGGGGCACGAGCAGCCGCCAGCATTAAACAGGCAAACGAATGGATTTCAGGAAGGCTGAGAGGGCAGACAGCCAGCTTTGCTGCCAGCTTCCAGAAGTGCCCTTCTTGGAACACACATCCCAATTGTCTCTCTCTTGGCTTTTATACTGTGACCATCTCTAGTACCCAGAAACCCTCCCAACCCCTATCCAGCCCCAGCCCCACATCCTCTGTGGCCCAGAATCCCCCAGACCTCTACACGGTCCCAGTATTGCATTTTTCGTCACCCAGAAGCCCCACAGAGTCCCTGCCCGGTAATAGGTGCAGTGACTTCAAAAAGAGATTCTGGTCACTGATAAATACTCTTTCTCCAGCCTCCACATGTCCCTCACCTGCGGTGGCCTGGGCCTGGCTGGTGGGGAGTCCCTCAAAGTTCAGCTCATCTTCCTCTGGGAAGCTTGGTGCTAGCTGGCAAAGCCCTGTCAGCGCACTGTTAGCAGGCTGATCTGAGTCAGCTTTGGGTGTGGTCATTAAGAACTGTAGCTTCAGGGGAAAGTTCAGTTCCTGCATGTTGTGAAGGGCAGAGAGTTTATTGAATACTCTTTGATGGAGAGCACAATGTACACAGAACAGCCACAGAAGTTTACTTCTTGGCTTCTGTTGTCAAAGGCTGTGTTGGAGGAACAGATTCTTTGCCTATCCTGAGGGGAAGGGGGTAACCAGGTTGACCAGGCACTGCAGCCTAGGGGCAACCCAGATCTCCTGGTCTGCTCACCCCACTCGACCTTAGGGAGGTTGCCATCCAGGCCAAGGCCTCAGTGGTGCTGCATGGCCCAGTAGTAACCTTGGGCAGTGCCAGAGAGCACCATCATACCCGCTCTCAGTCTTGCACAGGCGGATATTCCCATGAGTCTGCACTAAGGAATCCTCTGTGTATCCTCCTGGAGAACTTAAAGTCCAGGCCATCCTGCAGGGAGGGAGGGCCATTCATGCAGGAGCTCAGTAACATTTGGTGGAATTTGCCCTACGGAGCAGGCAGAATTTTAAGGCACCAGGGTGCTTGGGCAATATTCCTGGCTAACCTAAAAAAAGGCGCTGTGCTGTCCTGTGATCCAACCCTGTCTAACTTGGGGCAGGCCTGGGAGAAGGGTTGCAGAGTCCTTTGGAGGTGTACTCTTGGTGAATTCACAGCAGCCTTTGTCTTCCTTGTAGATGGAGCTGGGAATACTCCAGCTTTCTGCATTCCCAGGGCATAGAACTTGGCCAATCCCCCCCGCCCCCAAGCCTTGTTACGAGCAAATAACCAATGGGGATCTGTCAGCCAGGAACCACTTGGGTCTTCTCCCTGAGGTGACTGGAGATACAGACATGGGGGACATTAAATGAGACACAATGAGCAGACTCCCTGGACCAGCTAGGAAAATAAGAGTGGACTGCATTTGGCCTGACCAGGTCAGTGTCTATCAACAACCACAAAACACAAAGGAGTAAAACTCAAGTGAGATCGGTACTTACGAGCTATAATCCATCCTGGTCTTCTTCATGGGGTGGTGGGTTTTGGCTTGGGCTTCCATCGCTTTGCCTTCTCAGCAGGTTCTGAAAGGAGAGGTAGAAAAGGTGCAGGTCAGATGAGTTGACCTGGAACTCCTCCCACACTGGCTCTAGCCCGGATGCTCCCTACCTCCCCATGGGCAGAGGCAGCCCTTGGATGTGGAGATCCTATACCATCACTCTGGGTAGGACAGTGAGGGTGGAGGGGGCACCTCTTTCATGGTGGATATTGGGCTCCTTAAAATCCAGTTCATGAAGCCTCAGGGCTGCCCATTCCCAGGTCACCATCATCACTTAAAGTGAGGGGGAGGAAAATTCTCAGTGGTGCTGAACTTAGCATCATTTTCTTTCTTCCCTAATTCCTCCACATGGTGCAGCTCTGAAGAACCCCACAGCAGGGGATATGGAGGGACCAGCACCCCAGCTATTCCTAGTCATGATTCTAAACTGCATCTCTTTGACCCTTCTGAGGATCTCAGAGCACGGTACAAACTTTCATTAAGGTAGCGTCACCCTTCCTTCCAGGGAGATGGGGCAGCCTTATGTTCATTTTACAGATGGGAAAACTGAGACTCAGGCAGAGGACGTGGCTTGCCCAGGTCAGTGGCTGACCCAGGATGAGGGCCCAGGAGTCCTGATTCCCCTTCCCCCCGCTGAAATCACTGTGTTGTATAACTTTTGCTGAGAACATTACATTCACTTTGTTTGTGACCTAAACAGAACCCAGCTCTCCAGCATTCGAAGCAGACCAATGAGCCGGCTTGCATGTTTATTTTGTCTAAAGTTTCCCTCATTTGAACTCTGGTGTGAGGCAGCACAAGAAGTATTTTCTCCTCCTCTCTCTATTCAGTTGCTATATCAACAGTTTCTAAACACATCAGGGGCAGGGCTGGCAAGCTGGAGCCCTGAGACAGAGGAGCAGCTGCTGTACCAGCTATGCATAAAGAGTTGGCAACTGTTTGGGCTGAGTTTGGAGTGTGAGCCCCATGCTGAGTTTTCAGCAAGGCTGGGTCATGATTTAAATAAACTTGGGGAAACGTGGGACAAGTTCTGTGTGAGACTGGGGCAGTTTCTAGCAAAGCAAGATTTTTTTATGCTTTGGTGTTGAACTCGGATACCTTCAGCTGAGTTTTGCTTTGAGAGCCCGAATCTAAAGGGAAGGTCAGGGAAGGTGAACTGCTGCGCGATCCAAACTCAGCAGTGGTTCCATGGATGTAATTGGAAAGGGTAGATAAAAATCACTCCTTGAAATGGACAAAGAGGTTTGATTTTATTACTCAAGGAAGCAAAATCCTGCACTTTTTCTTCTTAACAGAAGCCACACGTGGTCACCCAGCACAAAGCACCAACCTCTGAGTGTTCACATGCACTCTAGTA